>OY776276.1:79982030-80194530 GCA_963675445.1 Linnaemya vulpina | reverse complement strand
ATGAAAGTCAGAGGCAATATTTGTCAAACTTGTCTTGCTTATCTAACACAAATGGAAATGGTGTGGTTACTGATGGTGATCTTAATGCAAAAGTGCATCCTGCATTGTTGAACAATTAAAAAGATTTTGACTCTCATCAACAGAATCCAATACCGGTTTTGCAACAGGAAATTGATTTATTACCGGTAGAAATTAATCCTTTGAGACGGGAGGTAAGCAGATTTTTACATATGTTGAACAGCGACCAGAGTCAGCGTGCACGTGTAACACAAATAAAACTTTTACAAATGTTTATTGTTGGTTAAGAATTTCATGTGCTCTTACACCATTATCTGTAGAAGCCAATTTAGAATTAAACCATAGTAGGTTTTGAGACTTACAGAGAGCTCAACTCTATCTACACTGAACTAAAAAAAGTATTTTTAAATTCACGATCTTTCGTTTTTAAAATACTGCTCTAAAAAAAAAAAGTTTTTAAAATAAATAGTTACGTTCACACTTCTCAAATATTTGTCCAAAAAATTCTATTGAAAAAACGACGAAAAAATTCCTACTTTTTAAGATAAAAATTTGTTAAAAAATAGTAGCCAACATTCATCTAATTCTACTGCTACATTCACATTTCAACAGCAAACCATTACATTCGGCTACAGCTTCAAATTTTCAAGTAGAAGTAGCGGTAGAAATCATTTCATTTTTCTAGCTACAGCTACTTTCCGAAAAAAAGCTGATTTTTATAGTTTCAGTTCTATTTCCAATTTACCTTATTCTGACCCATTGTGTGAACCAAATTACAAAAGAAAAAAGTAGCCAGAAATAAATATTTGTATTGCTTGGCTCCAAACATAAAGTATTCATATAAAGTAGCCAGAAAGTATGTTTATAGTCAACACAAAGTAGCTAGAAATAATGTTTTCGTTTTTGGCTACTTTTCAAATTGAAGCAAAAAATTAAGTATAATATTTTTGCTGTTTTCTACCCGTAGCAATACCTTACTTGATGTAGCAAAGATGCTACTTCTACTTACCGCTTTTTGTTTTTTTGGAAAGTAGCTGTAGCTAAAAAATTTAATTTATTCGGAATAAAACAGTTTCTACCGCTACTTCTACTTGCCGCTTTATTTTTTTGAAAAGTGGCTGTAGCTTCAAAATATAAATGCTTCGGAACAATGCAGCGCCTAGCGCTACTTCCACTTGAAAAAAGTTCGAGCTGTAGCCGTAGCCGTAATTAAAAAAAACGTAGCTAAAGTAGGAATTCATACACTGATTCAGACAAGTGATTATAGATTTAAGCAGTTTGCAATTATATTGAATTCTGACATGTGTGAAAATATTTTACTTGTGAATCAAAATATTTTTGTAATATATATAATATTATAGGCTAATTGTCGACATCAGTTTTATATATTCAACTTACATAGCAGAGCAGAATAGCTGTTTCCGAAAGCCTCTAAAGTTTATTTTATTTATTACCACGATTTAGGTGGGTTAGTTGAATGTGAGTTTCTGTTTGCACTAATTTCGTTATGAAAGACAACAATAAGCACAAACCTACGCTAATGCAGATCAGAAAAATTCAGTACCATATTAGATATCATAATCATATGTTCACTGCTTCAGACAACAGCCCTTCTCCTGAGTTTTTGTTGTATATAATGCAACTCGTATACATATTTCATCATGCTACATGCAAAAAAATTATTAATTTTAATGATGACAAGTAGTGATTTGTGTACGATTGTTGTTGCCATAAACACCATCAGTTGTATATATGTATGTATATGAATATGCCATAATTTTTGTATATGTACAACTTACTTTGATGTTTTATATGACTATATTTTAAAACTGCTAAAATATATGGTTAATATGCATGTATACGAAATACATTTAAAAATGGACTTCGAAAAATAATTACCGAAAATATGTATTGTAGACAGTTAAGCCAAAGTGCAATGAATTTTTAAATGATAAACTTTGAAAAGTATCATAAAAGTAAGCTTATATCACTCTTAATGTCATTAATTCAATGATGCAAGGTCATTGATGCAATAACATAACTTCATTAATAGCATGAAATGAAGTTTTGCTGATAAAATATAATTAAGAAAGAATTAAAAATATTTCCTTATATGTAAGTAAAATTTTGTCTAGAAAGACTTCAAAATACTGTTGTCATAAATTCAATGAAAACTCTAACTGAAGTATGTATGAAGGCCAATGAAACTATTCCAATATAATTCTTTCACAATTTCCATGAAATTTTCATTGATATTGTTTAATTCTCGTTAGATTAAAAAAAAAATTTATATGATATGCTTCAATAGATTTGTGAAACAAAATACTTTCAGTGTACCGAAAACTGCATTTTATATCTGATACTTGTGCCCAATTCCGTGTGTAATTTCTTTGGTATTAATATGGGACACAAAGTATATATATTCTGGATTCTTATGAATATCGATGAAGATTGATTGATGTCGGTCTGTCTGTAAGCGAAATAGATTTTTCCAAGCCCCCAGAAGAGCTTGGGCTGATGGATTGGAAATGAACTTAAATAGTGGTATTCAAATACAGAAAAATCTCAAATACGTTTCCAGAGCTGGGAAGCTTTCACCTATTTCTCGAATTATTTTGTTTGTTTGTAAATTGAACCTATTTCGTGCTTTGGAAAGCATCAATTATTTATTAAAAACTAAAACAAATGAAATTTTTTTCAAGTGACAGGTAATCAAATTTTTTTGGCAAATTCAATATTTTGTAGTACATGATACAACTAAAATGTTTAAAAATTTTAAGCTTTTCTTATATAAAACCGTTTTATACATTATGAGGATTTGCATTGGTAAAAAAATATTTAAAAAATGAAAACTTAATTTCCAGTGATGGGAAATTGTTTTTTTTTTTTTTTCATTCATATAAGTACCCAAAAAGGCAACTAACGTTATTCTCTTTTTGCTAATAACGCGAAAAATTGCTTAAATATTCAACTATTGTATCCAATATAAAATTGTGTGATCAAGTTATTTGTAAGAAATATATCCATAGGTAACTAAATCTTGCAATAGAGCTAAGAATACATGCCCTATGCTTTCTTTACAAAAAGCATAAACGTACTTAAATATATGTGTACGTAACGCTAAACGTACGTTGGTAAGGGGTATATAAGATTCGGCACAGCCGAATATAGCACCTTTTCTTGTTATTAAATTCCATTCTAACACAAAATTTAGTTTTTCACTGCAAACTTAAATAAGACTTAAATGCCCCCATTGTAAATCTAAATTTAATTTAAATCGTGCACTATAAACACATGACTGAGTTTTGTTTCTTTTAACAAAAAATAATAAAATATCGTAATATTGAGAAAAAATTGCTGAAAAATTCTAAAGAATTATGTAAATAAAGCTAATTATCCTTATAATAAATTGAAAAACCAATAAAAGATTATTTATTGTACAAATGGACTTTTCAATTTCATTTCAGTTGAAGAACTTAAAATAATTTTATACACAACACTTGAAATACTTTAAATAACAAACAAAACACCTGTTTTCTGAAGAAATTTTTATATACACAGTTTATGGTACTACCATGTTTAAGTCTGACTGAAAAACTAAAGGTGTATTTAAATAGAGTTTTTTACGAAAATTAACTTAAACTATATATAAATAGCCACAGATTTATTGTGCATCAATACTGGATTCGTATGAACAGATATGAATTTTTGTGCGGAGTAGGGTTGCCAGTTGGGCCTGATTTGGCCTGATTATCAAGTTTTTAATGCGCGTCAAGTGTCAAGTGAAAAACTGATTTGTCAAGCTTTTTTGTAAGTTAATTTTTTTTTCTCAAATTTATGCAGCTATGTAATAATACTTAAAAAAAGTAAGTTTATATATCTAAAAAAACAAATCTAAAGCCCATATTTATCAATAGAACTAAAGACTAATATGATACATATATTTTTCTGTGCAATTATAGTTTAAAAAATATAGTTCTCTTTCTGTACAATTATAATAAAAGTGCCAACACTGATATTTACCCCATTACTCAACACTCGTAAATTGCTGTGCATTGAAGTCAAGACAGACTTGATTGAAGTTTTGTGGAAAAAAAGTGAGTTTATATTATTGTTTGTTAATTTGTTTTAACGAGTATATTATTTGCAGAATATTCTATTGTGATACATTGGATTAGTGAAAATATTACAAAAATGCTGGAAGGTAACGAAGATGCTGAACTATCAAAAAAAACTAGATATACTTTTTACTTGGATAGATGGTATGTGGCATCAGAATATTCCAATTGGATACAAAAGAAAGATCAATACACTGCATTGTGTAAATTATGTCAGACAGAAATTTCAATAAAATATGAAGGCAGCTGGGCATTAAGTAGACATATGAAAACTAAAAAAAATGCCAAAATCGTATTGTCGCAAAAAATGTCCCTGAGCATTTCGAATTTCACTGTTTCTGCAGAAACTACAATTGAAACACTAATTGCACGGGCAGAACTATTATGTGTATTTCATAACGTATTACATGGCCTCAGCTATAACAGCTTAGATTGCCAAATGAAAATGAGTTCTACTATATTTTGCGACAGTAAAATTGCCCACAAAATAACATGTAGACGTACAAAATCAGCAGCTATAACGAGAAATGTTTTGGGCCCATATTCGCAAGAAAAAGTTGCTAAAGCCTTAAAAGAATGTTGGTATTATTCCATAAGTAGCGATGCTTCAAATATCGGTAACGTAAAAACCTATCCGTATGCTGTACAGTATTTTGATCCCGAAACTGGGATACGTAAACAAATTTTAGATTTTTACGAAGATCCTGATGAAGCGTCTAAGGATATATTTGGTAATATTATTAGAATTACAAATGATAACAAATTAAAAACTGAACAAATTACATCACATAGTGCTGATAACGCAAATGTTAATTATGGTTTATATAATTCTGTATTTCAAAAACTTAAAAATTAAAATAGCCAAACTATAAAAGCAAATTGCAATTGCCATGTAATTAATAATTGTATTAAAAATGCTCTTAACGCTTTATCTGTTGACGTAGAAAACATTGTGATCAAAATATACAATGAATTTAGCTCTTCGGCAGGGACTAAAAAAAAATTAAAACAATGTTTTGAATTTGCAAACATCGAGTACAAAAATCTCCTTCGACATGTGCCTACAAGATGGCTTTCACTTCTGCCAGCAATTGACCGTTTGTTGTATTGTTGGCCGGCAGTAAAAAGATATTTTCTACTAAAAGGTAAGAAAAATTGCCGAAAAGTTCTTTGGGAATTCGTAGCACATGCAATTTCAGACATAGAACTTACAAATGAAGATGATGAATGCACAATTGAAGGTTTATCCGAGGCATATTTATATTTCATTCATAATGTGATGCACGGGTTCCAAGCTGCTACATTAGTTTTAGAAAGTGACTCCTGCACAATTGTAGAGCTGCATAACGTAATGGCCAATCTTATGAACAGTATTCAAAACCGTATGAATGATAATTTTTATGGAAGCAAAGTTGCTACAATCATGAAATCCCTTTCCCCTGATGAAATAAGTACTTTCAAGTTCGAAGCAAGTGAGTTTCTTAAAAGAGCCTACCAGTTATTTAGCTGAACGGTATGATTTTGGAGAAACATCAATATACTATCAAATTTCCTGTTTAAATATAAAAAAAGTCCCTTGTGACTTGGAATAAGCTGTTAGAGCTTCCGCAATTATTAGGTATTTCAAATGACATTGACAATGATAAACTGTATGCCGATTACTGTGTTCTTCGAGAAGCTTACGATATTTTACCAAAAGATATACCAAATGATAAAATATGGTCATATTTTTTAATAAAGTGTGCAGAAAGCAATCTTCAAAATTTAAAAAAGTTGATCTCATTTGTGTTTTCTATACCAATAAGCAATGCCTTTTGTGAAAAAGCATTTAGTGTTCTAAATAATTTATATACTAAAGATAGGAGTAGAATGTCCTTCGATCTTATAAAAGCCGAACTATTAATAAGAATAAATTTTAATGAGGATTGCAAAAACTTTACAAATTTTTTAACAACACCCGATGGTAGAGAATTAATTAATTCTGTATCTAAGAACACGAAATATACGTGGCAAAATAAATAGAACCTATATTTTTTTTCTTAAGATAGTACCTATATTATTTTTAATAACACCTAAGTTTTCTTCAATATATATTAAGACTGAATTTTTATTGTTATATTGTTTTTTGTTTCTTTTATATTGCTTCCGTTATTTTTACTTTTTTTTATAATATTATTGTTTTTATTCTAATAATTTTTACGAAAAAAAGAATAAAAACTGTAAATAAAAAACTATAGTATGAATGTTTTTATTTGTCAAGTTTTTTTTTCAAAATCAAGCTTTTTTTTGGTTAATGTCAAGCTTTTTGGCAAATTAGATCTGGTAAGCCTAGTGCGGAGCATATTTTTCTTATGTACATAAAACAACTTTGGCGAAAACCGATTTTCGAACAGGCCTACATAATTTTTCTGATTTTTAATAGCACTCTATTTAGGACTATTTCCAATAATTCAATCCAATCCCGAAGCCTCTAACTTTTCTGAGAGCTTCAGAAGACAAATTTTATGTACAGGACTTCCCTATTCAATGAAATACAAGCATAAATGTATTATATATATATATATATATATATATATATATATATAAATATATATATATATATATATATATATATATATATTAAATATAATATAAATTTTATTTACATTCCCATTACAGGTTCATTTGACGCATGACGATTTTGTATCCTTGTTTAATATATCGTTTTGGGAATTTGATGAATTGCCCGCATGGAAGAAACAAGAATAAAAAAAGAAACATAAGCTATTTTAGTAACAAATCCATTATAATTTTCAAAGTAAAAACATTTGGATTGGTTTTCTTTAAAAAATAACATCTGTAAAATCTTTTTAAATATGAAAGTATACAATTGAAATTTTAAAAACCATAAACCACTAATTTTCAAATCCCCAATACAACATTAATATTCAAAACTATAGCAGAATAATATTTTAATAATCAGTTTGGAGTAATTTTAATTTTGTCAAAATCAAGTTCATCACTGGAAGCTAAAAACATTAGAATTTTAGTACATAAAACTGTAAACAATCATTTACTTACTCCGTGGTGGATGGTTAATGAGTTTATCAGATTTATAACGTTTTAAAAAGTTAAAAACAAAGCTTCTAAAACATTCAACATGCCGTTAAAGCCCTTAAATAATTATTACAATAAATATGTCTGAAATATTTTTAAGACTGATGTCAGTATTCCAAGCTCAAGTACTTAAAAGTAACTATTATTTGTGTTATTTAAATTAGGATTCTTCAGAATCATCGCCGTTATCATTACTTCCACCCCCTAAGAACAGAAAGATAGTCATTTAGTTCTTGTATTAATATTTTCAGTCAGCAATAACTTGCCAAATGGCAGCAAACTCCAAATGAAATCAAATAATCCTTGCAAGAAACTAAAAAACATTTTAGCACAACAAATTTCAAGACCAAAATTTGAAGAATGAAAGAGCTTATCACGTGGAGAACTGAAATAATACTGGCATCTATGTTGAAAAAACCGCACATAAATAATCATCAACATTTTAGCTTTCACCTTGAAAGTTATAAAAGCATGAATTCAATATTTTTAAAACATATTTTTAATTATTATTAAGTTGACGTGAATGTATGGTCCAATACATTCACATTTTATCATATCGCTGATCTGCATTCACTTCAAATAAGCATTTAACAAAATATTTATTACATTTAAGTCAACAAAAACAGTTGTCAATTTATTTTATTTTATGGGGTACATATACATATACTACCGATGAGCACTTCTTATAGATATATGTTTTATCACATGATCAATAATATTTTGTTCTTTATTATTTGTTTGTTTTATTTTTAATGACAAATTTTCAGATATGAAACAATTGTACACTCTTTTTTTATGTAAACTTTGCTCTTTGTCGCGCATAACTTAATATTAGTATATAAACCCTAGCTTAAAGCAAACTATGTTTGTAGTTCCCTCACGTTACCTTTAATATATTACATAAATATATTACATATTTCGAATGTAGGTGAAACAAATATATAATACATATTGTTCTCATTTTATTATTATTAACCACCCAACAACTACATTTCATATCGTTTAAACTTTAATTAGTCAGGGTGTGGGAATGTACATTCATACATAAGTATATATGTATGTGCATCAGATATGACCAATATATTAATATGCGATACACTCCATATTTTTACTTGTTTTACATTTAATTGTTCCTTTTTATTTGTTGAATAATCATTTTACATGTGTATATAATACTATGTTTTTCAGGCTTTCATAAAATTTAAAAAAAGTAAAAGTTATTGATAATTTTGTTTATTCTTATAAAAATAAAAATTCATTTGATTCTTTTTTTCTTATTGTGTTTACATTTATCTATGTATGTAAGTACGTAAATTTGAAATTAACACTTTCCTGGAATTCGTTTTTCTTATATATCTATAAGTATAGGCTTGCTTATGAAATTTAAAAATTAACTATTTATTTATAGTTTATTTTTATTATACTAAAGAAGGAGAATTCATTACATTTTTTTTGCTTTTTGTCAGCATAAAATATTATATCATTATTTCCGCTACTATTTTTCTTTATTTTTGTATACATTAATTATCTGTTTATTTTCTTTATCAGGGCTATCATTCGAATTCCTTTTATTCATACTATTTCTGTTTCTTAAATTCGCTCCATTTATGGAGTTTTTAAAGCGGTGCAAGCTTTTTCGAAGTTCGTTTACAAATTCGCTATGTGATTGTCCCTCTTCTTTGGATGCATCTTTAATAATAATAAAACAGATATTTCAAAGCTAAGGAAAACCTTATTAAAAGCTTACCATAAACAGCCTTCATTATATTTTCATAATTTTTTAAAGACTTTTTACCCTTGATACCATCATAGTTATAATTTGATATAATACTTTTTCCAAAAACTTTGTCAATATTTTTTAAGTTATTGTTTAACAATTCTCTTAGAACTGAAACCTGCAAATATAATAGAAACATTTTACAAGTATATGAAATAATATAAGTTCTTATAAGAAAATATCATGGCCAACTTTCACACAAATGTATATACTTACAATATCAAACTTTTTGTCAGTTTTGGAGTCGATCGGGAATGTGGTTTTAAATAAATCAAAAAGCCCAAATTTCACCGTAGCAGTACGTTGTTTTCAGCTATTAGGTTAGATATTTCATCCTGGCGTTTTAATACAGTCTCTACTTTATTATTCAGTAAAGCGATTTCGATACGAATTTGCTCCATTTTTTTATATAAAAGCAAATTAAAAGTTATCCAGATGTTAATCGCAAATATAAGAGTACTGTACAAGCAGTTGAATTAAATTAAATCTTTTAGTTTTAATTATATACAGTTATACAAGATTGGTACGACAACATATTGATCTTTATAAGTTAGGCACATCAATTTGCATTTTATATTATTTAAATCTAGTTTAAATTCAATTTCGCTATCCAAATTGGCAACTTTCGAAATTCCTAATTGTTTTGATGGAATAGGCAGAGTATAAAAGTTTTTTGGTTGGACAATCTCCACACAATAAAAGTTATTATTTTCAATGCGTGTAATTTTCACAACCTCTCCCATTTCCCCATTATTTACTTCTTTCAATCAACAAATTTTATTTGGCGAGCAACAGCTCAAGTAGCAACTTGAACCGTTTATTTGCAAAACCATTCCCTTTCTCTTGTTGCATGCAATTTCACTAGTTTTAATTTCTATTGACTTTTTTTATATTTTTTAACTGTTGTAAAATTTTATTGGGTTTCTTAACACCTTTTTTAAGAGATTGCATAAAGCCGGTAATTATCCCCATTTCTTCCACGCATTCACAAATATGCAGCAAGTTGAGCACATTGTATGAAAGATTTTTTTCTTCGTAAATATTAGCAAAAGAAGCCACTAAGTCCTTTAGTAAGATTTTAGCTGCATCTAAGTTATTTTTGTAACTATACGGGCAACAAAGAAGTCTATATATCATCATTTGCCACATCTTTCAAAACTATAATTCCTGTATTAGCAAAAATTGGCGACACTCCGTCGCCTTCCATCTGTCCAACTGATATATTGCTCGAGGGAGTCGTGCAAATTCTTTGGGAATGAAGCCAATAATAGACAACAAAGAATTACTCATATAAATTTTATTTGCTGACGTAATTTTTTTTACCAAAAGCCTAAGAATTTTTTTCGTGATCCCCAAATCTATCAAATGCATAGGGCAATTGGGAATTGTGTTACCATGTTGACTCCAGCAGTTAATAAATCCAACGGACTGTTGCGGAACATCACTGAATGATGCTCGGGACATGTTCTATTTTGAAACATATCATCTGTCCGGAGTTCTCCTGACATATCGGAGTATACAGTCACATTTTTTACCCTTTTTCCTACTTGCAAGCATTTACTGCAACCAAAGAATGCATTGTGACCTACACAGCCTGTACCGAAGGCTCATGCAGGAGCATCGTATATGTATGCCCTAACAGCAATAAGAATAGTTTTACTTTTTATTACTATACCAGTGGCACTCAGTTCTCTTATGTCGTTTACAAAATCGTGTAAAAATGAGTTGACGTTCAGTGGTTTTTTATGTCCACAAAAAAATTCCAATTGGGAAAATACATTTTGTTTTTAAACTAACTGTCCTCCCTAAAATTGGCCATAGTTGGACTGAGCTATTTTTAAATAATGGGAGACCGTCTATTCCTATATCTAATATAACAGAGTCAATGTCATAGTCCATTTTTCTAATTTTTTAAGTTGATTTTTTAATCCAAAATGATAGTATTTGCCTGGGTTGACGGTACGAATAATTGGAGATACCATTCGTTCTGCAAAAAGTTTTTTTGTGTTTTTTGGTACTTTGAGAACAAATTCACATAAAACTTTCAGCAAATCGTTCCCTAGTCTTCTCCCAACGCGATGCTCTAAAAATATTTGTTTCAAACAAGAGCCTAAATCTGCACGCTGATTATGGTCAACAATATTTACTAATTGAGAAGCATCTTCAGTAATATGAGGAGTTTGTCTTTGAATGTGGTGTATATGTAGTCGATTTAAAAAATCTCTTTTCTTGCGAGATATTTCCCTGCGTAGAGATCTGTAGGCATAATTTCTTCAAATTTTATACTTACCGGTGTCACTAATTAAAAATGTGTGTATTTTTACTGTACAAAAATATTTTGTCGCACAACTTTACCACTTTCTTTTTTTGTGTAAGTATAATTATAAAATTTGTTTATTTATTTTTTAGTTAAATACATATATTGTATAAAAACCAATTTATTATTTAAATTTTGCCGCACAACTTGCTTCAGTCACTTTTATATTTCTTTTAAATGCTCCCCTTAGTTATTTTGAAATTTTTTATTTGCGCTCAAGTTAAAAAAATTGTATACACACTTTTTGTTGTAATTCCGAAAAATAAACAGAAAATTTCATTTATATGTTGCAAAACACAGGTTATATTTCAGATGATTGAGCATAAAACAACATGGTGTCAGAAGTGGAGTAGCTAAATAAAAAGCTAATTCTAATTAAATTTAAGACAAATTAATAAAAAACAGAATTGAAATAATCAAGTGTGCATCTATATAATAGATTAGAAAAATATAAGATAATACAATAAACATTTTATAATAAAAAAAAAAAGAAATAAAACAAAATTAAAAATGGCGACCAAGGTGGAACAGCAGACAGCTAGTACAAGTCAATCGCAGGCAGGGGAGTTTTTTTGCAACCGATCAATCTGAAGTCTACAAATTTATCGAAAGAATGGAAATTCTGGTTCACCCAATTTAAAATATTTCTGACTGCTTCTAATTTGGAAACACAACCAGACCGACGTAGAGTTGCTCTCCTATTACATCATCTTGGTAGTGATTGTTTGGAGATTTTTAACTCTTTTAATGAGGATTTGGATATTATGTCTTATAGTACTTTAACTACCAAATTGGAAAGTATTTTCATACCTAAAGTAAATATAGCTATGAAAAAAAAACATACATTTTTCACCTGCAAGCAGCAGCCTTAACAAACTATAGATGAATATGTAACAAATTTAAAAAATCGAAGTCTTAATTGTGAATTTGGCGCTCTTCGCGAAGATCTAGTGAGGGATATATTTACTTGTGGTTTATCACCTAAAATGGCTGGTATTCGTGAGAGGTTGTTATCTGAATGCGGAATTGCACTTGATAAAGCAGTGGGAATTGCTAAAACGATAGCAATGGCCGAAGAAAATGCGCTTAAGTTGGAAGAAATTCAAGAAGATGGTCCAGTTATAAGTGCACTGAGAAAACAGAACTTTAAAACAATAGCCGCCGCTAAAAGTAAAAATCAAGCAACTAATTGTGGTAGATGCGGTCAGTTTCATAAGAGTAGATGTCCGGCTGAAGGTGTTAAATGCCATAATTGTGGGAGAAGCGGCCATTTTGCAAAAATGTGTTTCTTAAAAAATAAATTTATCAAAACAACTGAAAACTAAAATGTCAGATAGACACAGGGGCACAGGCTAACATAATATCTTTGGAAACGCCGAATTCAATAAATGTTATAGGACATTTAAAAAAACTAATTTCAATATTTTTACATTTAGCGGAGAAAAATTGTCTTAGGCTTTGTTAATATAAATGTATTTTTTGAAAATCAAACTTATATTTTGAAATTTTTTGTAATCAATATCAAATGTAAAAATATTATTGGTCTTCAGTCAGCAATGAAAATGAACTTAATCAAAAATGTAAATATTTTATCAGTAAATGATATGGTTGAAAAATACTCGTGTGTTGTCAATGGTCTTGGCCTTTTACGTGGTAAATGTAATTTAATGGTAAACAAAGATGTTATGCCTACAGTTGATCCCCCTCGAAAAATTCCATTCAAATTATATAACAAATTAAAAGATGCATTATCTAGAATGATAGACTTGAATGTAATTTAAAAAAAGTAAACCAACAGAGTGGGTAAACTCTATTGTACTTGTTACAAAACCAAATGGAAATCTCAAAATATGCTTAGAACCTAGAAATTTAAATAAGGCTATAATGAGGCCACATTATCCTTTTCCTAATATTGAGGAGTGTAAAGCTAAATTACATGGTTAAAAATTTTTTACTCACTGGATGCAAATAGTGGGTTTTGGATGATTCCCTTAAATGAAGAATCTTCAAAACTATGCACATTCAATACAACTTTTGTTAGATACAGGTTTTTGAGGTTACCGTTCGGAATAAACGCTGTACCTGAATTTTTTCATGCCAATATGGTAAAATTGTTCGGTGATATTGAAGGTATTATAATATATATTGATGATTTCTTGATTTACTCTTCTACTATGGAGGAGCATCTTAAAATTTTAGAAAAGGTATTTCAGAGGGCTTCAGAGGTGGGGCTAAAATTTAATAAATCAAAATGTAAGATTTTACAAACCGAAATTAAATTTTTAGGACATGTATTTAACCAAGTTGGCGTACGGCAGATGAAAACAAAATAAAATTAGTTGCAGAGATGCCTAAGCCCAGCACAGTAAACGACCTACATAGATTTTTGGGTATGGTAGTAGTAGGATACTGTATGTGCGAGCCCAATTAAAATTCTCAAATTTCAGAGATTAAATTTAACATTTTTCAACTTTAATTGCCAAAATTCTCAAATTTCAGCAAAATTCTCAAATTTCATCTAAATTTTGTGTGTGTGTATTTTTTTCTCACGGTTTAATAGGGAGTTCACATTGTTGTTGTTTTTTCTTATAATGTTGGGGTAGGCGTGAGAATTTGTGTCTGTCCATATGTGACCTTGAGAATACATGTCCGTCTGTATGTGAGCGGGGGAATTTGTATCTGTCCATATGTAACATTCAGAATACATGTCCGTCCGTATGTGAGCGTGGGAACTTCTGTCTGTCCATATGTGACCTTGAAAATATATGTCCGTCTGTATGTGAGCGTGGGCACTTCTGTCCGTCCATATGTGAGCTTGGGAATTTGTGTCTGTCCATATGTGACCTTGACAATACATGTCCGTCTGTATGTGAGCGTGGCCACTTCTGTCCGTCAATATGTGAGCGTGGGAATTTGTGTCTGTCCATATGTGACCTTGAAAATACATGTCCGTCTGTATGTGAGCAGAGGAATTTTTGTGCGTCCATATGTGAGCGTGGGAACTTCTGTCCGTCCATATGTGAGCGTGGGCACTTCTGTCCGTCCATATCTGAGAGTGGGAATTTCTGTCTGTCCATTTATACTGTGTACGCCTGGTGAATAAAAAAGCATTTTTAGGAATTACACTATTTCAAAAGTGTTGTAGTTATATATGAATGGCCCTAATGTTTGTGGTTCGTTTCTTCTTGCTGGAGTGAGATTTCTTGTTTATTTTTTGTTTGTTTTTAATTTTGGTGTGTGTTTACTTAAGATATTTTGTCCAGCAATTTAGTTATTTCTTTTTTGTTTGCAATGATTGAGTCTGGAGGAATAATTTGATTATTCTGATCTTGAAGACGTTGTGAAAAAAAAATTTACAATTGCATAAATATTGAAACTTATATTTTGTTTATTTTATACATGACGATCATCGATGGATTTTATTTGGGGATCTGGATGGTGGTGCGATTTCTGTATTTTGTAGAATATGAATATTTATGCTATGTTTAAATGTGTGTGTGTGTTTTTGTGTTCTGAGTGGCGATTGGAATGTCTGCCTGTCAGACAGGCTGTGTGTGTGTGACGATTGGATAGTCTGTATGACAGTCCGCTTTTCAGCTTTCCTGGATTTAGCGCAAGTTGGTCAGTATGAAATGTGATAAGATGTACATATTCCTGCGTACATAAATATCTGCAAATTTATTTCATTTACTCATATCCATACAAGCAAATAATAAGCGTTTATTCTCTGTTCCCAAATATTTCCTTGACCATTTGAATGAATAAACCATTGTGTTTGTTTGTTTGCGTGTTCTCTGAAAAAAAATATGTATGTAGGTTTTTATTTGAAATAAAAAGACATTTATTTTACTGTATTAATATTTATATATTAATATTTATAATAATAATTATATAGGCTGTTCTAACTTAGTTAAAATCTCGGAAGGACATGATGATAAATATTCCTAGGCACAAAGGAAGTCAACATCAGTTTTATTCAACTTACACAGCAGAGCAGAACAGCTGTGAAAAACAATCCGAGAACTGTATCAACCTGATGTTAACACTTGTGTGTTATGATACCTGTGTTACCATTTGATTATTTTCTTCATGTCCCATTTTTCTGAATTTTTTGTTCCATTATACATTAAGTCAAACTTTTATGGTTTGAATTTTATACTTAAGTATATGTGAACGTTTTTTCCAATTTTCATTGGTAGCTCAAACCAAAGCTTAAATTGTATGTGATTTTATTTTTATTGAACATTTTTATTTTGCTATATCTAACTTAGTTAAAATCTCAGAAAGACATGATGATAAATATTCCTATGCACAAAGAAAGTCAACATCAGTTTTATTCAACTTACACAGCAGAGCAGAACAGCTGTTTTCGAAAGTCGCTACACTTTCATCTTCAGTGCTCATGTGTATATTGTGTTTATTACCACTGTTTAGGTGGCTTAGTTGAATGTGATAACAGTTTTCTATTTACACAAATTTTTTTGTGAAAAACAATCCGAGAACTGTATCAACCTGATGTTAACACTTGTGTGTTATGATACCTGTGTTACCATTTGATTATTTTCTTCATGTCCCATTTTTCTGAATTTTTTGTTCCATTATACATTAAGTCAAACTTTTATGGTTTGAATTTTATACTTAAGTATATGTGAACGTTTTTTCCAATTTTCATTGGTAGCTCAAGCCAAAGCTTAAATTGTATGTGATTTTATTTTTATTGAACATTTTTATTTTGCTATATTAATATTTGTATAGGGTAATTGTTCTAACTTAGTTAAAATCTCAGAAAGACATGATGATAAATATTCCTAGGCACAAAGGAAGTCAACATCAGTTTTATTCAACTTACACAGCAGAGCAGAACAGCTGTTTTTGAAAGTCGCTACACTTTCATCTTCAGTGCTCATGTGTATATTGTGTTTATTACCACTGTTTAGGTGGCTTAGTTGAATGTGATAACAGTTTTCTATTTACACAAATTTTATTGTAAAAAACAATCCGAGAACTGTATCAACCTGATGTTAACACTTGTGTGTTATGATACCTGTGTTACCATTTAATTATTTTCTTCATGTCCAATTTTTCTGAATTTTTTGTTCCATTATACATTAAGTCAATCTTTTATGGTTTGAATTTTATACTTAAGTATATGTGAAGGTTTTTTCCAATTTTCATTGGTAGCTCAAGCCAAAGCTTAAATTGTATGTGATTTTATCTTTATTTTGCTATATTAATATTTATATAGGCTAATTGTTCTAACTTAGTTGAAATCTCAGAAAGACATGATGACAAATATTCCTATGCACAAAGGAAGTCAACATTAGTTTTATTCAACTTACACAGCAGAGCAGAACAGCTGTTTTCGAAAGTCGCTACACTTTCATCTTCAGTGCTCTTGTGTATATTGTGTTTATCACCACTGTTTAGGTGGCTTAGTTGAATGTGATAACAGTTTTCTATTTACACAAATTTTATTGTGAAAAACAATCCGAGAACTGTGTCAACCTGATGTTAACACTTGTGTGTTATGATACCTGTGTTACCATTTGATTATTTTCTTCATGTTCCATTTTTCTGAATTTTTTGTTCCATTATACATTAAGTCAAACTTTTATGGTTTGAATTTTATACTTAAGTATATGTGAACGTTTTTTCCATTTTTCATTGGTAGCTCAAGCCAAAGCTTAAATTGTATGTGATTTTATTTTTATTTTTCTATATTAATATTTATATAGGCTAATTGTTCTAACTTAGTTAAAATCTCAGAAAGACATGATGATAAATATTCCTATGCACAAAGGAAGTCAACATTAGTTTTATTCAACTTACACAGCAGAGCAGAACAGCTGTTTTCGAAAGTCGCTACACTTTCATCTTCAGTGCTCATGTGTATATTGTGTTTATTACCACTGGTTAGGTGGCTTAGTTGAATGTGATAACAGTTTTCTATTTACACAAATTTTATTGTGAAAAACAATCCGAGAACTGTATCAACCTGATGTTAACACTTGTGTGTTATGATACCTGTGTTACCATTTGATTATTTTCTTCATGTCCCATTTTTCTGAATTTTTTGTTCCATTATACATTAAGTCAAACTTTTATGGTTTGAATTTTATACTTAAGTATATGTGAACGTTTTTTCCAATTTTCATTGGTAGCTCAAGCCAAAGCTTAAATTGTATGTGATTTTATTTTTATTTTGCTATATTAACATTTATATAGGCTAATTGTTCTAACTTAGTTAAAATCTCAGAAAGACATGATGATAAATATTCCTATGCACAAAGGAAGTCAACATTAGTTTTATTCAACTTACACAGCAGAGCAGAACAGCTGTTTTCGAAAGTCGCTACACTTTACATTTATTTTCATTTTTATAAGCATTTATTTAAAAGTTTGTTAGCATTTTCATTGTAATTACAATAGAGATATATTGAATGCTTAGTTTTCATTTGTTTAAAATTAATGCAGCAAATGTCTTCAATGTTATAAACTGTTTGATGAATAATTTTTTTCAGCCATTTTTTCTTCTCTTCCCCCTTAACATATATTTGTGAATTTCTTATATTGGATTTTAAAAACTTGCAAACTCTTCGAAATGAGACTGATCCATCATTCCAGTTAATATGATGATAGTTTTTTGTTAACCAAACTGTTTCTCTCTCTTTTTTTGCTGATAAACATGCGAAATCAAAAGGAGGTTTTATGGTGAAACTGAGGTATTCGTTGTTGCTGAAAACTACAGCTAGTTCTCTTGCGATGAAGTCATTTGAATTGTTTTTGAAACCTTGCAAGTCTACAAAAACAATATCACCATCCATGTTATTTAATTTATAAGACCTTCCGGACTTGACCTTTATTGGTATGTATTCCATTACGCGGTCATGAATAAGAACGCAGTAAGCTGATGTTTTTGCTGGAATATCTGTTGCTGTTTCAAATTCAATTTTTATGTCGATTGGTCCGGTTTTGAGCGTTTCGTTTTGGTGACTGACATCAATTACAATAATTGGAGCGTTATTTTTAAACTCTTGAACTGTTAGAAGAGGTTGGGGTTGTTTCATGTAGTAGCTTTGTTGGAATCTTAGATACATATCATATAGAATCGCATAGCGCTCATTTTTGAATTTTATATTAAGATCGTCATATGGGTAAGAGGTTGAGTTTAAATGTACTTTTAAGTTAGTAAGATCACAATGAGCAAACTTGTTTTCTTTTTGAAAGGCAATCACCACAAAACGAGGGCGTTCTTTATTAGCGGCCAGTTTCACATTCCGTATGTGATTGGTCCCCGTATTAAGGTGTGGATTCATATGACAATCCCAACTACGGAATGCCATTGGTATAGCAGCACCATTATTAAGTATTTTGATCATATTCAGTTTACTATGATCAGATAATTGAACATGTGGAATTCTCTGTGATATTAGTGAAATTGTAAGTTTTGCTTTCTCAGTGGAAACATTCGAGTGCACAAGATCCTCATCGTTCTTATTACGCAATAGTATCAACTCATGTTTACCATATAAAAAAACTTTATTATAGTCTTCAGCGAATCCTAAAAGAAGTTTGAGTGGTACATAGAAATTAAAATTTCCATTTTGAAGATTTATTTCATCAAGCTTATTCCATCCCGCATTTTGCAACACAACACTTTCCGTAGGTGATAAAGAAACCAAATTTTTTATGGTACTGGTGGCTCCCAAATATCTTGTATGATCAATTTCAATACCATTTAGTTCATAGCGAACTTCATCAAAGAGATATGCAACAAAATTGTTTTTCAACTGAAAGATGTTTTTTCGTCTACAACAAGTCCTTCCACATATATATAGCTTTCACTGGGTAACACATATAGATCTTGGTTTTGTATTGAAATTCTTATTTCATCGTTGTTGTTAAAAGACTGAAGGTATGGTATGTATGTGTGAAAATCCTTTTTGATTATATTTTCGTCAGATATTGGTTTATCTAAAACGTATATTATTGAACTCATTTTGTTTTCAGTTTAAAGTTCAGTGACTTGAGAAAACTCTTGTTTGCTGCTGTAAGCGATTTTTGACGAACAGATCTTTTCAATTGTTGCTTAGGTTGTAATGTTTGAGTATTAGATGTAGCTGTAGTATTCTTCGATATACTCGTGTTGTATATTATCATTATTTAGTTGTCCTTAAATGTATTCGTATTGTAATTTCCTCTCCTCTGAAATTAATTAAGTCGCCGTTTTGATCAACCACGCGAAGAGCTAGTGAACTTATCTCTCTGGAGTTTACTGGCAAACAAATAAGATTTTTGGGAATCTCAACTATTTTATATCCAGACGGTACATTAATTGGAAATTCATGTAGTGTATGAGATTTAGAATTATTCATATAAGTATTAACCACAATACTGCTTTCCATCTTCAAGGGATTCACCTTAAAGATATTCACTGGAAGATCAGAGTAATGTTATTTGTTTGGCGTTAATATTTTGCTATTGAATCCTAAAAGTCGACCTATTGTATTTTCTTTATTAAAATATATTGGTTCTTTAGAGCTTCTGACTTTAACTTGCACTGTGTTGTTCTTCTATATAGTCAACTATATCTTTCAATTCATAAGATCCGATCGGTATTTCAATTACAAGTTCACCGAAATGAAATAAATTGTTGTAGACATCCACATTTGGGATACTGTTGTATGAATGAAAATCAGTTAGAGCACATTCATAGGTTCCGTTTAAATCAATAGGAGGAAAATAATTAGCAGATAGCTCTGATGAATTGCAGCTCAGAGTCAATGTTATTGACATTGTGACTGTTTGATTGTAAATAAATGAGGTTAAACACACAGTATGATTTATAAGAACCAGTTTCGTATTTATTGTTTATTTACTTATTTTAAATTTCCGCGATAGTCTTCTAATGCATATGTTGTAGGATATGTGTTTTGTACTCTTTTAATTGTAAAGATTTCTGTTGTCCAATTGGGAGTATAACCTTTTTCAAAAATGTTTTTATTTTTGCTTTTGCGTACATGATCTCCTGCATTAAATTTTGACATTTTGTACATCTTTAAATGACTGTATACTGTATTTAAAAGCTATTTTTCATTTGTTGAATTTACTTTAATCGGTGACATTTTAATGGTGCGATGAATTTTTCTATCGTATGCATCAAGTAAATCTCTATACATATCAATCCAATTATATGAACCATTAAAGCTAAATTCTTTCCACATCATTCCTTTTAATGTTCTATTGAATCGTCCTACTATTGAGGCTTACATAGTGCTATATGTTGAGTAGTGATTAATATCGCACTTATTCATCAACTGACTGAAATGTTTATTGAAAAATTCTTTACCATCGTCTGTTTGCAAGTTTTTAGGTATTCGTCCCAATTTGAAAATATTTTCCATTGCCTGGGTTGTTTCAAATGCATTCTTTCTTCCCAAAGGTACTGCCCAAGCAAATTTTGAGAATGTATCAATTACAGTTAGCAAAAATTGATAATTTCTATTGTCTAAGGAATAATTTCCCATTTCAACTAAATCAGCTTGCCAAAGATCATCTATTCCTTTCATCACAACTCTATGACGTACAAAACGTTTTCGAGCCTGCTTATGCAATTCATTTACAACATTTCTCTTTGAAGACATCTTATTTTTCCAGTCGCTGTTTTAAGTGTGTTGTGATCTACTTGGTGCACTTTCAGCTATTGATACGAACATGTAATTTTCTATTCTATAAATTTTTTCTCGTAGCTCTTCAATTTCCATATCAAAAAGTGATTTATTACCATCCATTCTCCTTTTGATATCCTGCAAATGAGAATTAAGATTTTCTAACTGGAAAGCTACTTCTTGTAGCTGTTTTTTGAGTTCAGTTTGCAGAAACAATTTACTGATAACATCGTTTTCCTCCACAGCATTTGCAACATTTTGATTCTCTTGTATTGGACATCAATGTTTTTGTTCGTATCCATAAAGAAGCCCAACAACTTAGGCGCATTTTTGGTTGAAATCACTTCACTTCTATCGTTAATATAATGCCCGAATTTATCAACGGACATGTTTTATATAAAAATCTATATATGTATATAGTTCATACAATTATATTAGCTTCACGTAGTTCTTCAATAATTGAGACAATTTCGTTGTTGTGATTAGTATGGCCTGCAGACTCTGATGCAAGCAGTAGTCTCAGTCGATCTACCAAATCGTTTAGATCATCCCAGTATATATAGTTTGGATTATGAGGGTTAAACAGCATCAAACCCTTCCTAAATAATTAATTTGTGTTACATCTGATGAGCTTGTATGATTTTCTCCTTTGAAAAGTTTTACAATAATATGTTTGTACTTATGGGCTTTGCTCCCTTTGATTTGACCATCAGACTTATAGTCTCTCCTGTGAGCATTGGAGTAGTAGGATAATGTATGTGCGAGACCAATTAAAATTGTCAAATTTCGGCAATTAAATTTAAAATTTTGAAATTTTAATTGATAAATTTATGTTAATTGGTTTTTTTAGTAATTTGATACTTTAATGTGTGTGTGTGCATTTTCCCACGGTTAAATATTGTTATATTGTTTTTTTATAATGTTGGGGTAGGCGTGGGAATTTGTGTCTGTCCATATGTGACCTTGAGAATACATGTCTGTCCGTATGTGGGTGTGGGAATTTGTGTCTGTCCACATGTGAGCTTGGGAATACATGTCCGTCGGTATGTGAGCGTGGGAATTTGTGTCTGTCCCTATGTGACCTTGAGAATACATGTCTGTCCGTATGTGAGTGTGGGAATTTGTGTCTGTCCACATGTGACCTTGAGAATACATGCCCGTCCGTATGTGAGCGTGGGAATTTGTGTCTGTCCATATGTGACATTGAGAATACATGTCCGTCGGTATGTGAGCGTGAGAATTTGTGTCTGTTCATATGTGAACTTGGGAATACATGTCCGCCGGTATGTGAGCGTGGGAATTTGTGTCTGTCCATATGTGAACTTGGGAATACATGTCCGTCGGTATGTGAGCGTGGGAATTTGTGTCTGTCCATATGTGAGCGTAGGAATTCTGTCTGTCTATGTGTGCTATAGCCTAATAGAAAATAAGAAATTTTTAGGAACATAAGAACATTTTTTTAGGAATTACACTATTTCAAAAGTGTTGTAGTTATATATGGATGGCCTTAATGTTTGTGGTTCGTTTCTTCTTGCTGGAGTGAGATTTCTTCTTTTATTTTTTGTTTGTTTTTAATTTTTGTGTGTGTTTACTTAAGATATTTTGTCCAGAAATTCAGTTATTTCTTTTTTGTTTGCAATGCTTGAGTCTGGGGGAATAATTTGATTATTCTGATCTTGAAGACGTTGTGAAAAAAAAATTTACTATTCCATAAATATTGAAATTGATATTTTGTTTATTTTATACATGACGATCATCGATGGATTTTATTTGGGGATCTGGATGGTGGTGCGATTTCTGTATTTTGTAGAATTTGAATATTTATGCTATGTTTAAGTGTGTGTGTTTTTTGTGCTCTGAGTGGCGGTTGGAATGTCTGCCTGTCAGACAGGCTGTGTGTGACGATTTATGAGTCTGTATGGCAGTCCGCTTTCTTGCTTTCCTCGATTTTGCGCAAGTGGGTCACTATGAAATGTGATAAGATGTACATATTCATTTTATTTTTATTATTTTATCTACAAATTTATTTCATTTACGCATATACATACAAACAAATAATACTCGTTTATTCTATGTGCCCAAATATTCCCTTGACCACTTGAATGAATGAGTGAACCATTGTGTATGTTTGTTTGTGTGTTCTCTGAAAAAAAAAATATGTATGTAAGTTTTTATTTGAAATAAAAAGACATTTATTTTAATTTTTATAAGCATTTATTTAAAAGTTTGTTAACATTTTCATTTTTAAGTAAAATTGCATTCCTTAAGGCACAAACACCATAGTCGTGATAGCTACAATAGAGATATATTGAATGCTTAGTTTCCATTTGTTTAAAATTAATGCAGCCAATGTCTTCAATGTTATATACTGTTTGATGAATAATTTTTTCCAACCATTTTTTCTTCTCTCCCCCCTTAACATATATTTGTGAATTTCTTATATTAGATTTTAAAAACTTGCAAACGCTTTGAAATGAGACTGATCCATCATTCCAGTTAATATGATGATAGTTTTTTGTTAACCAAACTGCTTCTCTCTGTTTTTTGGCTGACAAACATGTGAAATCTAAAGGAGGTTTTATGATGAAATTAAGGTATTCGTTGTTGCTGAAAACTACAGCTAGTTCTTTTGCGATGAAGTCATTTGAATTATTTTTGAAACCTTGCAAGTCTATAAAAATAATATCACCATCCATGTTATTTAATTTATAAGACCTTCCGGACTTAACTTTTATTGGTATGTATTCTATTACACGGTCAATATATGTCAAATTCAATTTTTATGTCGATTGGTCCGGTATTGAGCGTTTCGTTTTGGTGACTGACATCAACTACAATAATTGGAGCGTTATTTTTAAACTCTTGACCTGTTAGAAGAGGTTGGGGTTGTTTCATGTAGTAGCTTTGTTGGAATCTTTGATACATATCATATATAGAATCGCATAGCGCTCATTTTTGAATTTTATATTAAGATCGTCATATGGGTAAGAGGTTGAGTTTAAATGTACTTTTAAGTTAGTAAGATCACAATGAACAAACCTGTTTTCTTGTTGAAAGGCAATCAACACAAAACGAGGGCGTTCTTTATTAGCGGCCAGTTTAACATTCCATATGTGATTGGTCTCCGTATGAAGGTGTGGATTCATATGACAATCCCAACTACGGAATGCCATTGGTATAGCAGCACCATTATTAAGTATTTTGATCATATTCAATTTACTATGATCAGATAATTGAACGTGTGGAATTCTCCATGATATTAGTGAAATTGTAAGTTTTGGTTTCTCAGTGGAAACATTCGAGTGTACAAGATCCTCATCGTTCGTATTACGCAATAGTATCAACTCATGTTTACCATTTAATAAAACTTTATTATAGTCTTCAGCGAATCCTAAAAGAAGTTTGAGTGGTACATAGAAATTAAAATTTCCATTTTAAAGATTTATTTCATCAAGTTTATTCCATCCAGCATTTTGCAACACAACGCTTTCCGTAGGTGATAAAGAAACCAAATTTTTTATGGTACTGGTGGCTCCCAAATATCTTGTATGATCAATTTCAATACCATTTAGTTCATAGCGAATTTCATCAAAGAGATATGCAACAAAATTGTTTTTCAACTTTAAGTTAGGTGTAGATTTCGATGTTTTTTCATCTACAACAAGTCCTTCCACATATATATATAGCTTTCACTGGGTAACACATATAGATCTTGGTTTTGTATTGAAATTCTTATTTCATCGTTGTTGTTAAAAGACTGAAGGTATGGTATGCTATTTAGTCATATAGTTATAATACTTTAGACCAGTGATACTCAAGCTTTTATTTGCCTATCGCACGCGATAGGAAAAGCATTTCTGCTTACCCAGCCCATTCTCTTGTTGCAACATGTATCCTGTAAACAGTGTTGCCATATTCTTTTTGAAAAAAAACCCACAGTTGGCGAAAAATAACTGATTTTTGGAAGAAAAATATGTATCCGAAAAATTATAAAACATATGCATATTTATGTATGTAATCAATTTCATTTATTTTTTTTATTGAAGTTTTAAACGTAAAAATAATATAAATTAGGACCCGAAAGAACTAGCTTTTGCACCTTCTTGGTATTTTGATCTTAAAATATACATCTTTAAATCTGATATACCACCAATTACTTTTATTTCAGAGTTGCGAAGCTTACAAAAAGCATAGCCATTATCATTTCTGCTGACCCAATCCTTGAACAATGGGTGCTCTTCCCATGATCAAATTTTTCTTAAAAATTTTTTATGAAAAATTAACCGTTGTCGGAAAACTAATGATAGCCGATTATGTAATTTTAGCTCATCTTTCAGATTATTTAACATTTGTTTCTTGTATTTTGCTTGGTTTAAGTGACTAACAAGGCTTCCGTCTAGCTCATCCGGCAAACACTTCTCAGAAGGTTCCAACCCCCCTCATTGGGTACGCTGCACATAAAAATGAAATGTACAAAAAAAAATCTCTACAAACAAACATGTATCCCACCAATGACAAACCTGCTGAAACAAAGGTAGAAATATTTCAGCTCATCGTCCGCCCAACCTTGCCATAATTGGTTTCCACAATTCTTATCCTTTTGTGACCCACTCATGTTAATTCACTTTCTCTTATCTCATCTCAAGTCATGCCATGCCCCGAGAAATTTTACTCGCCCTTAAAGGTATTCATTTTCAAATTCTCATTTATTACAAAAGGTAAGTAAAAATATACAAAAAATTTGATATATATATATATATAAATCTCTTCTAAGTATAAAGAATAAAAAAAACTATATACATAAACAAATTAGAAAAAAAACTTAACATTTCTCACTTAAACAATAATATAACAAATATTAAATTTTCTATATATATATATATATAAATATATATATATATATATATATATATATATATATATACGTATATATATATATATATATATATATATGTATATATATATATATATATATATATATATATATATATATATGTAAAAAAAACATTCCCTACACAATAACAACTATCTTAAATTACAACAATAAACTCTATACTAACTCTATGCCTCACAATATTATTCGTCCCTAAACCAATTAAATCTGTCTCACCCAAAACGATTTTTATTTAAATTATTAATTTTCACACACTGACTAAAATACGCTACTACCTATCCTGAAGGAGCTCCCTAAGGTTGGTATTATTTTCCTGCACTTTCAGGTATTTCCTAAATGACACTACTATCTGCTTTGGATCAAGTGTAATTCGGAAAAACGAATTTGTTTACCGGCTTACAAATGTAATTTAATTTCCTACTTTTAGGCCTTATTCTAATAAAAGGATTATACTTAAATTTTATACTAAATGATTATTACACCACTCTAAAAACATATAGTGAGGACAATATTTACACAAAAAAATATTTCTATAGACAAAAATTTTAAGCGTACTACATAAAAAAAAATATTTTTCTATTTTATTTCATAATTTTTGAATATTTTCTTTTAAGATTTTTTATATTTTTTTTTTAAATTTCTTTTTTTTTCGTTTTTTAATTTGTTAATTATATATTTTCAAATCTTTGTTCTTTTTGTTCTTAGTTTTTATATTTTGGATATTGTTTAATTTTCCTTTTTGTTTTACTAAATTCTTGTTTTTTCTTTTATAGGCCTCTCAATTTTCCCGCACTAGGTTCTTAATTCATATTTCTAATAAACTTCATACCTGACTGTGGCACTTTACCACTTTTCGGCACCTCGCCTAGGTAAACTAAAAATTTCCAATCGGTTCTCGCATACCATAATTGCTTTTCAAAAAAAAAAAATTAATAAACGTTTCCCTATTCCACTCCGCCATATCCTTCCAGACGACATATCTTTATTTTCCCTCCAATTCTCCATCTTTTTTTTTTATCCAAATATGCCATACTGATAATACACAAAAAAGCGGTATCGATCACTCCAATGTGGATAATCTGCGTCCTAATTGTTTTCATAAGGAATCATAATTGGAATTCAAAAATTAATGGTCAACGGTCCTTTTCGCACGTATATTAAAACATTTACCACCACTACATTTGTACATTTCTTTTGTCTACCAACCCTACAACACTAGCAATTGCATAATTTGTACGGCAAATTTCCCACAGGAATGTCATAAAAGGGGGAAAAAAAAACAAACATCTGTACACTGCATATCTAGACCAGTCATATTTAGAAAAACAACCAAAAAAATCCAACCAAAGAATTATTTAAATAAAAAAAGGAATTATTTGAACAAACAATATAAACAGATTTATTTAAAGAACAAAAAAATAAATAAAAAGACTAGTAAAACGACAAAAATACTACAACCAATTGTGGCGCTGAGGAATACACCGCATAGTGAACAAAAAACAACAACACCAATTGTGGCGCTGGGGAATCCGCAACATATTGTTCAAAAACTAAGCAAAAAGTTTGTTGGAAATGCAAAAAGTTTGCTGAGTGCTAAAATCCTACAAAAATGCGCCTTGAGTAATCAACCAATCTTAGGTTGCTGCCGTATCCATTTGATATTGTTACGTTTTTAGACCTTTTCGTAAAAATGGTTTTATTACTTATCCTTCAAGGATTCGTTTTATTGCATCAAATTAAAATACGGAAAAATTAATTTTAGAAATATAATGCAGCAACACTTTATTTACTACTTTATTAGCACGAGTATTTGTACTACTCAACACTTAGCGATGTTAACACGTCTATGTTTGAAATCACACTCCCGCTGAGCTCTGGCAGCGCCTTTATATAGCAAAAATGACGTCGTCTGGTAACTTCGCGAAACTTCTGGGCATGGTTGTTGTTGGTTGTACTTTACTTAACATGTAGCTATATACGCGTGTTTGTATACATGATAATGCTGACTAGTGTGTTTTGCTTATGGTGACTATGTGTGGTTGTATGTATGAGGGTTCTGTATGTTTTATCTATGGTAACTATGAGTGGTTGTATGTATGAGTGTTCTGTGTGTTTTGTGGTTTTGTTTCTTCTTCTCCTATGTGTATATGGCTGTGTATACTTGTGAACCTGTTTAGCTTTATTAGCAGCGAATACTTGCATACAAGATCATTAAGAATAACATCTCTTAGCATTTATGTCGCTAGGTTTTTCGTTGTTGTTGTTTTCGCATGTTATTGGCGAATGATCTTGTATATTCTGGAGTATTCCATTTTCGTTAATTTGAATATTATCTATATTGTATTGACCAGGGTTGTAACATTTTGACAACATTGTCGTTTTATTTAAATCTATTTCTAACCCGTGTAACAATATATATACATATATATATATATATATATATATATATATATATATATAACATATATATACATGTATATATATATATATATATATATATATATATATATGTATTTATATATATAATATATATATATATATATATATATATATAATATATATATATATATATATAATATATATATATATATATATATATATATATATATATATCTATATGCTAGCGGACCCCGAACAGTGGAAAATCGTGGAGTAAGACCAGCCCATAATTCATTTTAAAAGGGTTCGAATTACACCATAATTTTTGTTTATCGAACAGCTAAGATGTCGTACTTAATAATTTGAGGAAAATATTTGATATTTGGTCAGTAGGAATACTCGGAAATAAGGACCGTATTCACATCCTTTTACGACAACGATTTATTACTATAAAAATAAAACATATTTCAGAGCATATTTTTAATATAACTCACTTTACGAATAAGGAGTTGTATACCTTATTAGAAAGGTAATTTGATGTAGATTCCAACTTTATACATAGCGGATCAGGTTTTAGTGAAAACATTTGACATTTTAGCTCCTGAATGATGCAATGTTGTTTTGGCTGCATGTAAAAACTTCGGTAAGGCTTTTAATTAGGAGCTCTTCTTAGCTCTGCGCTCATATGTAAAAAATTTTAAAGCTTAGTCACCCCTATCATAAACATTTGTTAACTCGGAATTTTTCCCCATTCCCCAAAATTGCAATCGTGTATAAGTTTTCCCATGAAAAGTGTTCCCTTTTTTATGTGTAATTCAATTGAGAATAATAACCCTGAAATATATTCACATTTATGTAAATTCCCCTTATCGTAAACATTTTTTTCCCTTGTATTACTTTCCCATTTGCCTTCGATCTGTTCACATCTTTTTTACTAGGGAGTTGCGTTCATCATGTAAGTATTAACCTCTTTAAATTATAATATTAAAGCACATATCTAGATATTTTAGGACTAGATCTATAAATAAATTTCAAAACGAAATAATGCTGAACAGAATGCAAAACAACAGATTTGTTGCCTGCGGTTTTGTTAAGATTCCAAAGATGTTCTGGCTGAATTCTGGAATTCCCTTACCGAAAAGCTGAATAGTGCTGGCCCCCCAATAAAAAATGTCTCCGAGTGGAAAAAGGTATTGATATTTTGTTTTAATATGGTTTATGTTATTTACACAACAAATCTATTTTATTAACACACAACAGGTATGGATAGATCAAAAAAGATATGTCCGAGCTAAAGCTGTCACAAATTTTAAAAACCAACGAGAGACAGGAGGAGGGCCAAACCAGACAAAATGGTTATCAGCAAACGAGCAGTGCATTTATGAGCTTGTTGGTATGAAGGAGTCCGTTGAAGGTTTAGAAAACTCATTGAAGTTTGGTTTGCCAGAGCATTTCGAGGTAAGCGAAAAAGAAAGTAGTCAACCGAAAACAACATCTGGACTTGACGCAGCAGTAGTGGTTGGTGCTGAGCCCTGTTGTTCGGAACAGGTAACACCACCACCAAAAGACCCCACCATTAACAAGGAGGCGAGTGAGAAAGGTGCATTCTCTATCAAACAGAGAAGAGCAGAGCCACAGGAAAAGCTGAGCACAGCTGAGCTTATTGCCAAAGAATTGACGGCTCAAGAAAATGTATGCACTGCAATTGGTGACATAAGCGATTCCTTAAAAAATCATAATAAGGAATTAGAAAACTCAATTAAAAGAGTTCACCGCGCGCTGGAGAAAAGCAATGAGCTAAAAGCAAAAAAAATAAAAATATTGGAACAGCATAATGCAGCAATGGAAAAACTCCACGTGAAGGAAATAGAAAGTAAAATAGAAAAAAACAAAAGAATTATAGAAATTGAAGAAATGAAGCTGCGAATATTAGAGAAGAACAATTAAATCAACAGGTAAAATTTCAAATAGCTTGGTAGTTTTTAAAATTAACCTTAAATTTTTGTCTTTATAGATCTCTGGTTATAGTTTTAAGAATGAACTAAATTTTATTTTATGATATCAACGAAGTACCTGTGAATTGAACTGTGAATACATATATATTTTTTATTTATTGAGCTGTGAATATGTTTTTTATTTATTTATATTTATTTTTAAGAAAATACAAAATATGTGAATATGTTTTTTATTTATTTTTATTTATTTAGTTTAAAGAAATACAATATATGAATGTATATACAATGAATATATTTTTTATTTATTTAATTTTAAGATATTCAAAAATATGAATGTATATATATGTACATATGTATGTAAATTAAATGAAATTAATGAAATATATATTAAAATTATTAAATAAATGAAATTAATGAAATTGAATTATTAAACACGTAAGGAAACTAAAATTAAATATTTTTCATAGTGAATTTGCTACATTGTCACGAATTCTTTGCGCAGTAGCCAGATACCTTTCCCGTTCAGCTGAATTTGTAGAACTTGCTGGTGTGATTTCCGTTTGTTCAGAGACCTCTATTACATCACTGTTATACCCGCATTTATAAGATATGCAAATATTATGCAACGCTACACAAACATTCACAATTTTCACTGCTTTCTTTGGTTCATAATGAAGTTCTCTGGCACCAAGTAAGCACCTCCATCTGCCTTTTAAAACTCCGTTTGTTCGCTCTATTATATTCCTGCATTTGGAATGAAAATCGTTGAACTTTTGTTCAACAGAGCCCGATGCCGCATTTCTGTATGGTGTTAACAACCATGGCTGTAGAGGATATCCTGCGTCACCTACAAAATATTTACACAAAATTCATTTACACAAATGTATATATGTACATACTGTTGGTTTACTTACCTAAAAGCCATACTCTGAGTCCTCTTTGTTTTATGTTTAAGCCATTTTCTAGAAGTGTTCTTTTATTTTATCTAATCTTAAACTACTCAATCATATGTACATCGATCATATATATTAAATAACAGGGTGACCTGTAGAGCCATTATGCAGATATACAGATTACTCACGTAGTCTACGTAAACGTACACAATAACTATACAACATCTCCCTTTACAAATAATGTACAAAATAAAAAATTAAATAAAACGTATTATTTATAAAATCAGAAATTAATTAAAAACTAATTATGCATTAAATATATTATTTTAAATATTAAATTAAGAAAAGTAGCAATTAATTATGTATTAAATAAATTGTAGTATTATATATTAATAAAAATTCTATGCATATTATATATCAAGCTTTTCCGGTATTTTTACAATTCTTCCCCTCCTAGTTACATACTGTCCATCCTGAGAACCAGATCCCTCTCTCTTTTCCACTACCTCTTCCATCCTCGCGTTATCCTCTGTACCACAATCAATCTTATGTCTTTCACAGTCCCTATTACTGATGATGTTCCCAGTACCCGTACTGTTCCTGGGCGACTTCTTTATATGTTCTAAGCTTCTTCTAAAAAGTGATCCTTTACTGTCTAAATCTACAAAAGATCTAGGTTCCCTGCAAACTTCAACTACCTCTCCATCAACCCAACAACCTAAGGGTGTTTTCTTAAACATTATCTGATCTCCTTTATCAACTAATTCATGCCTTTTAGACTTCCTGTTGTAATATTCTGAGCATTTTTGCAAATTCGATTCTAATCTATTTTCATATTCCTTGATATTAACTAACCTTGGCCTGAAATTGTCTACCACAGACGGAACACGAGTACGTAAAGAACGTGACATTAACAGTTCCGAAGGACTTGGCAAATTTCCTTTTGGTGTTGTCCTATAGTGTAATAAGGCGATATAAGGGTCAGAATTACTTTCCAATGATTTCATCAGCAAATGTTTTACTGTCTGCACTGTCCGCTCAGCCAAACCATTTGATCTTGCTAAATATGGACTCGAAGTCTTGTGATCTATTCCCCAGTCCTCACAAAAAAGCTCAAATTCTCTTGAATCAAAGGGTGGGCCATTATCAGATATAAAAATGGACGGAATACCATGTCTGGCAAAAATTGATTTAAGTCTCTTTATTACGTGAAGTGCACTATAACCTTGATTTAATAATTCAATCTCTACAAACTTTGAATAGTAATCAACTACTAGAAGATACATTTTTCCTCGAAACTCAAAAAGATCACACCCAAGTTTATACCAAGGCACATCTATAATCTCATGAGGCATCAACTCTGGCCTTGTGTTGGATCTCGCATGTCTTAGACAAATTTCGCAGTTCGATACTATATTTTCAATGTCATTATATATATTTGGCCAATATACAGACTGTCGTGCCAAGTTTTGGCATCTAGTGACCCCCATGTGTCCCTCATGAATCCTACTCATGACCATTCTTAAGCAAAATGTCCCCCAAAATACTAATGTCCTCCTTTATCCTGTAATAGGGTGCCACTTCTTCATCAACTTCTTTCCGATTCCTAGGCCAACCATTCCTTACGTAAGTCATAATTTTCAAAAATGTGCCATCCTTTCCCGTATGTTCCCTTACCATATTCATATTTGCAAATGGAGTTTCCATATGTGAAGCAATAAAATTACAATGTAATGAAACTTCTGCATCCATCTCAGGTAATGTCGTATGGTCTAATGGTGCTCTGGAAAGCGTATCTGCTATCTTCAAACATGTTCCTGGCCTGTACATTAATGAAATCCCATAACACTGCAATCTCAACATAAGTCGTTGAAGTCTAGGAGGAATTGTATAAAGAGGCTTATCGAAAAGACTAACTAAGGGCTTGTGATCCGTCTCAACTATTACTTTAGACCCATAAACATACTGATGGAACCTTGTACAACCAAAGAGAATGGCCAAAAGTTCCTTTTCTATTTGGGCATAGTTCTTTTGTGTCTCAGTCAAGGAAACAGAAGCATAAGCAATAGGATTTTTTCCATGTAAAATTGTAGCCCCAAGTGCAAATTGCGACGCATCAACAGATAAAATAATTTCCTTATTTGAATCAAAATAAGTTAGAACTGGTGTCGTTGTTATCGCCCTTTTAAGGTTATCAAACTCTGCTTCATGCACTGGTGTCCAATGCCACTGAGCTTCCTTTTTTAAAAGTTCCCTTAAATTTTTATTCCTCAAAGACAAATTTTCTATAAAAGACCCTAAGTAATTTATCATTCCCAAGAAACGTTGTAAATCCTTAACATTCACTGGTCTTGGCATTTGAAGTATTGCCCTTATTTTTTCCTCATCAGGTCTTACCCCTGATCTGTCAAATAAATGTCCTAAAAATTTTACCTCAGTCTTGAAAAAACTGCACTTAGACCTCTTAAATTTTAGACCTACGTCCCTAGCCCTGAGAAGCACCCTTTCCAAAATTTTTCCATGTTCTTCAATAGTTGATGAAAATATCAAAAAATCATCAATATAAATGACGAGTCCAGAAATATCTCCAAAAAGATTAACCATCTGTGCATGAAAAATCTCAGGGGCCGCATTAATACCAAAAGGAAGCCTTAAAAATCGAAAACGACCAAATGGTGTGTTAAATGTACAAAGTTTTGAAGACTTTTCACCCAATGGTATCATCCAAAAACCACTATTAGCATCTAATGTTGAAAAATACTTAGATCCATTCAACTTTGCCTTACATTCCTCAATATTAGGAAATGGATGGTGAGGTCTTAGTATAGCCCTGTTTAAATTCCTGGGATCTAAACAAATCCGTAAACTACCATTTGGTTTGGTGACAAGAACTATCGAATTAACCCACTCAGTTGGTTCATATTCAGGAACAATTACACCCAAATTAATCATCCTGTCTAACTCTGTCTTTAAACTGTCATGCAATTTAAAAGGTATTCTACGAGGAGGTTCCACCACAGGTATAACGTCATCCTTTAACATAAAATTACATTCATTTTTTAAAAGTCCAAGGCCACTGAACACACTAGAATACTTTTCAATAACTTCATTTATTGAAATATTATTAACCTGCTTGATTAAATTCATATTTACAGCACTTTCAATACCTATTATATTTTTACAATTAATGTTTACAATAAAAAATTTTGTGTTGAAATAATTATTTTTATATAATACTCCTCGTTCTGCTGTTCCTAACACCGGAATTTTTTCTCCACTAAATGTACAAATTAGAGTCCTAGACTTCTTTAACTTATTCTTAATATTTAACAAATCAGCTGTCCTCCTCGACATAATGTTGGCCTGTGCTCCCGTATCTATTTGAAAAAATATTTTGTTTCTATTTATTGTTACCTCCACACACCATTCTTTTACATTTTTCTCGTCCTTAGTTACGGCTCCCACAAATAAATCTTCTTCTTCTTCCTTTTCACCATCGACAACCACTTGCTTGATACTTCTCTTTACTAAACACATTTTAGCAAAGTGACCGATTTTACCACATTCATAACATTTAGCCCCTTCTGCTGGACATCTAAAGTTGTGAATTTGACCACACTTCATACAATTTGTCTTATTGTAGTTGTTGTTTTTGCCACTTTTGTATCTACTCTCTTGATTATCAAATCTTTTTTGCTGATATTGCTTTTGGGTATTTCTTTTAGTGACCACATTGATGACACCTTCAGTTCACACATCTTGCTGTAATATTGTAGAATTTTGTTTTGCAATCACCATCGTAAGGAAAGGATGGTACATTTTTGAAAATTATGACTTACGTAAGGAATGGTTGGCCTAGGAATCGGAAAGAAGTTGATGAAGAAGTGGCACCCTATTACAGGATAAAGGAGGACATTAGTATTTTAGGGGACATTTTGCTTAAGAATCATCAGATAATGATCCCGAAGAGTCTTAGAAAGATGGTCATGAGTAGGATTCATGAGGGACACATGGGGGTCACTAGATGCCAAAATCTGGCACGACAGTCTGTATATTGGCCAAATATATATAATGACATTGAAAATATAGTATCGAACTGCGAAATTTGTCTAAGACATGCGAGATCCAACACAAGGCCAGAGTTGATGCCTCATGAGATTATAGATGTGCCTTGGTATAAACTTGGGTGTGATCTTTTTGAGTTTCGAGGAAAAATGTATATTCTAGTAGTTGATTACTATTCAAAGTTTGTAGAGATTGAATTATTAAATCAAGGTTATAGTGCACTTCACGTAGTAAAGAGACTTAAATCAATTTTTGCCAGACATGGTATTCCGTCCATTTTTATATCTGATAATGGCCCACCCTTTAATTCAAGAGAATTTGAGCTTTTTTGTGAGGACTGGGGAATAGATCACAAGACTTCGAGTCATATCCAACAACAAAATTACAAAAAGAAAATAATAAACTTATTTCAGAATTATACAAGGAGAACAAAATCGATAATTGGCAAAGAAAACAATTACTTTGCTCGGCTGCAACAGCACCGCAAATTTATGGGCTACCGAAAAAAGCCAGAAATGGCGCTAAGACCCATAGTGTCCTCGATTCAAGTCCCTTGCTATAAATTATCGAAATATGTAGAACAAATACTCAAAAATACGATCTCGAAAAAATACAATGTATTAAATTCGAATAGGTTTAAAGAGCAAATTAAAATAGAGCAAGGAGAAATACTGATCTCACTAGATGTCGTTTCACTTTTCACCAACATCCCAGTGAACAAAGCAATAACCTTAATTATGCAAAAATGGACGGACATCAAAAACTACACTAAAATGTCCAGGTCCCTGTTTTAAAAAATTCTGAAATTTTGTCTGTACAAACAATTATTTTATATATGAAAACGAAATCTACAATCAGATGTTTGGCACGCCGATGGGGAATCCACTTTCTCCAACAATCGCAGATTTAGTACTTGACAACTTCTTAGACGAAATTCTAAAGAAACTTAGTGTGGAAAACATCCAATTAAAATACATAACAAAATATGTAGATGACTTATTAGCTATAGTAAAATTTGACGAAAAAGAAAAAATTTTAAAAGCATTCAATAGTTTTCGTCCAAAAATACAATTCACCATAGAAATAGAGGAAAATAATACAATTACATATTTGGGCACCAAAATACACAGAAAAAACAACGGACTAACAATACACTGGTATAAAAAAAAATACCGCTTCCGGCAGAATAATAAATTATAACTCTACTCAACCGAGACATCATATAATCAATACTGCCAAAAACTTAATCAATAGAGTTCTCCATCTCAGCGACAAACAATTTCACAAAAAGAATACTAAACGCATCAAAATATTAACAGAAAACAGTTTCCCCAACAGGCTCATCAGCAAAATGATTGACGAAGCTAACACAAAACTTAATAATTACACAATAGATAATAAATCCACACCTGAAAAGGAAGAAAAGACATATCACAGCATAAGTTACATCCCTGGATAAACAGATAATAAAAACATAAGAAATATTTTTTTTGGCATGGTTGTTGTTGGTTGTACTTTACTTAACATGTAGCTATATACGTGTGTTTGTATACATGATAATGCTGACTTGTGTGTTTTGCTTATGGTGACTATGTGTGGTTGTATGTATGAGTGTTCTGTGTGTTTTATCTATGGTAACTATGAGTGGTTGTATGGATGAGTGTTCTGTGTGTTGTGTGGTTTTGTTTCTTCTTCTCCTATGTGTATATGGCTGTGTATACTTGTGAACCTGTTTAGCTTAATTAGCAGCGAATACTTGCATACAAGAGCATTAAGAATAGCATCTCTTAGCATTTATGTTGCTAGGTTTTTCGTTGTTGTTGTTTGCACTTATTATTGGCACAGCCTCGAATGATCTTGTATATTCTGGAGTATTCCATTTCCGTTATATATTATCTATATTGTGTTGACCAGGGTTGTAACATTTTGACAACTAGAGATTAATTGGCAGTGCTGCCAAGTACATATAGCCACATTGTCGTTTTATTTAAATCTATTTGTAATCTGTGTAACACTGCCACCCACTTAAGCCTGTTCGACCCGAATAGGCATACAATCACCTCTTCTATAGTGCGCCAATCGTTCGAGATGTACTATCTTCATTTTCTACCTTGGGCTATTATGCTTCTGTATCCGGTACACAACGTCATTCACTCTATTAATCACTTTATACGGGCCATCCCAGTGAGTCTGTAATTTTGTAAAATACAGTAAAACCAATTGTCCTTCCATAAATCCCTCCGATCATACCTAGCCTTCATCTTGTCACTGACCATCTTGATTCTATTACGCACGAACTCATGCAGTTCGTTTAAGTTCTCCTTCTCTTGGGACCTAATAGCTCCTTCTTCTATAGTTGGCATAACACCAAATTCCAAATCACCAGGTAGTTTTAATTCCGTCCCGAAGATAATTTTGGCTGGCGTTCTCGATGTTGAGTCGTGTGCAGCTGACCTATATGCCATCAAAAATTTGGGAATGTGCTCGTCCCAATCCCTCTGGTGGTTGCTTACTACTTTTCGTAGATACTCTTCTAAGGTGCGATTGAACCTTTCTACCATGGCATCAGACTGTGGATGCAACGGCGTCGTTCTGGTTTTCTTTATCCCATATAACTCGCACATTTCCCTGAATATGGCAGACCCGAAATTCCTTCCTTGGTCGGAATGTAATTCTATTGGGACACCATAGCGACATACCCAGTTGTTGACGAATGCATTTACAATTGTCTTTGCTTCCTGGTTAGGTATAGCATATACCGCTGGCAATTTACTGAAATAGTCCTTTACCACAAGTACATAACGATTTCCGGCTTCAGTGACGGGAAAGGGACCTGCTACATCCATTGCGATCCGCTCGAATGGTGCTCCTGACTTGTATTGTTGCAGATGCTTCTTACTGGGCCTTTGGCTGCTATGCACTGTGGGCAGTTTGCTATCCAGTTGGCTACAGCTTGTTGACATCCCACCCAATAAAAACGCTGCTTCAGTTTCTCAAGTGTTTTTGTTACTCCAAGATGACCGCCACATTATGAAATTCCTGTAAAACTTTACTTATCTTGGAGTATGGCACAACTATTAAATTTGAAGTTGTTTTGCCATCTACACTTTCCCATACTCTTTTATTACCTTGAGGCTGTTCCACTGAGCCCAACAAGATTTGGCGAGTGGGCTTTCAGCCGAAATTTCATTCCGGGATGGTCGTCCATCCTCATCTTTGGCCGCTATAATTTTCCTTATTATATCGTCGTCCCTCTGTGCCGCTGACCAGTCTTCATCAGGGCCGATGTGCATTAGCCGAACATCCACAACGCCTTCCTTTTGCTCGGTTCTAACACAATGTTTACACTCTAAACAGCAGGATCTTCTCGAAAGAGCATCCGCATTGTTTGCTTTGTGGCCCTTCAATGCTCAATGCTGAAGTCGTAGCACTGCAGGCGCTCAATCCACCTCGCCAGTTGCCCTTCAGGATTTTTAAAATAAAATATTTTATTTTTAAAATAAAATAATCTCAGTGCAGAATGATCGGTCCTTACTGTAAAGTGTTGACCATACAGGTACTTATGGTAATGTTTAGTGCATTCCAGTACCGCCAGAAGCTCACGTCATGTCACACAGTGGTTCCTCTCAGGTGTTAAGAGTACACGGCTATAGTACCCTTTGACCTTCTCAATGCCATTAACTACTTGGGATAGCACACCCCCTATGCCATAACCGCTCGCATCAGTATCCAGCACAAATTTTTCTCCACCTATGGGATACGCTAGCACTGGTGAACGTACATAATAATTCTTTGAGTTTCTGGAATGCATTTTCCTGTGGCTCGCCACAATGGTATGGTCTTCTTTGCCAGCTCATGCAGGCTTGCAGCTACACTAGCAAAAATCGGCACAAAACGTCTGTAGTATGTACAAAGGCCCAAAAATCTGCGCAATTAATGAAGATTTTTAGGTTGATGCCAGTCCTTTCCTGCTTTTATTTTATCTTCATCCAGCTGATGATATCCGTTGAAGAACTTCTGCCATGTTTTTGAGGTTTTCATCAAAAGTTTTCCCCATCACGATTATGTGATCTAGATATACCAAGCATATCTTCCAGTGAAGTCCAATCAGTACTTTCTCCATTAGGCGTTCAAATGTGGCCGGAGCATTATAGAGACAAAATGGCATGACTTTGAACTGCCATAATCCGGTACCGACACTGAAGGCAGTTTTCTCCTTGTGCAACCTCCACTTGCTAATATCCGCTTCGCAAGTCCAGAGTAGAGAACCATTTGGTACCAGCTAGCGTGTCCAAAGTGTCATCGATTCTGGGGAGCGGATAACTATCCTTCTTGGTTATGTCATTGAGCTTCCTGTAGTCTACGCAGAATCTAGTACTGCCATCTTTCTTTTTAACTGAGACTATAGGCGAACTCCAAGGACCAGAAAATGGCTCAATTACGCCATCACGCTCCATTTCACTTAAAAGCTCTTTTACTTTATCTCACTTTGCTAGGGGTACGCTTCTGGGTGGCTGTTTAATCGGCCTAGCTTCGCCTGTGTTAATTTCGTGTTTAACCACTGCAGTTCTACCCTGGATTTGGCTTCCCATGGCGAAGATACTGGCATGCCTTTTTAGTAATTGTTTGGCTTTATTTCTATCTGTTGCTGATAGACCTGCTACCCATTTCTCTACCTATTCCTCAAAATTTTCACGTTCTTTTGCGGACAAATTAGTAGGCTCTATCTTCTTATCGAAGTTTATTATTGCCTCTGCTGGAGTGCACTGGCCAACATCGGAATTTTCTTTGATGACTTTTTCATGGTCTGATAAGTTAAGCACTCTTATAGGGACTATTCCTCCTTTACTAGTTTTCACTAGAGCTTTCGCTATTATAAGCTCTCTCTTTAGATCTGCTGGTTCTACAACCCACAACCGATTGTCCTCACAATCTCCTTTCATACGCGCCCATATGACTGTTTCATACTGCGGCGGTAACGTTTGACCCTCAATAGCAAATACTTTTGTTACTTGCGGTTTGCTGTCATATCCAACATCAAAGGGTATTTCCACATTACGCCAAATCATCAGCTGTTGTCCCATATATAGATTAATGCCATGGTTAATCATGAAATCGGCTCCAATAATAAACTCATCGACAATATCTTCAACAATAAACACATGTCTCACGTTGATGTTGGCTATAGTCACCTTCACTTCAATCTTACCATAGACAGTGGCAGGCTCTCCAGTAGCTGTACGTAGCCGTATATTTCTTAACCGCTCGCATTTCCCCTTTACTATATCGGGCCTTGCTATTGACGGCGATACTCCTGTGTTTATGGTAAGTACGTGCTTATCCCCGTTGATGTGTCCGGACACAGTGAGGTTGCTATTTTTCTGCTGCATCACTGATATGGAGATTGTGAGGCCCTCGTTTGTGAGAGCTAGCTCTTGCCCTTTAGTCACCTCTCTTTTTAGATCTACCTCTCTTCCTTGGTGCTTTGCAGCTGCGCTGAAAATGACCGAGCTTTACGGAGTTAAAGCACTTAGGCTTTTCTTTGATAGCATTTTCTGCCAGCAGTTGTCGCATTGCCTCCTTAACGCTAGCAACTAGAATGTTATCCTCCTCAAACAAAACCTCCACATTCCTCACTTTACATATCTGTAGCTTAAAAACCATCGTTGCAGTCTCTTGAGCTAGCGCAAATGAAACAGTCTCAGCGAAAGTGGATTTCTGCGTAGAGCACACCGCCAGATTAATGTCAGAGTCGCGAATGCCGTTAACGAAACCCTCAGTTTTGAAGTGATCCAGGAACGGGCGACTCTCGCCTGGATATGTGAGCTGCACTAAAGGCTCCATTTCCATTGCGAAATCTTGTAGAGATTCGTTAGGCTTCTGAACTCTATATCGCAATTTCATTCTATATAAATCGCGCTTGTGGTCACCGCCATACTTGCGCTGCAATGCTGCCATTATTTCATTATAGTTGTTTCTGCTGCTTACTGTCTCAAGTACCTCTGCAGCTGTACCCTTTAAGGACAAAATCAACTCTATAGCCTTTTCTTCAGGATCCCATCCATTTCTGCTAGCAACTGTCTCAAACTGGAATTGGAAGATGCCTAATGGTACGCTGCCATCGAAGCATGGCGCTTTTATCCGCGCAGAAACCTCCGCAACTGCTCGTACTGGACCGCCGCTAGACTCCAGGTTATGCACTTTGTCCTCTAGAGCATGCAATTTCTCTTCGAACTCCTTTGCAAGCTCCTCCAGCTCTGAGAATTTATTTTCAATAGAATCCACCCTCCTGTTAATGGCTTCAGAAACCTCTACCAGGGTCTCGTTCGTGGCTTTATTTGACTTCTGCTGAGAGTTCTGCTTTATTTCAGTTATTTCGGCTACAAGCTTGTCCTGCATCTGCTGAGAGCTTTGTTTTATTTCACTTATTTCGGCTACAAGCTTTTCCTGCATCTGCTGAGAGTTCTGTTTTATTTGGATCATCATAGCAGCGAACATTGAATTTATGTCCATGCTGCTGGTCGTGGCAGGAGGGGATACCTGCACATTGTCTTTGTCATCAAACTCGTATGTTCCGATGTGCATGCCGCGATTCTTAAAGTCATCTATCAGCCTCTTCTGTAATTCAGCCTTGTTACCTGCAGTTGGCAATTCCAGCTTACTGAGCTCCTTTTTCAGCTGTTCAAATTTTAGCTCATCAAATTGCATGATTATTTATTTTAATTGTTTTTAATGTCCTTTTTTTCTTAAATTACAATGTCCTTTTAGTTTTTTTTTTTGCGATCCCACTTCTAACACAAATTGTTACATTTTTAGACCTTTTCCTAAAAACCGTTTTATTACTTATCCTTCAATGATTCGTTTTATTGCATCAAATTAAAATACGGACAAATTAATTTTAGAAATATAATGCGACAGCACTTTATTTACTACTTTATTAACACGAGTATTTGTACTACTCAACACTTAGCGATGTTAACACGTCTATGTTTGAAATCACACTCCCGCTGAGCTTTGGAAGCTTCTCGAAACTTCTGGGCATGGTTGTTGTTGGTTATTCCTTACTTAACATGTAGCTATATATGTGTGTTTGTATACATGACAATGCTGACTTGTATGTTTTGCTTATGGTGACAATGTGTGGTTGTATGAATGAGTGTTCTGTGTGTGTTGTCTATGGTAACTATGAGTGGTTGTATGGATGAGTGTTCTTCTTCTCCTATGTGTATATGGCTGTGTATACTTGTGAACCTGTTTAGCTTAATTAGCAGCGAATACTTTCATACAAGATCATTAAGAATAACATCTCTTAGCATTTATGTTGCTAGGTTTTTCGTTGTTGTTGTTTGTACTTATTATTGGCACAGCCTCGAATGATCTTGCATATTCTGGAGTATTCCATTTCCGTTAAATATTATCTATATTGTGTTGACCAGGATTGTAACATTTTGAGAACTAGAGCTATATGTATTTGGCAGTGCTGCCAAGTACATATAGCCACATTGTCGTTTTATTTAAATCTATTTCTAATCTGTGTAACAATATTTTGTACATGTAATATTTGGCATCACTTTTATGTTTTACCTGCATAACATAACATATATGTTACGCGGAAATTATGTAAAAGTGTTGAATATTACCAATAAATATATAAATTTTTAAAAGAAATACCAAATATATAAAAATTTCTAAAAGATAGGTAAGTAGTTTAGTAAAAATTACAAAAAATATTTTGAACACGGTTATGTTTTTTTTTGTCATAAAATAGCTCTAGAGATCTGAGTTCAAAGGTTGAATATCTTTAGGCAAGTCGGCGATAGTATATGTTTGCCGCCGTTACCTATAAATGATTCACGACAAAAAAATTATTCATACCAAAGTCTGTATATTAATTCACATATTTATAAAATAAAAATATGTGAAAGAGAATTAAGTAGCAAAATCTAAATATAAACTAAAACACATACATATATCTCTCGTTTCACTTATGCAGCTGGCAGCCACTGGAAGTTTTCCCAATTGCCGCAGCCAAAAAATTGTATAACGGTCATATCTAGACAGCAGCTATTTTAAAGCCATCCCTACATAAGGACGCAAAGCGCAACGCAGTTAAGCGGTTAGCTTATACGCTTAACTGCTATCCCTAAATTAGAGCGTTAACGTTGCGCCAGAAACATTAAAGGTTGGAATAACCGAACTCTGAAATTTTAAATGTAAGCTAAATGTAAGTTATCTTTAAATGTAAATGTTGCTACTCTTAAAAATGTGTTATCTGTTTTTCACATAACCCAACAACAAATAATTATTTATACACAACGCAATTATTATACATACATACAACATTGATGGCACTTTAATATGTTTATATCTTTGCCGTTGAGTTGGAAAAGTACTTAAATTAAATAAAAGGTATTGATAGACAACAGAAACACCAACATACACAACAAATAGGACAATGAGTCATTCCTTACCATATATTTAATAAACTGGACACATTTATTTCCATATTGCAATATATATGAAATGTTTTCTAATATGACACAAATGTATAAATTTCTTATAATTGGAATAATTAAATACGATTTTTAATACAAAATTTATTTAAGGAAAGAATGAATTGTATATCAATCAAAGCTTAAAAAGGGTATAAATGAATATTTAAGTATCTGTATACATAGTATTGAAGTTTAAATATTGATGTTTCTATGATTAGAAATATACATTTCAATAAAATTTATGTACAAACGGATGTTGAATACTAATAGAACTCTGCAACGAACACTTTTGGAGCAGACATTCGATATTTCAATGAAAATAAAACATTTATTTAGAAAGTTAAACGTATAAAATACGTTTATCAAGTATTTATACATACATAATTATCAACTGAACATATCAAATGAGAAATAAGTAAAAAAGGCCTTTTGTTCCTCATTCTCATTCAACATACTCACATACAGACTGTCTTACAACTGTCATATAACCGTAGAATGAAATTTTATTTTCTGCAGGTTGGGACGTAACGATAACATTTTCTTACAGTGAAGTAAAGGCCGAACTATAATATGCGTACGCTTGCGCAGGCGAATTTGCGCATACATACAATCAAATGTGTACAACCATAATTTGCTTTGCTAACTTTTCGTTAAATTTTATTTTTCTACGCATAGAGCGAAACTGATAGCATTTTCCTTAAGGGGCCAACTGTTTATCCGTTGTTATTGATAATAATTTTTAGATACACACATACCATAGACTGTGATACATGCACAGAAGACAAGCCGCAATGTACGCCGAAATCAATTCTACAGAAAATTTAATAAATAATGTCAAAAATTAATTGAAACATATAATTTTTAGCGTTTGTTTATTGCATATATATTACACTGTATTTGTGTATATTCCTAAAATTAATGATACGTTGCCAACCACTTGCACACATTGTTATACATTGTCGACATTGTAGTACTTTTCCAATTTATTTCTTAAATTACTTTCTAAATTGGTAATAATCAACTTATGAAAATATATTTATGTATGTACAAGTTGAAAATATTTATATATGTATTTACATTTTATGTATATATCATAAATTCGTTTTTGCAAAAGTGCATTACTTTACAACCGAGTGTAAGTATATTATAGCCACACAATTGGTCGCATATGAATTTGACAGTCTTTTCGTCGAGTTTTGACAGTAGCCAAAGCTAGCCTACGCATATTATAGTTGGGCCTTTAGTGTTTACACAACTTGCCATATACCAGGTTGGATCAGCTGACACATTTAGCTTACATTTAAAATTTCAGCGTTCGGCTATCCAACCTTAATGTTTACTCACTTTGATTAATAAAAAACTATAGTTAGAAATAAAATTAATATAAAGACGCTAAATTGACCTCAAAGTAGCTAAAGTTACATTTGTTATCAAATTTTCAAAATGTGTATGTGTGTGTATGAGCATTGATGATTGATATTTAAGGAAGATTTCATATATTAGTTGTTTGTTTATGTTTTACATGCATGACATAACATATATGTTACATGGAAATTATGTAAAAGTGTTGAATATTAGCAATAAATATATACATTTTTAAAAGAAATAAAAAATATATACAAATTTCTAAAAGATAGGTAAGTAGTTTAGTAAAAATCACAAAAAATATTTTGAACACGGTTATGTTTTTTTTGTCATAAAATAGCTCTAGAGATCTGAGTTCAAAGGCTGAATATCTTTAGGCAAGTCGGCGATGGTATATGTTTGCCGCCGTTACCTATAAATGATTCACGACTAAAAAATTATTCATACCAAAGTCTGTATATTAATTCACATATTTATAAAATAAAAATATGTGAAGGAGAATTAAGTAGCAAATCTAAATATAAACTAAACACATACATATTTCTCTCGTTTCACTTATGCAGCTGGCAGCCACTGGAAGTTTTCCCAATTGCCGCAGCCAAAAAATTGTAAAACGGTCATATCTAGACAGCAGCTATTTTAAAGCCATCCCTACATAAGGACGCAAAGCGCAACGCAGTTAAGCGGTTAGCTTTACGCTTAACTGCTATCCCTAAATTAGAGGGTTAACGTTGCGCCAGAAACATTAAAGGTTGGAATAACCGAACTCTGAAATTTTAAATGTAAGCTAAATGTAAGTTATCTTTAAATGTAAATGTTGCTACTCTTAAAAATGTGTCATCTGATTATCACATAACCCAAGAAGAAATAATTATTTATACACAAAGCAATTATTATACATACATACAACAATGATGGCACTTTAATATGTTTATATCTTTGCCGTTGAGTTGGAAAAGTACTTAAATTAAATAAAAGGTATTGAAAGACAACAGAAACACCAACATACACAACAAATAGGACAATGAGTCATTCCTTGCCATATATTTAATAAACTGGACACATTTATTTCCATATTGCAATATATATGAAATGTTTTCTAATATGACACAAATGTATAAATTTCTTATAATTGGAATAATTAAATACGATTTTTAATACAAAATTTATTTAAGGAAAGAATGAATTGTATATCAATCAAAGCTTAAAAAGGGTATAAATGAATATTTAAGTATCTGTATACATAGTATTGAAGTTTAAATATTGATGTTTCTATGATTAGAAATATACATTTCAATAAAATTTATGTACAAACGGATGTTGAATACTAATAGAACTCTGCAACGAACACTTTTGGAGCAGACATTCGATATTTCAATGAAAATAAAACATTTATTTAGAAAGTTAAACGTATAAAATACGTTTATGAAGTATTTATACATACATAATTATCAACTGAGCATATCAAATGAGAAATAAGTAAAAAGGCCTTTTGTTCCTCATTCTCATTCAACATACATACAGACTGTCTTACAACTGTCATATAACCGTAGAATGAAATTTTATTTTCTGCAGGTTGGGACGTTACGGTAACATTTTCTTACAGTGAATTAAAGGCCGAACCATAAACTAATTAGACATGACAACTGTGTATGTAGTGGTAATGTTTTCGACCGATGTTGCGAGAGGGATAGCAAATTTCTTTGCTTGCTGTCTCTTTTCTTTTTCTTGTCGATAGAAAATGACATATTTTTGTTTACAAAAAGTTAAAATTTCTTGGCAAGATTATTGGTGAAAAATTGAAAGTAATTAAATTATCGTAAGATTTAGTGCTTGAAATTTGTAATTTATGGGTGAAACATTATCTACTCTTTCGTCTACGAATTACCAATTGTGTGAAATGCCAAAAAAGCACACAAAAACAAAAAAATCGGTGGTGGTAGCAGTAAAAATATGTAAGTAAATTTTTCTTATACATATATAAATTTAATAATATCTAAAACACTTTTATATTTCAGGAGCCAACGATATGCAAATGGTATAGAGAATTAGGAATTTGTTTCCGAATTATACGACGTATATTTTGTGTGATGTGTATAATATAAAATAGTGATATTAGTGCGGTGAAGTTATTCCTCCTTGCCACCAGTGATCAAGTGAATATAAAAATGGTAGGAAGAATATGTAAGTGTGTTTTTAAATTAATTAAAGTGAGAGAAAAATAATTTATATGAATGTTTGTATCGGAACATAGGGTAAAACTCTAAGTTCGTGTGCTTTTATGTAGGATATATGGCTTTTCTTTTTGTCCCGGAACATGTTGAGAAAAAAATGGTTTAGGCCTATTTTGGAAGCCAGCCATTTAAAAAAATTGGCAACGCACTGAGTGTAGTACCTCTATGGTAGTGTGGAAACCTACACAATATGAATAAGATTTGTTAATAAATAGATAAAATTTAGTAGTATATCTTAAAGAACTTGAATTTTTATTGAGAGTAAAATAAATTTAAGAACATTACTGCATGGTGTTTATCAATATTTATTTATACGTATAAATTTTGAATCTTAAAACCATCACAATTGCATTTACTTTAACAATTTTCGACTCTAATGTTTTCCAGCTACTTTCAGATTTGTTTCCAATAACCTTTTTCTTTAGCGAATTCTTTGTAGACAGTGTGACCCTAAAAGAAATATAGAAATTTCGATTAATACTTTTAAATTAGGTTTAACAAACCATTAATCTGATAGAGATTACATTTATAAGTTTCACATTTTTTATAACAGAATAATACTTACATTGTATACACTCTTGCTTATTCCTATACAATCCTTTCGTTTCTCTGATATGCAGTTCACCAATTGCTTTTAGATCTTTATGCAAGTTATGAAACAGTCTAACATTCATTCAGCAGGTTTTCCATGACTTGTGCTATAACCAAAAATTTATTTTCATAATGTTGGTTTCCAATTTTCTTATTTGCCACTAAAATTGACAAAGGCGCTCAGGTTGGAAAAACACTATTTCATAAACGATAAAAGAAAATTGTTCTTATTTGTTTTAAATAAATAAATATGTTGACAAACATAAATACCTTTACATCTATACAGCAAATTATCAGTTAAAAAATAATATATTTAGAAGGACTGGGAAACATGAAGGATTCGAAGCTACAGTAACATCGGGGTGTAGAATAGGCACATGGATCTGTTGGAAATTACCAGTAGTTTTGTGCAAATGCTCATTGAAGTCAACGCAAGCCTAGTACGGAAACATATGGAATAGTAAATTGTATATAAGTAAATTTTATAAAGGATCTATTGTAAGCATAACTTTTGCTAAAAATAAATAATACGTACCTACCGCCTTCTTCTAAGTCTGTGGAATTTCCAATTTTGTTGCAGCAGTTCAACTTAAGTCGTACCTTTGATTAGAAATTGATTTTTTTGATGCGATCTTCTGTGACTTCAATGAAACTCTCATTCCCGGCTTAATTTATAGTTTAAGGTTCTAATTACACCTGTGAGCATGCCTTTTTAGCGGCTTAGCCATCTATTAGCATGCATTAAGCACTTGTTTCGCCTCCCATAGTCCCATTTAATACATGTATCCAGGTTGATTACGTGATGATCAGTGCGACGATTTATATTTTAAAAACATTTAAGAGTTCTTAAACCATTAACAATTACTTTTCTGAGCACTAAAATTAATAAAAATTAAAAACAAAACTAATTTACAAGAATTTCAATCCTTTGGGAATCTTGGCTCATTTTTATGTTGATTTCTTACGGTATTGACCGCCAGTCACAAATTAGGACTTTTGATATATTCTTTTAATGTTTATAAACAGTTTATTATTGTCTCTTAATCACTCAACACTTACTTTTATTATTTATTTCACAATTTTTTAACTAAACGAAATTTTTGTTGAATTTTCAACCCCCATAATTGCATAAATTGTAAAACATATGCTTAGAGATGTCCATATATAGCCATTTCTTCTAACATACTATTTCAGCTTTGCGTATACATATTTTGTACTCGTTTGCACTATCGTTAGGCAAAAGCTGATACGGGCCAAAATGAACTGTCACTTTTGAGTTTTCTGTGTTTTCTGTGGGCCGAACTATAATATGCGTACGCTAGCGCAGGCGAATTTGCGCATACATACAAACAAATGTGTACCACCATAATTTGCTTTGCTAACTTTTCGTTAAATTTTATTTTTCTACGCATAGAGCGAAACTGATAGCATTTTCCTTAAGGGGCCAACTGTTTATCCGTTGTTATTGATAATAATTTTTAGATACACACATACCATAGACTGTGATACATGCACAGAATACAAGCCGCAATGTACGCCGAAATCAATTCTACAGAAAATTTAATAAATAATGTCAAAAATTAATTGAAACATATAATTTTTAGCGTTTGTTTATTGCATATATATTATACTGTATTTGTGTATATGCCTAAAATTAATGATACGTTGCCAACCACTTGCACACATTGTTATACATTGTCGACATTGTAGTACTTTTCCAATTTATTTCTTAAATTACTTTCTAAATTGGTAATAATCAACTTATGAAAATATATTTATGTATGTACAAGTTGAAAATATTTATGTATGTATTTACATTTTATGTATATATCATAAATTCGTTTTTGCAAAAGTGCATTACTTTACAACCGAGTGTAAGTATATTATAGCCACACAATTGGTCGCATATGCATTTGACAGTCTTTTCGTCGAGTTTTGACAGTAGCCAAAGCTAGCCTACGCATATTATAGTTGGGCCTTTAGTGTTTACACAACTTGCCATATACCAGGTTGGATCAGCCAACACATTTAGCTTACATTTAAAATTTCAGCGTTCGGCTATCCAACCTTAATGTTTACTCACTTTGATTAATAAGAAACTATAGTTAGAAATAAAATTAATATAAAGACGCTAAATTGACCTAAAAGTAGCTAAAGTTACATTTGTTATCAAATTTTCAAAATGTGTATGTGTGTGTATGAGCATTGATGACACATTAACAATATAAACAAGGATACTTTTGCAGTCAAATTCATACCCGTGAAGATAAAAACTTTTTGTTTATCGTTTTTAAACATATCTCTTTGAACCCAATTCCACTCAGAGAGAGAGCTAGGAAAATCCTCTCCTGAACACAAATAAATGAGTATTTCTGGGAATGCTGTCAAGTTAATGCATGCGATTGGTTATCTATTTAAGGAAGATTTCATATATTAGTTACTTGTTTATGTTTTACCTGCATAATATAACATATATGTTACATGGAAATTATATAAAAGTGTTGAATATTAGCAATAAATATATACATTTTTAAAAGAAATAAAAAGTATATGAAAATTTTTAATATATAGGTAAGTAGTTTAGTAAAAATTACAAAAAATAGGTTGAACACTAACATAAAAGTAGTTTAATGTTGCCTGTGGACATATATTTGAGTCTGGTAGCTCGTTTTGTTAAACTCAAGAGAGCGCAATGCTCTTTCTAAGAATACCCTTCTAAATTTGCATTCCCGGAAAAAGGTAAGCAGAAAAGTTTGTGATCATATCGCGGCTATGTTTTTGATTTGTCATCAAATAGCTCAAAGCAGATTAAACAGGTACTTTCGGTAGCGCAGCTGTCTTTTGTTTACCTACCAATTTAATGTCAAAAGTTTATTTATAAGCTTTATTTTTCATTAGAAAAACAAAAGTTAAGAAAAGTCTTAAATTGTTAACTTCTAACATTAATCCTTGCTAAATTATAAAATTAATTATTCCAGTGAAATAAAAAGTGATATATAGTTTTTACTAGATTTCTCATTTCAAAAGGTGAAAAAAGTTGAATAGTGTTGAGAGATATCGCACCTGCTTTTGAGGATGTTTAAATGGAGGTACTACGGGTAATCCAAGCATAATAACTGAAGGCTTTTCTTTTTGAAATAAAATATTTTGTAAATTATTAGTTTTAGTTCTTAAATTTTGTTTAAAAACAAAATGTTTTGGAAATATATAACCAAATACTTAAATTAGTTTAGAATTGAATAAAAAGTATGTGCTTAATAACACAAATGTTGCTTCATTTGATGTATTTATTGCTGCAACCAGCTAACGTATTTGTCCATGACGCACTTTTGCAATTTAATAGTTTTCACCAATAGCATCTACAGACTCGTGTTTACCTATTTTCAATTTCATTCTAATCTCGTCCACTGCAAACCGTAAACGCTTACTCACGACATTCATAGCTATTGTAACTGAGATGAGGTACCTATAGAAACATTTCAGCATATAATATTTTTCAATTTATAGAATTAATAATTACCATAAATACTCAAAGTCCAAATCAGTAATATCCTTTATAAACTCCCAACACAAATTGTTATACTCATCGGCTGGACATTCGGCAATCTCCAAATGCCATGGCGTCTGCTCCCCCATAGTATTAATAATACCTTTTATGTATACATATTTTACACAAAAGCTAAAATTTCGAAAGTATTATTTGTTACCTTGGTTAAGGAAATCATCTCCATTATAAATTCCACGTTTTAGCACGTTCTGACCTTAATAAATTGCAAAATAACATAATTAATCTGCCTTCATGAACACAAAACATTGAATTGACATTTATTCAGCCGTTTGTTTTTTCAAACAAATGTCATAAGATTTTGACATTACCATGTAATATTCTACCAACAAAATACGTGTGGTTGTTAGTGTTGTAGATTGTTGTACTAGTGAGAGTTTAATCTGCCTTGAGAATGTGGTTTGTTCAAATGTTGTTGATAATCCTGAAATTGCAAAGAGACGCTTCAAAATTAATAACTAAAATAATTATACAATATATAATTGGTTTTTTATATGTAAGTGTGAAAATTAAAAACTTTAATGCAAGAGAAAAAAAAAGAATCACATATTTCTTAACAAGGACGACATTATTAACTGCGGTATTAAAAAAGGTGTAAAAAAGCGCAAATTTATTGCGAGAAGTTGAAAATTTTTTCTTCTGAATGTGGGTACGTTCATGGATTTGTATATAAAAAACTTATTTATGTATTTTACTGTATTTTTTCATAGTAATGTCTTCAGACTCATTGGAGGTAGTGAAGATTTCTGCAAGCAAATACATATTTATACATACATAATTATCAACTGAACATATCAAATGAGAAATAAGTAAATAAGGCCTTTTGTTCCTCATTCTCATTCAACATACTTACATACAGACTGTCTTACAACTGTCATGTAACCGTAGAATGAAATTTTATTTTCTGCGTCCCAACGTTACGGTAACATTTTCTTACAGTGAAGTAAAGGCCGAACTATAATATGCGTACGCTAGCGCAGGCGAATTTGCGCATACATACAATCAAATGTTTACAACCATAATTTGCTTTGCTAACTTTTCGTTAAATTTTATTTTTCTACGCATAGAGTGAAACTGATAGCAGTTTCCTTAAGGGGCCAACTGTTTATCCGTTGTTATTGATAATTATTTTTAGATACACACATACCATAGACTGTGATACATGCACAGAAGACAAGCCGCAATGTACGCGGATATCAATTCTACGGAAAATTTAATAAATAATGTCAAAAATTAATTGAAACATATAATTTTTAGCGTTTGTTTATTATATACATATATTATACTATATTTGTGTATATTCCTAAAATTAATGATACGTTGCCAACCACTTGCACACATTGTTATACATTGTCGACATCGTAGTACTTTTCCAATTTATTTCTTAAATTACTTTCTAAATTGGTAATAATCAACTTATGAAAATATATTTATGTATGTACAAGTTGAAAATATTTATATATGCATTTACATTTTATGTATATATCATAAATTCGTTTTTGCAAAAGTGCATTACTTTACAACCGAGTGTAAGTATATTATAGCCACACAATTGGTCGCATATGCATTTGACAGTCTTTTCGTCGAGTTTTGACAGTAGCCAAAGCTAGCCTACGCATATTATAGTTGGGCCTTTAGTGTTTACACAACTTGCCATATACCAGGTTGGTATATGTTTGCATTGCAAACATGCATGCATATGCATTTAAAAATTAATAATGATTATTATGTTTAATTGTTGCCCTGTATGCATGTGTTAAGATACTATATATTAAGATCATATTGATCATAGTTAATCTTGTATTATGTTAAAAAATTTTCTATATTAATATCAATTAAAAAACATTAAAAGAATTGTTTGTTAACACATACACATAGTTTTAATTACATTATAATATATAAATAATATTTATAATATTTACGAATTTTGTAGTTAGTATGTTTTAAACTAATTTCTACTTTTTATACAATTTGGAGTTAGTATTTTTAATATATAAAAATTTCTGATTTGTGTTGTTAAAAAATTTGTATGTATTTATATAATTGAAAAAAAAAAAAAAATTTTTTTACAATATAAAATAATTTCCTGAAGAAGCTAACCGAAGGCTAGCGAAATATCGAAATAAATATATATATTAATATTAAATAACCTAAAAACTTAAACAAATCTATTGATTAATGAACGAAAAAAAAGGTTAAAAAATCAGATATAATAATAATATAAGCTTTATTTTTCATTAGAAAAACAAAAGTTAAGAAAAGTCTTAAATTGTTAACTTCTAACATTAATCCTTGCTAACTTATAAAATTAATTATTCCAGTGAAATAAAAAGTGAGATATAGTTTTTACTAGATTTCTCATTTCAAAAGGTGAAAAAAGTTGAATAGTGTTGAGAGATATCCCACCTGCTTTTGAGGATGTTTAAATGGAGGTACTACGGGTAATCCAAGTATAATAACTGAAGGCTTTTCTTTTTGAAATAAAATATTTTGTAAATTATTAGTTTTAGTTCTTAAATTTATTCAAAAACAAAATGTTTTGTAAATATATAACCAAATAGTTAAATTAGTTTAGAATTGAATAAAAAGTATGTGCTTAATAACACAAATGTTGCTTCATTTGATGTATTTATTGCTGCAACCAGCTAACGTATTTGTCCCTGACGCACTTTTGCAATTTAATAGTTTTCACCAATAGCATCTACAGACTCGTGCTTACCTATTTTCAATTTCATTCTAATCTCGTCCACTGCAAGCCGTAAACGTTTACTCACGACATTCATAGCTATTGTAACTGAGACGACGTACCTATAGAAACATTTCAGCATATAATATTTTTCAGTTAAAGAATTAATAATTACCATAAATACTCAAAGTCCAAATCAGTAATATCCTTTACAAACTCCCAACACAAATTGTTATACTCATCGGCTGGACATTCGGCAATCTCCAAATGCCATGGCGTCTGCTCCCCCCCATAGTATTAATAATACCTTTTATGTATACATATTTTACACAAAAGCTAAAATTTAGAAGGTATTATTTGTTACCTTGGTTAAGGAAATCAGCTCCATTATAAATTCCACGTTTTAGCACGTTCTGACCTTAATAAATTGCAAGATAACATAATTAATCTGCCTTACGAAAGAATATATACTTAATAAAAAAATAAAAAATTTTAAGTTACATTATAAAAAATATAACAAAATAAAGCTTTAAACATGGAAGTCAATGGTGTACAGTTTCTTTTGACACTCAGAGTACATACAGACTGTCTTACAACTGTCATGTTTAATAGAAATAAGAAATATATGAAAACTTTTAATAGATAGGTAAGTAGTTTAGTAAAAATTACAAAAAAAAGTTTTTTTTTTTTTTTTTTTTGTATTCAATTACTTTATTTACAATCTGTTTAAGAAAAAAAACATTAAGTAAATTATTTTATTAAAATTATAACCATGAAAATTAAACTTTACATGCGTTATTAGGCTATATCCTAACAACATTACTTATAAATACATATATACATATATACATATTTACATTTCTATATACATACAATACTTTAAAATTTATAAAGAAATTATACGTTATTTTCTATAGGGTAGATCAAGTACGTGGAATCTTTTTAATCGTTTTACTTTCTCTGATTCATCTAGTAAAGAAATAGCTAGCGAATTAGGATGGTTACTCAGCCTGTTCAAGTAATTTGTACTAAATTTATTTATTTCGTCCTTAATAAATGGGATCTTAAGATCATTATGAATATTTTTATTAGTGACAAACCACGGAGCATTAGCTATGAGTCTTAAGGTTTTCGACTGGTAACGTTGAAGTATTTCTATATTTGAGTTACTTGTGGTGCCCCATAGCTGAATACCATGTGTCCACACGGGCTTCAATATGGCCTTATAAATTCTAATCTTATTCTCAAGATTAAGTGTTGACTTGGAACCCAATAACCAAAACATTTTCTTTGTTTTTATATTTAAGTGTTCTATTTTTGCCTTAATATGATTTTTCCAGGTAAGTCTTTTGTCAAGATGCATTCCTAGATATTTCACACTATCTGATTTTGGTATTTGTTCATTATTAATATAGACGGGAGGACAATCTCCTTTTCTTAGCGTGAATGAAATATGAACGGATTTATCGGTATTAATAGTAATTTTCCTTTTTTTGAGCCACTGCTGTAGAGCGTTAAGCTCATTTTGAAGTAGCTGCGAAGCTGCAACTGCAGAATGATCTGAAGCTATTATAGCAGTGTCATCAGCATAGGTAGCAATTGTTACATCTTTGTGGACTGGCATGTCGGATGTGTATATTGTGTACAGTGTAGGACCAAGTACGCTACCCTGAGGCACTCCAGCGTTTATCTCACATATTTCGGATATTTCGTCATTCACCTTTACGTAGAAAGTTCGATTTTTTAGATAGGAACTTAGCAATAAATACATTGGAGCTGGTAAGATAGTTTTTAGCTTGAACATCAGACCTTGATGCCAGACTCTGTCAAATGCTTGTTTAACATCTAAAAACACTGCTGAGCTATATAGTTTCCTTTCTAAACCGTCAGAAACTATCTCGATAATACGGTGGCATTGCTCCGGAGTACCGTGCTTGTGTCGAAATCCAAATTGATGATCCGGTATAACGCTTTGTTTTTCCAAGATAGGCAATAGACGATGTGAAAGTATTCTCTCAAAAATTTTTGAAAATAAGGGAAGCAGACTTATTGGTCTGTATGAGGAAACTTCATTTTCCTGTTTGTTAGGTTTTAGGATCATGATGATTTCTGCACATTTCCATTGTGTTGGATAGTGCGATAATCTAAAAATAGCATTGTAAATCAGAGCTAAGAATAATATGGCTTTGTTTGGCAGATTTTTTGCAACTATTGGGTCTATCTTGTCATAACCTGGGGATTTATTATTGTTTAGTTTATATATTTCCATTCTAATTTCTGCTGGAGAGCATGGTTTAATTGGAAGATCCATTTGACACGGTGAATCTAAAAATTCTAGAACGGCATTTTCATCTGAATCGTCCGTATTTGGAAAGGATTGAAATGTTTTTTCCAAATGTTTGGAGAATACATGAGCTTTACTCTTTTCTGATCTGCACCAAGTGCCATCCTCATTTTTAATAGGAACATTTCGCTTGACCGGTCCCTTTAAGCACTTTGTAACCTTCCATAAGCTTTTGTCGTTATCATTTGCTGTGTTAATTTAATTTAAATGGTGTGCGATTTCATCATTTTTGATATTGTTTAACCTTTTTTTTAAATCATTTGATGCACGATTAAAGTTAGTTTTATCAATGGGGTTTCTGGTAAAATGCCAAATTCTTCTCAGTCTCCTTTTGTTTAAAATTGCTTGCCTTATTTCCGCTGATATTTTAACTTGACTTCCGTTGCTTTCTATGGTTTGTGGAGTAGATAATAACGATGCCTCATGAATAAGAGCCGTAAGTTTTTCCACGGATTGGTCAATGTCAAAATTTGTTGTAATTGATGTGTTTAGGTTTAGATTATTATCTATCCAATATTTAAAAGATTCAATATCAGTTTTCTTTGAGATGAGTTTTGAGTTTATACTCTTCGTTTGAAAACAAGCACTATAATTCAAAGTGATTGGCGAGTGGTCTGAGCTTAAGTCAAAACTCTCTTTGATATCAAGGAGATGTCTTGATACACCAGAAAAAACGAAAAAATCAAGCAAATCTGGAATTTTAGCACTATCGCTTGGCCAGTATGTAGGACTTCCAGTTGAAATAGTTTTATAATTATTTGCGATTATACAATTATATAGCTCTCTTCCTTTTGGGTTAACAAGTCTTGATCCCCACCAGGGATGTTTTGCGTTGAAGTCGCCACCAACAATAAACCTGTTGCCGAGATTTTTAAAGAATTCATTGTAATCTTCAAATTTTACATTATGCCTTGGTGGAAAATATACAGAATATACTGAAATCTCAGTGTTACCACAACATAATTGTATTCCACTTGCTTGTATAAATGGTTTGATTACGGGATTCAAGACCTTGTATTTTAAAGATGATTTAACGAGGACAGCGGATCCGGCATGTGCTCTGTTATCTGGGTGGTTAGCTTCAATCAAGTCGAAATTAGGAATTTTAAAATAGGTTTTAGAAGTAAAGTGTGTTTCTGAGATCAGAAGAATATCTATAAAATTAATTTTAAGAAATGTCTCTATTTCTTTTGTATGATTGGAAGCACCATTGGCATTCCATGTTGCTATTCTTATGTTTATTTGCATAGTTTGGTTATAATAACAGTCATTAAATTCATTAATTTTTCTAACATGGCTTCCAATCTTGACAATATATGAGACTCGCTGTTATTTAAACCATTTTTAGCAGCCTGGGAGTATGAAATATTTGGTGTGTTTTTACTAGTATTAGGATTACTATTTTGTGGGCCTAAATTAGGAAAATCATTTTGATTTGTTTGAAAGTTTTGAGATCTTGACTGATTTCTTGGAAATGAAGCTCGTTTTTTGTGTATAAGTTCTTGATATATTTTGCATCCTTTATAACTCGCGGTATGATTTTAAAGACAGTGAACACATTTTGGAGGGTTATTAATGTCCTTGGCGCAACTAGCTGTAGGGTGATCACATCCACATTTTACACATTTAAATGGCTTATGGCAGTATGTTTTGGTATGTCCATACTGCTGGCAACGGAAGCACTGAACTGAGTCATCTCTCTTTTTGGGCGGTTCAATAGTAACAATGGCATTATTAATGTGTCGAATGCTATATATCTCCTTATTATTAGGATTTGGATCAACATCTACGAAGAACATTGGAAGTGGTAGTTTAGTTACACTACTTTTTACGTTTATAACATCTCTCACTTGGTGTCCTAACAAAAGCAATTCAGCTTTAATATCTTCAGTAGGTGTTGAGTGATGTATTCCTTTCATAACGACTCTATAAGCTCTTTCCTGTTTTAACTGATAGGTGTGAAACGAAATATTTTTGGATTCAAGGTACTTAATCACTTTTCTATAAGAATCAATAGTTTTTATCATTAACCTAACTTGACTATCTCTCATTGACTGATAATGAAAATCACTAGCAGAAATTATTTTAGTAATAGCTTTAACCATGATACTTATGTATCATGTGTATCCTGCTCAAAGGAATTGTTTATCGATGAGAGCATTATTTTGTTACTCTGTGGTTTTGTTTGCACAATATTAAAGTACATATGTATTAAATTAACTTCTTGATATAATGACTCCCTAGTTGGAGTGAATTGTGCTCTAATTGGAAATAAACAATTTTTATTTAGTCTTTACATCGACTGTTTATTCACACTAAATACCATGGCATTACATTTATGTAATATATGTATACTCGAAAATGTAGTAATAGAAATATTTTCTTATTTTAATATATTTAATTTCAGTTTAACAAAAAAGACAGAATTTAATATGCAAATATAGATGTGCCTTGGTGCCTGTGCTGTTTTTTCTTCTGTATCGCCATTTTTCTTATGTTTTATTTGTCAAGTCCATTTGACAGCCGAAAATATTTTACACAAACAAAATACATATCAAGGCGATTCCACTACATATATCTTCTGCAGGGTTGTAAATTGAGTATACCTTGTATAGATGTGCCTTGGTAATAAGCAAAAGAAATATTTTGGCGTTTTTCAACTTTTAAAAATTTTGTTGCACCTATAACTTTCTTTAGGAATAGCTTTGATATATGACAACCATTGCTTTCGATTGCAATTAACGCGTAATTTAGTAGACTTTCGATTGCAGGTAGCGGTATTTGGCCCGGGCGCTTGGTTTTTCTATATTAGTCAATAGTTAAAATAAGACATACTTGACTTTTTTCAACATTTCAAAATCTTGTTGCACCTATAACTTTCTTTAGGAATAGCTTTGATATATGACAACCATTGCTTTCGATTGCAGGTAGCGGAGTTTGGCGCGGGCGCTTAGTTTTTAATATATAAGTCAATAGTTAAAATAAGACATACTTGACTTTTTTCAACATTTCAAAATCTTGTTGCACGTATAACTTTCTCTAGAAATAGCTTTGATATATGACAACTACTGCAATCGACGCGTAAAATATTAAGCTTTTGATTTCAGATAGCGGAGTTTGGCGCGGGCCCTTAGTTTTTAATATATTAGCCAATAGTTAAACCCACCCCCAAAATACATAGCGAGCACGTGGCTCACAAAACAACGTGCATATGGTATGTTTGTAAGCAAACCAAAAAATCTTGTTAACGTTTTCAAACCGGTACTTTTCAGCTGAGCAGTCTGCAATGTTTGAAAACAGTCAACCATTTTGGATTCGAAGGGGAAATATCTTGTTAACTTTGAAAATATGGCATCTTGTTTTCTTCACAGAGATTTGACAACGCTAGTGATTTATGAAATATGTAATGTACCTATCAAGGCACATCTATACTAGGTATACTCAATTTGCAACCCTGCAGAAAATATATGTAGTGGATTCGCCTTGATATGTATTTTGTTTGTGTAAGAAATTTTCGTTTGTCAAATGCACTTGACAAGTAAAACATAAGAAAAATGGCGATACAGAAAAAAAAACAATACAGACACTAACAGACGCTAAATGAGAAAAATGTAAAGTGTTTATTTCAAGGTGTTTATTTATAAAATGTTTGTGCAGAAGTATGAAATTATTATTTACATATTCATTGCTGGATGGAATTGGTGCTTATAAAGGTAAGCTTTTGTAAATACATATAATAATATAAAATATATAAAAGTTCAATTTAATTAGTTCTGTCGGAGTTGATTCTGCAAGTTGACTGGACTAAGGTTCAAATATTTACTGCTCTTATGAAAGAATCGGACACAAATTTTGCATCTGAAATTGCTATAAATAGCTCTAAACATGCCTCCGTCTAAACCTAAAGAAATGAAATTGTTGCAACGCTCTAACAATCAAGAATAAATGACATTGAACAATTCGTCTTTAGATGATGTGCCGGCAACATTTCAGCCAATTCTGGTGGTTTTACACAAGCCACAAAATGACTATCATTCTGCCAATTATACAGCACCCATAGCAAATCAAGCTATAAAAATTTTAAGAATGCTAACCAAATCTACCGAAATCCATAATAATCGTGTACTTCCGAGGCAGCCTATAAAAAATTTTCTTCAAAGAGAACAAGAACCCAGAATATGAGAACAACGGTGGATATAACTTATTTTTTATATAACAGTTTACGAAATATTTGTTTCTTATTATTCTACATATATGAATTCATTACGTGTTAATGCCATGGATACCGCATATTTCGGCGCTTCGAACAACGATCCCTCTCCCTTAAAGAATTTGCGCTTGCACACTGCACAAACACGCATTGCTTTATAAGTTCAGAAAATATACTTAAATAAAAACTATTGCTTTTAATAATAATAAGCAAATCAATTATATATTATATATATATATATATATATATATATATATAACTCTTGTTTTCTTAGCAATTTTCACAAAATTAATTTTTGTTTTTGAACTCTTTACAAATTTTTTTTTGGCGCAAAGACTAAAGCGCAGATTTTGACAAGCGAGTTCAAGGCGAACTAAGGCGAAAGCAGAAGATTTTGACAAACGAGTGCAAGGCGAATTGTATCAGCTGTTCGCCATTTTGAATATTAAGGTCACCTAGTATAGATGCGCCTTGATTGAAATCTATTTCTAATCTGTATAACAATATATTGTACATGCAATATTTGGCATCACTTTTATGTTTTACCTTCATAACATAACATATATGTTACGCGGAAAGTATGTAAAAGCGTTGAATATTACCAATAAATATATAAATTTTTAAAAGAAATACCAAATATATAAAAATTTCTAGAAGATAGGTAAGTAGTTTAGTAAAAATTACAAAAAATATTTTGAACACGGTTATGTTTTTTTTTGTCATAAAATAGCTCTAGAGATCTGAGTTCAAAGGCTGAATATCTTTAGGCAAGTCGGCGATGCTATATGTTTGCCGCCGTTACCTATAAATGATTCACGGCTAAAAAATTATTCATACCAAAGTCTGTATATTAATTCACATATTTATAAAATAAAAATATGTGAAAGAGAATTAAGTAGCAAAATCTAAATATAAACTAAACACATACATATATCTCTCGTTTCACTTATGCAGCTGGCAGCCACTGGAAGTTTTCCCAATTGCCGCAGCCAAAAAATTGTATAACGGTCATATCTAGACAGCAGCTATTTAAAAGCCATCCCTACATAAGGACACAAAGCGCAACGCAGTTAAGCGGTTAGCTTTACGCTTAACTGCTATCCCTAAATTAGAGGGTTAACGTTGCGCCAGAAACATTAAAGGTTGGAATAACCGAACTCTGAAATTTTAAATGTAAGCTAAATGTAAGTTATCTTTAAATGTAAATGTTGCTACTCTTAAAAATGTGTCATCTGATTATCACATAACCCAAGAAGAAATAATTATTTATACACAAAGCAATTATTATACATACATACAACAATGATGGCACTTTAATATGTTTATATCTTTGCCGTTGAGTTGGAAAAGTACTTAAATTAAATAAAAGGTATTGAAAGACAACAGAAACACCAACATACACAACAAATAGGACAATGAGTCATTCCTTGCCATATATTTAATAAACTGGACACATTTATTTCCATATTGCAATATATATGAAATGTTTTCTAATATGACACAAATGTATAAATTTCTTATAATTGGAATAATTAAATACGATTTTTAATACAAAATTTATTTAAGGAAAGAATGAATTGTATATCAATCAAAGCTTAAAAAGGGTATAAATGAATATTTAAGTATCTGTATACATAGTATTGAAGTTTAAATATTGATGTTTCTATGATTAGAAATATACATTTCAATAAAATTTATGTACAAACGGATGTTGAATACTAATAGAACTCTGCAACGAACACTTTTGGAGCAGACATTCGATATTTCAATGAAAATAAAACATTTATTTAGAAAGTTAAACGTATAAAATACGTTTATGAAGTATTTATACATACATAATTATCAACTGAGCATATCAAATGAGAAATAAGTAAAAAGGCCTTTTGTTCCTCATTCTCATTCAACATACATACAGACTGTCTTACAACTGTCATATAACCGTAGAATGAAATTTTATTTTCTGCAGGTTGGGACGTTACGGTAACATTTTCTTACAGTGAATTAAAGGCCGAACCATAAACTAATTAGACATGACAACTGTGTATGTAGTGGTAATGTTTTCGACCGATGTTGCGAGAGGGATAGCAAATTTCTTTGCTTGCTGTCTCTTTTCTTTTTCTTGTCGATAGAAAATGACATATTTTTGTTTACAAAAAGTTAAAATTTCTTGGCAAGATTATTGGTGAAAAATTGAAAGTAATTAAATTATCGTAAGATTTAGTGCTTGAAATTTGTAATTTATGGGTGAAACATTATCTACTCTTTCGTCTACGAATTACCAATTGTGTGAAATGCCAAAAAAGCACACAAAAACAAAAAAATCGGTGGTGGTAGCAGTAAAAATATGTAAGTAAATTTTTCTTATACATATATAAATTTAATAATATCTAAAACACTTTTATATTTCAGGAGCCAACGATATGCAAATGGTATAGAGAATTAGGAATTTGTTTCCGAATTATACGACGTATATTTTGTGTGATGTGTATAATATAAAATAGTGATATTAGTGCGGTGAAGTTATTCCTCCTTGCCACCAGTGATCAAGTGAATATAAAAATGGTAGGAAGAATATGTAAGTGTGTTTTTAAATTAATTAAAGTGAGAGAAAAATAATTTATATGAATGTTTGTATCGGAACATAGGGTAAAACTCTAAGTTCGTGTGCTTTTATGTAGGATATATGGCTTTTCTTTTTGTCCCGGAACATGTTGAGAAAAAAATGGTTTAGGCCTATTTTGGAAGCCAGCCATTTAAAAAAATTGGCAACGCACTGAGTGTAGTACCTCTATGGTAGTGTGGAAACCTACACAATATGAATAAGATTTGTTAATAAATAGATAAAATTTAGTAGTATATCTTAAAGAACTTGAATTTTTATTGAGAGTAAAATAAATTTAAGAACATTACTGCATGGTGTTTATCAATATTTATTTATACGTATAAATTTTGAATCTTAAAACCATCACAATTGCATTTACTTTAACAATTTTCGACTCTAATGTTTTCCAGCTACTTTCAGATTTGTTTCCAATAACCTTTTTCTTTAGCGAATTCTTTGTAGACAGTGTGACCCTAAAAGAAATATAGAAATTTCGATTAATACTTTTAAATTAGGTTTAACAAACCATTAATCTGATAGAGATTACATTTATAAGTTTCACATTTTTTATAACAGAATAATACTTACATTGTATACACTCTTGCTTATTCCTATACAATCCTTTCGTTTCTCTGATATGCAGTTCACCAATTGCTTTTAGATCTTTATGCAAGTTATGAAACAGTCTAACATTCATTCAGCAGGTTTTCCATGACTTGTGCTATAACCAAAAATTTATTTTCATAATGTTGGTTTCCAATTTTCTTATTTGCCACTAAAATTGACAAAGGCGCTCAGGTTGGAAAAACACTATTTCATAAACGATAAAAGAAAATTGTTCTTATTTGTTTTAAATAAATAAATATGTTGACAAACATAAATACCTTTACATCTATACAGCAAATTATCAGTTAAAAAATAATATATTTAGAAGGACTGGGAAACATGAAGGATTCGAAGCTACAGTAACATCGGGGTGTAGAATAGGCACATGGATCTGTTGGAAATTACCAGTAGTTTTGTGCAAATGCTCATTGAAGTCAACGCAAGCCTAGTACGGAAACATATGGAATAGTAAATTGTATATAAGTAAATTTTATAAAGGATCTATTGTAAGCATAACTTTTGCTAAAAATAAATAATACGTACCTACCGCCTTCTTCTAAGTCTGTGGAATTTCCAATTTTGTTGCAGCAGTTCAACTTAAGTCGTACCTTTGATTAGAAATTGATTTTTTTGATGCGATCTTCTGTGACTTCAATGAAACTCTCATTCCCGGCTTAATTTATAGTTTAAGGTTCTAATTACACCTGTGAGCATGCCTTTTTAGCGGCTTAGCCATCTATTAGCATGCATTAAGCACTTGTTTCGCCTCCCATAGTCCCATTTAATACATGTATCCAGGTTGATTACGTGATGATCAGTGCGACGATTTATATTTTAAAAACATTTAAGAGTTCTTAAACCATTAACAATTACTTTTCTGAGCACTAAAATTAATAAAAATTAAAAACAAAACTAATTTACAAGAATTTCAATCCTTTGGGAATCTTGGCTCATTTTTATGTTGATTTCTTACGGTATTGACCGCCAGTCACAAATTAGGACTTTTGATATATTCTTTTAATGTTTATAAACAGTTTATTATTGTCTCTTAATCACTCAACACTTACTTTTATTATTTATTTCACAATTTTTTAACTAAACGAAATTTTTGTTGAATTTTCAACCCCCATAATTGCATAAATTGTAAAACATATGCTTAGAGATGTCCATATATAGCCATTTCTTCTAACATACTATTTCAGCTTTGCGTATACATATTTTGTACTCGTTTGCACTATCGTTAGGCAAAAGCTGATACGGGCCAAAATGAACTGTCACTTTTGAGTTTTCTGTGTTTTCTGTGGGCCGAACTATAATATGCGTACGCTAGCGCAGGCGAATTTGCGCATACATACAATCAAATGTGTACCACCATAATTTGCTTTGCTAACTTTTCGTTAAATTTTATTTTTCTACGCATAGAGCGAAACTGATAGCATTTTCCTTAAGGGGCCAACTGTTTATCCGTTGTTATTGATAATAATTTTTAGATACACACATACCATAGACTGTGATACATGCACAGAAGACAAGCCGCAATGTACGCCGAAATCAATTCTACAGAAAATTTAATAAATAATGTCAAAAATTAATTGAAACATATAATTTTTAGCGTTTGTTTATTGCATATATATTATACTGTATTTGTGTATATGCCTAAAATTAATGATACGTTGCCAACCACTTGCACACATTGTTATACATTGTCGACATTGTAGTACTTTTCCAATTTATTTCTTAAATTACTTTCTAAATTGGTAATAATCAACTTATGAAAATATATTTATGTATGTACAAGTTGAAAATATTTATGTATGTATTTACATTTTATGTATATATCATAAATTCGTTTTTGCAAAAGTGCATTACTTTACAACCGAGTGTAAGTATATTATAGCCACACAATTGGTCGCATATGCATTTGACAGTCTTTTCGTCGAGTTTTGACAGTAGCCAAAGCTAGCCTACGCATATTATAGTTGGGCCTTTAGTGTTAACACAACTTGCCATATACCAGGTTGGATCAGCCAACACATTTAGCTTACATTTAAAATTTCAGCGTTCGGCTATCCAACCTTAATGTTTACTCACTTTGATTAATAAAAAACTATAGTTAGAAATAAAATTAATATAAAGACGCTAAATTGACCTAAAAGTAGCTAAAGTTACATTTGTTATCAAATTTTCAAAATGTGTATGTGTGTGTATGAGCATTGATGACACATTAACAATATAAACAAGGATACTTTTGCAGTCAAATTCATACCCGTGAAGATAAAAACTTTTTGTTTATCGTTTTTAAACATATCTCTTTGAACCCAATTCCACTCAGAGAGAGAGCTAGGAAAATCCTCTCCTGAACACAAATAAATGAGTATTTCTGGGAATGCTGTCAAGTTAATGCATGCGATTGGTTATCTATTTAAGGAAGATTTCATATATTAGTTACTTGTTTATGTTTTACCTGCATAATATAACATATATGTTACATGGAAATTATATAAAAGTGTTGAATATTAGCAATAAATATATACATTTTTAAAAGAAATAAAAAGTATATGAAAATTTTTAATATATAGGTAAGTAGTTTAGTAAAAATTACAAAAAATAGGTTGAACACTAACATAAAAGTAGTTTAATGTTGCCTGTGGACATATATTTGAGTCTGGTAGCTCGTTTTGTTAAACTCAAGAGAGCGCAATGCTCTTTCTAAGAATACCCTTCTAAATTTGCATTCCCGGAAAAAGGTAAGCAGAAAAGTTTGTGATCATATCGCGGCTATGTTTTTGATTTGTCATCAAATAGCTCAAAGCAGATTAAACAGGTACTTTCGGTAGCGCAGCTGTCTTTTGTTTACCTACCAATTTAATGTCAAAAGTTTATTTATAAGCTTTATTTTTCATTAGAAAAACAAAAGTTAAGAAAAGTCTTAAATTGTTAACTTCTAACATTAATCCTTGCTAAATTATAAAATTAATTATTCCAGTGAAATAAAAAGTGATATATAGTTTTTACTAGATTTCTCATTTCAAAAGGTGAAAAAAGTTGAATAGTGTTGAGAGATATCGCACCTGCTTTTGAGGATGTTTAAATGGAGGTACTACGGGTAATCCAAGCATAATAACTGAAGGCTTTTCTTTTTGAAATAAAATATTTTGTAAATTATTAGTTTTAGTTCTTAAATTTTGTTTAAAAACAAAATGTTTTGGAAATATATAACCAAATACTTAAATTAGTTTAGAATTGAATAAAAAGTATGTGCTTAATAACACAAATGTTGCTTCATTTGATGTATTTATTGCTGCAACCAGCTAACGTATTTGTCCATGACGCACTTTTGCAATTTAATAGTTTTCACCAATAGCATCTACAGACTCGTGTTTACCTATTTTCAATTTCATTCTAATCTCGTCCACTGCAAACCGTAAACGCTTACTCACGACATTCATAGCTATTGTAACTGAGATGAGGTACCTATAGAAACATTTCAGCATATAATATTTTTCAATTTATAGAATTAATAATTACCATAAATACTCAAAGTCCAAATCAGTAATATCCTTTATAAACTCCCAACACAAATTGTTATACTCATCGGCTGGACATTCGGCAATCTCCAAATGCCATGGCGTCTGCTCCCCCATAGTATTAATAATACCTTTTATGTATACATATTTTACACAAAAGCTAAAATTTCGAAAGTATTATTTGTTACCTTGGTTAAGGAAATCATCTCCATTATAAATTCCACGTTTTAGCACGTTCTGACCTTAATAAATTGCAAAATAACATAATTAATCTGCCTTCATGAACACAAAACATTGAATTGACATTTATTCAGCCGTTTGTTTTTTCAAACAAATGTCATAAGATTTTGACATTACCATGTAATATTCTACCAACAAAATACGTGTGGTTGTTAGTGTTGTAGATTGTTGTACTAGTGAGAGTACCTGTTTAATCTGCCTTGAGAATGTGGTTTGTTCAAATGTTGTTGATAATCCTGAAATTGCAAAGAGACGCTTCAAAATTAATAACTAAAATAATTATACAATATATAATTGGTTTTTTATATGTAAGTGTGAAAATTAAAAACTTTAATGCAAGAGAAAAAAAAATAATCATATATTTCTTAACAAGGACGACATTATTAACTGCGGTATTAAAAAAGGTGTAAAAAAAGCGCAAATTTATTGCGAGAAGTTAAAAATTTTTTCTTCTGAATGTGGGTACGTTCATGGATTTGTATATAAAAAACTTATTTATGTATTTTACTGTATTTTTTCATAGTAATGTCTTCAGACTCAGTGGAGGCAGTGAAGATTTCTGCAAGCAAATACAGAAAGACACGATTTTGTATAGGCTGGCTTGAAGAGCATGAATTTAAAGGAATTGTTGGAAGCAATTAAAAGCAACGAGTTCAAATGTAAGTGTAAGGCTTGCGACAAAGTGGTAAATTGCGGAAAGTCGGATCTCTTAAAACATGCTGCAAGAAAATATCATAAGAGAATGGTATTAGCCGGTAATAAATCGCAAACAATTGAGACTTTTGAAATCAATTTATTTGTTTTTTACCTGTTGCAATAAATATGCCATTTTAAATATGTTCGGAAATATGTATTTAGGTGTTTTCATTGCTGATAATAAAAAATTCTAACACGGAAAAACGGAGGGAAAAACGATTTGGGTTGTAGGGAAAAAAGGGATTTTTTCACAGACCTGTAGGGAATTTAAAAATTTTGTTCTGGCATGACTGTTCTCAGCAGTCTTTGTAACTGTGTGTTAGAAAATAATCTTATATGAATGTACCTTTAAAAATTCATTTTTCATGTATGTATAAATTGCACTACAAACTTTTCTTTTGTTTATTTATTTGTCTTAAAAAACAATTATATTTCAACTATATATACATTAGTTAACAATATAAATAATTTCTTACATGTATACAATGTCTGTTAATCGAGCTCTGTAGTATTTTTAATATGGTCCTAGTTGATTTTTACAACATTTGATTTAGGCTTTACTTACTTACAGGAAAACATATTTATAACAGGGTTCATAAAAATTCATGTATGAACACTCAAATTTATATGAAAATGTAATTTTTCAGTTGTTCATACATGTATGCGAACAACTAGAAAAAAATTAACCATTTCATTCTTGAACGCGAATATAAAAAAATTACATTTTCATATAAATTTGAGTGTTCATACATGAAAATATTTCATATCATACATGAAAAATATTATCTATATTGTGTTGACCAGGATTGTAACATTTTGACAACTTGAGATTAATTGGCAGTGCTGCCAAGTACATATAGCCACATTGCCGCTTTATTTAAATCTATTTCTAATCTGTGTAACAATATATTGTTCATGCAATATTTGGCATCACTTTTATTTTTACCTGCATAACATAACATGTATGTTACGCGGAAAGTATGTAAAAGTGTTGAATAGTACCAATAAATATATAAATTTTTAAAAGAAATACCAAATATATAAAAATTTCTAAAAGATAGGTAAGTAGTTTAGTAAAAATTACAAAATATATTTTGAACACGGTTATGTTATATTTGTCATAAAATAGCTCTAGAGATCTGAGTTCAAAGGCTGAATATCTATAGGCAAGTCGGCGATGGTATATGTTTGCCGCCGTTACCAATAAATGATTCACGACTAAAAAATTATTCATACCAAAGTCTGTATATTAATTCACATATTTATAAAATAAAAATATGTGAAAGAGAATTAAGTAGCAAAATCTAAATATAAACTAAACACATACATATATCTCTCGTTTCACTTATGCAGCTGGCAGCCACTGGAAGTTTTCCCAATTGCCGCAGCCAAAAAATTGTATAACGGTCATATCTAGACAGCAGCTATTTTAAAGCCATCCCTACATAAGGACGCAAAGCGCAACGCAGTTAAGCGGTTAGCTTATACGCGTAACTGCTATCCCTAAATTAGAGGGTTAACGTTGCGCCAGAAAGTAAAGGTAGGAATAACCGAACTATGAAATTTTAAATGTAAGCTAAATGTAAGTTATCTTTAAATGTCAATGTTGCTACTCTTAAAAATGTGTTATCTGTTTTTCACATAACCCAACAACAAATAATTATTTATACACAACGCAATTATTATACATACATACAACATTGATGGCACTTTAATATGTTTATATCTTTGTCGTTGAGTTGGAAAAGTACTTAAATTAAATAAAAGGTATTGAAAGACAACAGAAACACCAACATACACAACAAATAGGACAATGAGTCATTCCTTGCCATATATTTAATAAACTGGACACATTTATTTCCATATTGCAATATATATGAAATGTTTTCTAATATGACACAAATGTATAAATTTCTTATAATTGGAATAATTAAATACGATTTTTAATACAAAATTTATTTAAGGAAAGTATGAATTGTATATCAATCAAAGCTTAAAAAGGGTATAAATGAATATTTAAGTATCTGTATACATAGTATTGAAGTTTAAATATTGATGTTTCTATGATTAGAAATATACATTTCAATAAAATTTATGTACAAACGGATGTTGAATACTAATAGAACTCTGCAACGAACACTTTTGGAGCAGACATTCGATATTTCAATGAAAATAAAACATTTATTTAGAAAGTTAAACGTATAAAATACGTTTATCAAGTATTTATACATACATAATTATCAACTGAACATATCAAATGAGAAATAAGTAAAAAAGGCCTTTTGTTCCTCATTCTCATTCAACATCATATAACCGTAGAATGAAATTTTATTTTCTGCAGGTTGGGACGTTACGGTAACATTTTCTTACAGTGAATTAAAGGCCGAACCATAAACTAATTAGACATGACAACTGTGTATGTAGTGGTAATGTTTTCGACCGATGTTGCCAGAGGGATAGCAAATTTCTTTGCTTGCTGTCTCTTTTCTTTTTCTTGTCGATAGAAAATGACATATTTTTGTTTACAAAAAGTTAAAATTTCTTGGCAAGATTATTGGTGAAAAATTGAAAGTAATTAAATTATCGTAAGATTTAGTGCTTGAAATTTGTAATTTATGGGTGAAACATTATCTACTCTTTCGTCTACGAATTACCAATTGTGTGAAATGCCAAAAAAGCACACAAAAACAAAAAAATCGGTGGTGGTAGCAGCAAAAATATGTAAGTAAATTTTTCTTATACATATATAAATTTAATAATATCTAAAACACTTTTATTTTTCAGGAGCCAACGATATGCAAATGGTATAGAGAATTAGGAATTTGTTTCCGAATTATACGACGTATACTTTGTGTGATGTGTATAATATAAAATAGTGATATTAGTGCGGTGAAGTTATTCCTCCTTTCCACCAGTGATCAAGTGAATATAAAAATGGTAGGAAGAATATGTAAGTGTGTTTTTAAATTAATTAAAGTGAGAGAAAAATAATTTATATGAATGTTTGTATCGGAACATAGGGTAAAACTCTAAGTTCGTGTGCTTTTATGTAGGATATATGGCTTTGCTTTTTGTCCCGGAACATGTTGAGAAAAAAATGGTTTAGGCCTATTGGGGAAGCCAGCCATTTAAAAAAATTGGCAACGCACTGAGTGTAGTACCTCTATGGTAGTGTGGATACCTACACAATATGAATAAGATTTGTTAATAAATAGATAAAATTTAGTAGTATATCTTAAAGAACTTGAATTTTTATTGAGAGTAAAATAAATTTAAGAACATTACTGCATGGTATTTATCAATATTTATTTATACGTATAAATTTTGAATCTTAAAACCATCACAATTGCATTTACTTTAACAATTTTCGACTCTAATGTTTTCCAGCTACTTTCAGATTTGTTTCCAATAACCTTTTTCTTTAGCGAATTCTTTGTAGACAGTGTGACCCTAAAAGAAATATAGAAATTTCGATTAATACTTTTAAATTAGGTTTAACAAACCATTAATCTGATAGAGATTACATTTATAAGTTTCACATTTTTTATAACAGAATAATACTTACATTATATACACTCTTGCTTATTCCTATACAATCCTTTCGTTTCTCTGATATGCAGTTCACCAATTGCTTTTAGATCTTTATGCAAGTTATGAAACAGTCTAACATTCATTCAGCAGGTTTTCCATGACTTGTGCTATAACCAAAAATTTATTTTCATAATGTTGGTTTCCAATTTTCTTATTTGCCACTAAAATTGACAAAGGCGCTCAGGTTGGAAAAACACTATTTCATAAACGATAAAAGAAAATTGTTCTTATTTGTTTTAAATAAATAAATATGTTGACAAACATAAATACCTTTACATCTATACAGCAAATTATCAGTTAAAAAATAATATATTTAGAAGGACTGGAAAACATGAAGGAATCGAAGCTACAGTAACATCGGGGTGTAGAATAGGCACACGGATCTGTTGGAAATTACCAATAGTTTTGTGCAAATGCTCATTGAAGTCAACGCAAGCCTAGTACGGAAACATATGGAATAGTAAATTGTATATAAGTAAATTTTATAAAGGATCTATTGTAAGCATAACTTTTGCTAAAAATAAATAATACGTACCTACCGCCTTCTTCTAAGTCTGTGGAATTTCCAATTTTGTTGCAGCAGTTCAACTTAAGTCGTACCTTTGATTAGAAATTGATTTTTTTGATGCGATCTTCTGTGACTTCAATGAAACTCTCATTCCCGGCTTAATTTATAGTTTAAGGTTCTAATTACACCTGTGAGCATGCCTTTTTAGCGGCTTAGCCATCTATTAGCATGCATTAAGCACTTGTTTCGCCTCCCATAGTCCCATTTAATACATGTATCCAGGTTGATTACGTGATGATCAGTGCGACGATTTATATTTTAAAAACATTTAAGAGTTCTTAAACCATTAACAATTACTTTTCTGAGCACTAAAATTAATAAAAATTAAAAACAAAACTAATTTACAAGAATTTCAATCCTTTGGGAATCTTGGCTCATTTTTATGTTGATTTCTTACGGTATTGACCGCCAGTCACAAATTAGGACTTTTGATATATTCTTTTAATGTTTATAAACAGTTTATTATTGTCTCTTAATCACTCAACACTTACTTTTATTATTTATTTCACAATTTTTTAACTAAACGAAATTTTTGTTGAATTTTCAACCCCCATAATTGCATAAATTGTAAAACATATGCTTAGAGATGTCCATATATAGCCATTTCTTCTAACATACTATTTCAGCTTTGCGTATACATATTTTGTACTCGTTTGCACTATCGTTAGGCAAAAGCTGATACGGGCCAAAATGAACTGTCACTTTTGAGTTTTCTGTGTTTTCTGTGGGCCGAACTATAATATGCGTACGCTAGCGCAGGCGAATTTGCGCATACATACAATCAAATGTGTACAACCATAATTTGCTTTGCTAACTTTTCGTTAAATTTTATTTTTCTACGCATAGAGCGAAACTGATAGCATTTTCCTTAAGGGGCCAACTGTTTATCCGTTGTTATTGATAATAATTTTTAGATACACACATACCATAGACTGTGATACATGCACAGAAGACAAGCCGCAATGTACGCCGAAATCAATTCTACAGAAAATTTAATAAATAATGTCAAAAATTAATTGAAACATATAATTTTTAGCGTTTGTTTATTGCATATATATTATACTGTATTTGTGTATATTCCTAAAATTAATGATACGTTGCCAACCACTTGCACACATTGTTATACATTGTCGACATTGTAGTACTTTTCCAATTTATTTCTTAAATTACTTTCTAAATTGGTAATAATCAACTTATGAAAATATATTTATGTATGTACAAGTTGAAAATATTTATGTATGTATTTACATTTTATGTATATATCATAAATTCGTTTTTGCAAAAGTGCATTACTTTACAACCGAGTGTAAGTATATTATAGCCACACAATTGGTCGCATATGCATTTGACAGTCTTTTCGTCGAGTTTTGACAGTAGCCAAAGCTAGCCTACGCATATTATAGTTGGGCCTTTAGTGTTTACACAACTTGCCATATACCAGGTTGGATCAGCCAACACATTTAGCTTACATTTAAAATTTCAGCGTTCGGCTATCCAACCTTAATGTTTACTCACTTTGATTAATAAAAAACTATAGTTAGAAATAAAATTAATATAAAGACGCTAAATTGACCTAAAAGTAGCTAAAGTTACATTTGTTATCAAATTTTCAAAATGTGTATGTGTGTGTATGAGCATTGATGACACATTAACAATATAAACAAGGATACTTTTGCAGTCAAATTCATACCCGTGAAGATAAAAACTTTTTATTTATCGGTTTTAAACATATCTCTTTGAACCCAATTCCACTCAGAGAGAGAGCTAGGAAAATCCTCTCCTGAACACAAATAAATGAGTATTTCTGGGAATGCTGTCAAGTTAATGCATGCGATTGGTTATCTATTTAAGGAAGATTTCATATATTAGTTACTTGTTTATGTTTTACCTGCATAATATAACATATATGTTACATGGAAATTATATAAAAGTGTTGAATATTAGCAATAAATATATACATTTTTAAAAGAAATAAAAAGTATATGAAAATTTTTAATAGATAGGTAAGTAGTTTAGTAAAAATTACAAAAAATAGGTTGAACACTAACATAAAAGTAGTTTAATGTTGCTTGTGTGCATATATTTGAGTCTGGCAGCTCGTTTTGTTAAACTCAACAGAGCGCAATGCTCTTTTTAAGAATACCCCTCTCAATTTGCATTCCCAGAAAAAGGTAAGCAGAAAAGTTTGTGATCATATCGCGGCTATGTTTTTGTTTTGTCATCAATTAGCTCAAAGCAGATTAAACAGGTACTTTCGGTAGCTCAGCTGTCTTTTGTTTACGTACCAATTTAATGTCAAAAGTTTATTTATAAGCTTTATTTTTCATTAGAAAAACAAACGTTAAGAAAAGTTTTAAATTGTTAACTTCTAACATTAATCCTTACTAACTTATAAAATTAATTATTCCAGTGAAATAAAAAGTGAAATATAGTTTTTACTAGATTTCTCATTTCAAAAGGTGAAAAAAGTTGAATAGTGTTGAGAGATATCGCACATGCTTTTGATGATGTTTAAATGGAGGTACTACGGGTAATCCAGGCATAATAACTGAAGGCTTTTCTTTTTGAAATAAAATATTTTGTAAATTATTAGTTTTAGTTCTTAAATTTATTTAAAAACAAAATGTTTTGTAAATATATAACCAAATAGTTAAATTAGTTTAGAATTGAATAAAAAGTATGTGCTTAATAACACAAATGTTGCTTCATTTGATGTATTTATTGCTGCAACCAGCTAACGTATTTGTCCATGACGCACTTTTGCAATTTAATAGTTTTCACCAATAGCATCTACAGACTCGTGTTTACCTATTTTCAATTTCATTCTAATCTCGTCTACTGCAAGCCGTAAACTTTCTGTGTTTCATATAATACATGAAAAATATTATCTATATTGTGTTGACCAGGATTGTAACATTTTGACAACTTGAGATTAATTGGTAGTGCTGCCAAGTACATATAGCCACATTGCCGTTTTATTTAAATCTATTTCTAATCTGTGTAACAATATATTGTACATGCAATATTTGGCATCACTTTTATTTTTACCTGCATAACATAACATATATGTTACGCGGAAATTATGTAAAAGTGTTGAATATTACCAATAAATATATAAATTTTTAAAAGAAATACCAAGTAAATAAAAATTTCTAAAAGATAGGTAAGTATTTTAGTAAAAATTACAAAAAATATTTTGAACACGGTTATGTTATTTTTGTCATAAAATAGCTCTAGAGATCTGAGTTCAAAGGCTGAGTATCTTTAGGCAAGTCGGCGATGGAATATGTTTGCCGCCGTTACCAATAAATGATTCACGACTAAGAAATTATTCATACCAAAGTCTGTATATTAATTCACATATTTATAAAATAAAAATATGTGAAAGAGAATTAAGTAGTAAAATTTAAATATAAACTAATCACATACATATATCTCTCGTTTCACTTATGCAGCTGGCAGCCACTGGAAGTTTTCCCAATTGCCGCAGCCAAAAAATTGTATAATGGTCATATCTAGACAGCAGCTATTTTAAAGCCATCCCTACATAAGGACGCAAAGCGCAACGCAGTTAAGCGGTTAGCTTATACGCTTAACTGCTGAACTCTGAAATTTTAAATGTAAGCTAAATGTAAGTTATCTTTAAATGTAAATGTTGCTACTCTTAAAAATGTGTTATCTGTTTTTCACATAACCCAACAACAAATAATTATTTATACACAACGCAATTTTTATACATACATACAACATTGATGGCACTTTAATATGTTTATATCTTTGCCGTTGAGTTGGAAAAGTACTTAAATTAAATAAAAGGTATTGAAAGACAACGGAAACACCAACATACACAACAAATAGGACAATAACTCATTCCTTGCCATATATTTAATAAACTGGACACATTTATTTCCATATTGCAATATATATGAAATGTTTTCTAATATGACACAAATGTATAAATTTCTTATAATTGGAATAATTAAATACGATTTTTAATACAAAATTTATTTAAGGAAAGAATGAGTTGTATATCAATCAAAGCTTAAAAAGGGTATAAATGAATATTTAAGTATCTGTATACATAGTATTGAAGTTTAAATATTGATGTTTCTATGATTAGAAATATACATTTCAATAAAATGTATGTACAAACGGATGTTGAATACTAATAGAACTCTGCAACGAACACTTTTGGAGCAGACATTCGACATTTCAATGAAAATAAAACATTTATTTAGAAAGTTAAACGTATAAAATACGTTTGTGAAGTATTTATACATACATAATTATCAACTGAGCATATCAAATGAGAAATAAGTAAAAAAGGCCTTTTGTTCCTCATTCTCATTCAACATACATACAGACTGTCTTACAACTGTCATATAACCGTAGAATGAAATTTTATTTTCTGCAGGGTGGGACGTTACGGTAACATTTTCTTACAGTGAAGTAAAGGCCGAACTATAATATGCGTACGCTTGCGCAGGCGAATTTGCGCATACATACAATCAAATGTGTACAACCATAATTTGCTTTGCTAACTTTTCGTTAAATTTTATTTTTCTACGCATAGAGCGAAACTGATAGCATTTGCCTTAAGGGGCCAACTGTTTATCCGTTGTTAATAAAAAACTATAGTTAGAAATAAAATTAATATAAAGACGCTAAATTGACCTAAAAGTAGCTAAAGTTACATTTGTTATCAAATTTTCAAAATGTGTATGTGTGTGTATGAGCATTGATGACACATTACCAATATAAACAAGGGTACTTTTGCAGTCAAATTCATACCCGTGAAGATAAAAACTTTTTATTTATCTTTTTTAAACATATCTCTTTGAACCCAATTCCATTCAGAGAGAGAGAGAGAGAGAGAGAGAGCTAGGAAAATCCTCTCCTGAGCACAAATAAATGAGTATTTCTGGGAATGCTGCCAAGTTAATGAATGCGATTGGTTATTTATTTAAGGAAGATTTCATATATTAGTTGCTTGTTTATGTTTTACCTGCATGACATAACATATATGTTACATGGAAATTATGTAAAAGTGTAAAATATTAGCAATAAATATATACATTTTTAAAAGAAATAAAAAATATATATGAAAATTTTTAATAGATAGGTAAGTAGTTTAGTAAAAATTAAAAAAAATAGTTTGAACACTAACATAAAAGTAGTTTAATGTTCCCTGTGGACATATATTTGAGTCTAGCAGATCGTTTTGTTAAGCTCAAGAGAGCGCAATGCTCTTTTTAAGAATACTCCTCTCAATTTGCATTCCCGGAAAAAGGTAAGCAGAAAAGTTTGTGATCATATCGCGGCAATGTTTTTGTTTTGTCATCAAATAGCTCAAAGAAGATTAAACAGGTACTTTCGGTAGCGCAGCTGTCTTTTGTTTACGTACCAATTTAATGTCAAAAGTTTATTTATAAGCCTTATTTTTCATTAGAAAAACAAACGTTAAGAAAAGTCTGAAATTGTTAACTTCTAACATTAATCCTTACTAACTTATAAAATTAATTATTCCAGTGAAATAAAAAGTGAAATATAGTTTTTACTAGATTTCTCATTTCAAAAGGTGAAAAAAGTTGAATAGTGTTGAGAGATATCCCACCTGCTTTTGAGGATGTTTAAATGGAGGTACTACGGGTAATCCAATCATAATAACTGAAGGCTTTTCTTTTTGAAATAAAACATTTTGTAAATTATTAGTTTTAGTTCTTAAATTTATTCAAAAAAAAAAAATGTTTTGTAAATATATAACCAAATAGTTAAATTAGTTTAGAATTGAATAAAAAGTATGTGCTTAATAACACAAATGTTGCTTCATTTGATGTATTTATTGCTGCAACCAGCTAACGTATTTGTCCCTGACGCACTTTTGCAATTTAACAGTTTTCACCAATAGCATCTACAGACTCGTGTTTACTTATTTTCAATTTCATTCTAAACTCGTCCACTGCAAGCCGTAAACGTTTACTCACGACATTCATATCTATTGTAACTGAGATGAGGTACCTATAGAAACATTTCAGCATATAATATTTTTCAATTTATAGAATTAATAATTACCATAAATACTCAAAGTCCAAATCAGTAATATCCTATACAAACTCCCAACACAAATTGTTATACTCATCGGCTGGACATTCGGCAATCTCCAAATGCCCTGGCGTCTGCTCCCCCATAGTATTAATAATACCTTTTATGTATACATATTTTACACAAAAGCTAAAATTTCGAAGGTATTATTTGTTACCTTGGTTAAGGAAATCATCTCCATTATAAATTCCACGTTTTAGCACGTTCTGGCCTTAATAAATTGCAAAATAACATAATCAATCTGCCTTCATGAACACAAAACATTGAATTGACATTTATTCAGCCGTTTTTTTTTTTCAAGCAAATGTCATAAAATTTTGACATTACCATGTAATATTCTACCAACAATATACGTGTGGTTGTTAGTGTTGTAGATTGTTGTACTAGTGAGAGTACCTGTTTAATCTGCCTTGAGAATGTGGTTGTTCAAATTTTATTGATAATCCTGAAATTGCAAAGAGACACTTCAAAATTAATAACTAAAATAATTATACAATTATATATATATATATATATATATATATATATATATATATAATAAAATTGGTTTTTTATATGTAAGTGTGAAAATTAAAAACTTTAATGCAAGAGAAAATAAAATAATCATATATTTCTTAACAAGGACGACATTATTAACTGCGGTATTAAAAAAGGTGTAAAAAAAGCGCAAATTTATTGCGAGAAGTTGAAAATTTTTTCTTCTGAATGTGGGCACGTTCATGGATTTGTATATAAAAAACTTATTTATGTATTTTTTCATAGTAATGGGTTCAGACTCATTGGAGGCAGTGAAGATTTCTGCAAGCAAATACAGAAAGCAACGATTTTGTATAGGCTGGATTGAAGAGCATGAATTTAAAGGAATTGTTGGAAGCAATTAAAAGCAACGAGTTCAAATGTAAGTGTAAGGCTTGCGACAAAGTGGTAAATTGCGGAAAGTCGGATCTCTTAAAACATGCTGCAACAAAATATCATAAGAGAATGGTATTAGCCGTTGATAAATCGCAAACAATTCAGACTTTTGAAATCAATTTATTTGTTTTTTACCTGTTGCAATAAATATGCCATTTTAAATATGTGCGGAAATAAGTATTTAGGTGTTTTTATTGCTGATAATAAAAAATTCTAACACGGAAAAACGTAGGGAAAAACGATTTGGGTTGTAGGGAAAAAAGGGATTTTTCAGAGACCTGAAGGGAATTTAAAAATTTTGTTCTGGCATGACTGTTCTCAGCAGTCTTTGTAACTGTGTGTTAGAAAATAATCTTATATGAATGTACCTTTAAAAATTCATTTTTCATGTATGTATAAATTGCACTACAAACTTTTCTTTTGTTTATTTATTTGTGTTAAATAACAATTATATTTCAACTATATATACATTAGTTAACAATATAAATAATTTCTTACATGTATACAATGTCTGTTAATCGAGCTCTGTAGTATTTTTATATGGTCCTAGTTGATTTTTACAACATTTGATTTAGGCTTTACTTATTTACAGGGAAATATATTTATAACAGGGTTGATAAAAATTCATGTATGAACACTCAAATTGATATGAAAATGTAATTTTTTTATATTCGCGTTCAAGAATGAAATGGTTAATTTTTTTTCTAACACCTAAATACTTATTTCCGCACATATTTAAAATGGCATATTTATTGCAACAGGTAAAAAACAAATAAATTGATTTGATAAGTCTCAATTGTTTGCCATTTATTAACGGCTAATACCATTCTCTTATGATATTTTGTTGCTGCATGTTTTAAGAGATCCGACTTTCCGCAATTTACCACTTTGTCGCAAGCCTTACACTTACATTTGAACTCGTTGCTTTTAATTGCTTCCAACAATTCCTTTAAATTCATGCTCTTCAAGCCAGCCTATACAAAATCGTGTCTTTCTGTATTTGCTTGCAGAAATCTTCACTGCCTCCAATGAGTCTGAAGACATTACTATGAAAAAATACAGTAAAATACATAAATAAGTTTTTTATATACAAATCCATGAACGTACCCACATTCAGAAGAAAAAATTTTTAACTTCTCGCAATAAATTTGCGCTTTTTTTACACCTTTTTTAATACCGCAGTTAATAATGTCGTCCTTGTTAAGAAATATATGATTATTTTTTTTCTCTTGCATTAAAGTTTTTAATTTTCACACTTACATATAAAAAACCAATTATATATTGTATAATTATTTTAGTTATTAATTTTGAAGCGTTTCTTTGCAATTTCAGGATTATCAATAACATTTGAACAAACCACATTCTCAAGGCAGATTAAACAGGTACCCTCACTAGTACAACAATCTACAACACTAACAACCACACGTATATTGTTGGTAGAATATTACATGGTAATGTCAAAATTTTATGACATTTGCTTGAAAAAAAAAAACGGCTGAATAAATGTCAATTCAATGTTTTGTGTTCATAAAGGCAGATTAATTATGTTATCTTGCAATTTATTAAGGCCAGAACGTGCTAAAACGTGGAATTTATAATGGAGATGATTTCCTTAACCAAGGTAACAAATAATACCTTCGAAATTTTAGCTTTTGTGTAAAATATGTATACATAAAAGGTATTATTAATACTATGCCGATGAGTATAACAATTTGTGTTGGGAGTTTGTAAAGGATATTACTGATTTGGACTTTGAGCATTTATAGTAATTATTAATTCTATAAATTGAAAAATATTATATGCTGAAATGTTTCTATAGGTACCTCATCTCAGTTACAATAGCTATGAATGTCGTGAGTAAACGTTTACGGCTTGCAGTGGACGAGATTAGAATGAAATTTAAAATAGGTAAACACGAGTCTGTAGATGCTCTTAATGAAAACTATTAAATTGCAAAAGTGCGTCAGGGACAAATACGTCAGCTGGTTGCAGCAATAAATACATCAAATGAAGCAACATTTGTGTTATTAAGCACATACTTTTTATTCAATTCTAAACTAATTTAACTATTTGGTTATATATTTACAAAATATTTTGTTTTTGAATAAATTTAAGAACTAAAGCCAATAATTTACAAAATATTTTATTTCAAAAAGAAAAGCCTTCAGTTATTATGATTGGATTACCCGTAGTACCTCCATTTAAACATCCTCAAAAGCAGGTGGGATATCTCTCAACACTATTCAACTTTTTTCACCTTTTGAAATGAGAAATCTAGTAAAAACTATATTTCACTTTTTATTTCACTGGAATAATTAATTTTATAAGTTAGTAAGGATTAATGTTAGAAGTTAACAATTTAAAACTTTTCTTAACGTTTGTTTTTCTAATGAAAAATAAAGCTTATAAATAAACTTTTGACATTAAATTGGTACGTAAACAAAAGACAGCTGCGCTACCGAAAGTACCTGTTTAATCTTCTTTGAGCTATTTGATGACAAAACAAAAACATAGCCGCGATATGATCACAAACTTTTCTGCTTACCTTTTTCCGGGAATGCAAATTGAGAGGGGTATTCTTAAAAAGAGCATTGCGCTCTCTTGAGTTTAACAAAACGCGCTGCCAGACTCAAATATATGTCCACAGGCAACATTAAACTACTTTTATGTTAGTGTTCAAACTATTTTTTGTAATTTTTACTAAACTACTTACCTATCTATTAAAAATTTTCATATATTTTTATTTCTTTTAAAAATGTATATATATATATTGCTAATATTCAACACTTTTACATAATTTCCATGTAACACATATGTTATGTTATGCAGGTAAAACATAAAGAAGCAACTAATATATGAAATCTTCCTTAAATAAATAACCAATCGCATGCATTAACTTGACAGCATTCCCAGAAATACTCATTTATTTGTGTTCAGGAGAGGATTTTCCTAGCTCTCTCTCTCTCTCTCTCTCTCTGAGTGGAATTAGGTTCAAAGAGATATGTTTAAAAAAGATAAATAAAAACTTTTTATCTTCACGGGTATGAATTTGACTGCAAAAGTACCCTTGTTTATATTGTTAATGTGTCATCAATGCTCATACACACACATACACATTTTGAAAAATTTATAACAAATGTAACTTTAGCTACTTTTAGGTCAATTTAGCGTCTTTATATTAATTTTATTTCTAACTATAGTTTTTTATTAATCAAAGTGAGTAAACATTAAGGTTGGATAGCCGAACGCTGAAATTTTAAATGTAAGCTAAATGTGTCGGCTGATCCAACCTGGTATATGGCAAGTTGTGTAAACACTAAAGGCCCAACTATAATATGCGTAGGCTAGCTTTGGCTACTGTCAAAACTCGACGAAAAGACTGTCAAATGCATATGCGACCAATTGTGTGGCTATAATATACTTACACTCGGTTGTAAAGTAATGCACTTTCTCAAAAACGAATTTATGATATATACATAAAATGTAAATACATATATAAATATTTTCAACTTGTACATACATAAATATATTTTCATAAGTTGATTATTACCAATTTAGAAAGTAATTTAAGAAATAAATTGGAAAAGTACTACAATGTCGACAATGTATAACAATGTGTGCAAGTGGTTGGCAACGTATCATTAATTTTAGGAATATACACAAATACAGTATAATATATATACAATAAACAAACGCTAAAAATTATATGTTTCAATTAATTTTTGACATTATTTATTAAATTTTCTGTAGAATTGATTTCGGCGTACATTGCGGCTTGTCTTCTGTGCATGTATTACAGTCTATGGTATGTGTGTATCTAAAAATAATTATCAATAACAACGGATAAACAGTTGGCCCCTTAAGGAAAATGCTATCAGTTTCGCTCTATACGTAGAAAAATAAAATTTAACGAAAAGTTAGCAAAGCAAATTATGGTTGTACACATTTGATTGTATGTATGCGCAAATTCGCCTGCGCTAGCGTACGCATATTATAGTTCGGCCTTTACTTCACTGTAAGAAAATGTTACCGTAAGGTCCCAACCTGCAGAAAATAAAATTTCATTCTACGGTTACATGACAGTTGTAAGACAGTCTGTATGTAAGTATGTTGAATGAGAATGAGGAACAAAAGGCCTTTTTTACTTATTTCTCATTTTATATGTTCAGTTGATAATTATGTATGTATAAATACTTGATAAACGTATTTTATACGTTTAACTTTCTAAATAAATGTTTTATTTTCATTGAAATATCGAATGTCTGCTCCAAAAGTGTTCGTTGCAGAGTTCTATTAGTATTCAACATCCGTTTGTACATAAATTTTATTGAAATGTATATTTCTAATCTAGCAACATCAATATTTAAACTTCAATACTATGTATACAGATACTTAAATATTCATTTATACCCTTTTTAAGCTTTGATTGATATACAATTCATTCTTTCCTTAAATAAATTTTGTATTAAAAATCGTATTTAATTATTCCAATTATAAGAAATTTATACATTTGTTTCATATTAGAAAACATTTCATATATATTGCAATATGGAAATAAATGTGTACAGTTTATTAAATATATGGCAAGGAATGACTCATTGTCCTATTTGTTGTGTATGTTGGTGTTTCTGTTGTCTATCAATACCTTTTATTTAATTTAAGTACTTTTCCAACTCAACGGCAAAGATATAAACATATTAAAGTGCCATCAATGTTGCATGTATGTATAATAATGGCGTTGTGTATAAATAATTATTTGTTGTTGGGTTATGTGAAAAACAGATAACACATTTTTAAGAGTAGCAACATTTACATTTAAAGATAACTCACATTTAGCTTACATTTAAAATTTCAGAGTTCGGTTATTCCAACCTTTAATGTTTCTGGCGCAACGTTAACGCTCTAATTTAGGGATAGCAGTTAAGCGTATAAGCTAACCGCTTAACTGCGTTGCGCTTTGCGTCCTTATGTAGGGATGGCTTTAAAATAGCTGCTGTCTAGATATGACCGTTATACAATTTTTTGGCTGCGGCAATTGGGAAAACTTCCAGTGGCTGCCAGCTGCATAAGTGAAACGAGAGATATATGTATGTGTTTAGTTTATATTTAGATTTTGCTACTTAATTCTCTTTCACATATTTTTATTTTATAAATATGTGAATTAATATACAGACTTTGGTATGAATAATATTTTAGTCGTGAATCATTTATAGGTAACGGCGGCAAACATATACCATCGCCGACTTGCCTAAAGATATTCAGCCTTTGAACTCAGATCTCTAGAGCTATTTTATGACAAAAAAAACATAACCGTGTTCAAAATATTTTTTGTAATTTTTACTAAACTACTTACCTATCTTTTAGAAATTTTTATATATTTGGTATTTCTTTTAAAAATTTATATATTTATTGGTAATATTCAACACTTTTACATACTTTCCGCGTAACATATATGTTATGTTATGCAGGTAAAACATAAAAGTGATGCCAAATATTGTGGCTATATGTACTTGGCAGCACTGCCAATTAATCTCTAGTTGTCAAAATGTTACAATCCTGGTCAACACAATATAGATAATATTTTTCATGTATGATATGAAATATTTTCATGTATGAACACTCAAATTTATATGAAAATGTAATTTTTTTATATTCGCGTTCAAGAATGAAATGGTTAATTTTTTTCTAGTTGTTCGCATATATGTATGAACAACTGAAAAATTACATTTTCATATAAATTTTAGTGTTCATACATGAATTTTTATGAACCCTTTTATAAATATATTTTCCTGTAAATAAGTAAAGCCTAAATCAAATGTTGTAAAAATCAACTAGGACCATATTAATAATACTACAGAGCTCGATTAACAGACATTGTATACATGTAAGAAATTATTTATATTGTTAACTAATGTATATATAGTTGAAATATAATTGTTTTTTAAGACAAATAAATAAACAAAAGAAAAGTTTGTAGTGCAATTTATACATACATGAAAAATGAATTTTTAAAGGTACATTCATATAAGATTATTTTCTAACACACAGTTACAAAGACTGCTGAGAACAGTCATGCCAGAACAAAATTTTTAAATTCCCTACAGGTCTCTGAAAAAATCCCTTTTTTCCCTACAACCCAAATCGTTTTTCCCTACGTTTTTCCGTGTTAGAATTTTTTATTATCAGCAATAAAAACACCTAAATACATATTTCCGCACATATTTAAAATGACATATTTATTGCAACAGGTAAAAAAGAAATAAATGGATTTCAAAAGTCTCAATTGTTTGCGATTTATTAACGGCTAATACCATTCTCTTATGATATTTTGTTGCAGCATGTTTTAAGAGATCCGACTTTCCGCAATTTACCACTTTGTCGCAAGCCTTACACTTACATTTGAACTCGTTGCTTTTAATTGCTTCCAACAATTCCTTTAAATTCATGCTCTTCAAGCCAGCCTATACAAAATCGTTGCTTTCTGTATTTGCTTGCAGAAATCTTCACTGCCTCCAATGAGTCTGAAGACATTACTATGAAAAAATACAGTAAAATACATAAATAAGTTTTTTATATACAAATCCATGAACGTACCCACATTCAGAAGAAAAAATTTTCAACTTCTCGCAATAAATTTGCGCTTTTTTTACACCTTTTTTAATACCGCAGTTAATAATGTCGCCCTTGTTAAGAAATATATGATTATTTTTTTTCTCTTGCATTAAAGTTTTTAATTTTCACACTTACATATAAAAAACCAATTATATATTGTATAATTATTTTAGTTATTAATTTTGAAGCGTTTCCTGGCAATTTCAGGATTATCAATAACATTTGAACAAACCACATTCTCAAGGCAGATTAAACAGGTACTCTCACTAGTACAACAATCTACAACACTAACAACCACACGTATATTGTTGGTAGATTATTACATGGTAATGTCAAAATCTTATGACATTTGCTTGAAAAAAAACGGCTGAATAAATGTCAATTCAATGTTTTGTGTTCATGAAGGCAGATTAATTATGTTATCTTGCAATTTATTAAGGCCAGAACGTGCTAAAACGTGGAATTTATAATGGAGATGATTTCCTTAACCAAGCTAACAAATAATACCTTCGAAATTTTAGCTTTTGTGTAAAATATGTATACATAAAAGGTATTATTAATACTATGGGGGAGTAGACGCCAGAACATTTGGAGATTGCCGAATGTCCAGCCGATGAGTATAACAATTTGTGTTGGGAGTTTGTAAAGGATATTATTGATTTGGACTTTCAGTATTTATGGTAATTATTAATTCTATAAATTAAAAATATTATATGCTGAAATGTTTCTATAGGTACCTCATCTGAGTTACAATAGCTATGAATGTCGTGAGTAAACGTTTACGCTTGCAGTGGACGAGATTAGAATGAAATTGAAAATAGGTAAAGACGAGTCTGTAGATGCTATTGGTGAAAACTATTAAATTGCAAAAGTGCATCAGGGACAAATACGTTAGCTGGTTGCAGCAATAAATACATCAAATGAAGCAACATTTGTGTTATTAAGCACATACTTTTTTTCAATTCTAAACTAATTTAACTATTTGGTTATATATTTACAAACATTTTTTTTTTTAATAAATTTAAGAACTAAAACTAAAAATTTACAAAATATTTTATTTCAAAAAGAAAAGCCTTCAGTTATTATGATTGGATTTCCCGTAGTACCTCCATTTAAACATCCTCAAAAGCAGGTGGGATATCTCTCAACACTATTCAACTTTTTTCACCTTTTGAAATGAGAAATCTAGTAAAAACTATATATCACTTTTTATTTCACTGGAATAATTAATTTTATAAGTTAGTAAGGATTAATGTTAGAAGTTAACAATTTAAGACTTTTCTTAACGTTTGTTTTTCTAATGAAAAATAAAGCTTATAAATAAACTTTTGACATTAAATTGGTAGGTAAACAAAAGACAGCTGCGCTACCGAAAGTACCTGTTTAATCTGCTTTGAGCTATTTGATGACAAAACAAAAACATAGCCGCGATATGATCACAAACTTTTCTGCTTACCTTTTTCCGGGAATGCAAATTGAGAGGGGTATTCTTAAAAAGAACATTGCGCTCTCTTGAGTTTAACAAAACGAGCTGCCAGACTCAAATATATGTCCACAGGCAACATTAAACTACTTTTATGTTAGTGTTCAAACTATTTTTTGTAATTTTTACTAAACTTCTTACATATCTATTAAAAATTTTCATATATTTTTTATTTCTTTTAAAAATGTATATATTTATTGCTAATATTCAACACTTTTACATAATTTCCATGTAACATATATGTTATGTTATGCAGGTAAAACATAAAGAAGCAACTAATATATGAAATCTTCCTTAAATAAATAACCAATCGCATGCATTAACTTGACAGCATTCCCAGAAATACTCATTTATTTGTGTTCAGGAGAGGATTTTCCTAGCTCTCTCTCTCTCTCTCTCTCTCTCTGAGTGGAATTAGGTTCAAAGAGATATGTTTAAAATAGATAAATAAAAACTTTTTTCTTCACGGGTATGAATTTGACTGCAAAAGTACCCTTGTTTATATTGTTAATTTGCCATCAATGCTCATACACACACATACACATTTTTAAAATTTGATAACAAATGTAACTTTGTAACTACTTTTAGGTCAATTTAGCGTCTTTATATTAATTTTATTTCTAACTATAGTTTTTTATTAATCAAAGTGAGTAAACATTAAGGTTGGATAGCCGAACGCTGAAATTTTAAATATAAGCTAAATGGTATATGGCAAGTTGTGTAAACACTAAAGGCCCAACTATAATATGCGTAGGCTAGCTTTGGCTACTGTAAAAACTCGACGAAAAGACTGTCAAATGCATATGCGACCAATTGTGTGGCTATAATATACTTACACTCGGTTGTAAAGTAATGCACTTTTGCAAAAACGAATTTATGATATATACATAAAATGTAAATACATATATAAATATTTTCAACTTGTACATACATAAATATATTTTCATAAGTTGATTATTACCAATTTAGAAAGTAATTTAAGAAATAAATTGGAAAAGTACTATAATGTCGACAATGTATAACAATGTGTGCAAGTGGTTGGCAACGTATCATTAATTTTAGGAATATACACAAATACAGTATAATATATATACAATAAACAGACGCTAAAAATTATATGTTTCAATTAATTTTTGACATTATTTATTAAATTTTCTGTAGAATTGATTTCGGCGTACATTGCTGCTCTTCTTCTGTGCATGTATCACAGTCTATGGTATATGTGTATCTAAATGTGATTATCAATAACAACGGATAAACAGTTGGCGCCTTAAGGAAAATGCTATCAGTTTCGCTCTATGCGTAGAAAAATAAAATTTAACGAAAAGTTAGCAAAGCAAATTATGGTTGTACACATTTGATGGTATGTATGCGCGAATTCGCCTGCGCAAGCGTACGCATATTATAGTTCGGCCTTTACTTCACTGTAAGAAAATGTTACCGTAACGTCCCAACATGCAGAAAATAAAATTTCATTCTACGGTTACATGACAGTTGTAAGACAGTCTGTATGTAAGTATGTTGAATGAGAATGAGGAACAAAAGGCCTTTTTTACTTATTTCTCATTTGATATGTTCAGTTGATAATTATGTATGTATAAATACTTTGTAACGACACGTTTTCCGCTGGGTGCTAGGATAGGCTCAGCGGCGTCCAGGCGTCCTTGATTTTTTTGTAGTTAAATAAAACACCTTCGTTTCTTCAGTTGATTTCCAGTGTTTATTTATACTAAATATTTCTTAAAATATCCTTACATCTATGTATACTTAAATATGGGGATGGAACAGCGAGGAGTCCCCAAATGGTCCAGCGACGGTGTTGGTGGAGGTCAGAGGCTGGACGACCGATGCCACTGTTCTCAGCCTACACGAGCCGCCTCAAGGATCGAAGATCGCAACGGGAGGGCCCTGAATACAATCTTCGTCTCCATGACCTTTACTGGAGAACAAGTGAAGGATCGACAATTGCAACGGGAGAGCCCTGAATACAATCCTCGCCCCCACACTCCGACTGGAAAGCAAGAGTAAGTGGTTATTCAGCCGGGTGATCCCTCACTCAATAACCGCTCCTTGCCTTGAGAACAAATAGTTGTGTAGCCGGGCGATCCCTCACTCAATAACTAATTCTTCCCAGGAGTTGGAAAAGACTCCTATGTCTCTATAGGTTTCTCTAGCTACTTTATACTACAAGAGGTTTATCAAGTACGGGTGAGCCCTCTACCTAATAAACTAGCTCTTGTCGCATCGCAAGCTGCCAGCCAACTCCCTCTTGTTTAACAATTGTTCGCCCTTAATACTCTTTCTGGCGCGCACACAGAAATACACACAACAACATGCATGTACACAGAACAGTGAATATTTCAAGTTCTGTTGTTAGCTGCGGGAGTGCGCATGTCTGTGAGAAATACTTCCAGAGAGGCTGTCAGCTTTAAATGCTTTTAACATGATTGTGCAGGTATATAACTCTCAGTGCACCCTTACATACATATTCGTCTTATTTATTTTAGAGGACAAAAAAAAATATATATATATATAAAAGAATACATGATCAATTTCCATGCGCGCGTGTACATGCGTAAATATATAAAAGAAACTGTACTCCAAACATGAGAATAAAAAGAAAAAAATTCCATTACAATAAACTTAAATACTATTCTTTACATAGGCCGTACAGTTATATTATTTGTTCAAAAACAACTAAGAAAACTTAAATAATCATTCCAAACGTATTTATTATTGTTGCGGCAAAAACGAGTCGGTCGACTTTTGTCGTCACACTGCCCCTCTTCCTTAGGGAAATCTAAGACCGACGCCAGATTTTTAAAAGAGATATTAGTGCTGTAAGGGATAATATGGTTTCAGATCCTTTATGTGCGCAGTACGCTCTTCGGAGTTGTCAATGCGTTGAATATTCGCTATAACGGGAGACACGAATCCCTTTATGACATATGGACCACCGTACTTAGGTGCTAACTTGGCAGCAAAATTTTCCGTTGCTTTGGAGAGCGGATGTAGGCGGAGTAGGACCTGTTCACCGATGTTAAGCTTCCATTCGCGACGACGCAAATTGTAATACCGTTGCTGCTTTCGGGAGGCCCGGTTCAGGTTAGATCGTACAATTTTGAATATTTCGCCGAGTTCTTTTTCCCTTTCCCTCGGAAGCACCGGCCGTGCTCCTGTGCCTACTGTTACCTCGTCGTATAGGGTCTTTGGCAACCGTGGTTCTCTCCCTTGCGTAAGGTATGCGGGTGAGTATCCGGTTGCCAAAGACCCTATACGACGAGGTAACAGTAGGCACAGGAGCACGGCCGGTGCTTCCGAGGGAAAGGGAAAAAGAACTGGGCGAAATATTCAAAATTGTACGATCTAACCTGAACCGGGCCTACTCCGCCTACATCCGCTCTCCAAAGCAACGGAAAATTTTGCTGCCAAGTTAGCACCTAAGTACGGTGGTCCATATGTCATAAAGGGATTCACTCAATAACCGCTCCTTGCCTTGAGAACAAATAGTTATGTAGCCGGGCGATCCCTCACTCAATAACTAATTCTTCCCAGGAGTTGGAAAAGACTCCTATGTCTCTATAGGTTTCTCTAGCTACTTTATACTACAAGAGGTTTATCAAGTACGGGTGAGCCCTCTACCTAATAAACTAGCTCTTGTCGCATCGCAAGCTTCCAGCCAACTCCCTCTTGTTTAACAATTGTTCGCCTTTTATACTCTTTCTGGCGCGCACACAGAAATACACACAACAACATGCATGTACACAGAACAGTGAATATTTCAAGTTCTGTTGTTAGCTGCGGGAGTGCGCATGTCTGTGAGAAATACTTCCAGAGAGGCTGTCAGCTTTAAATGCTTTTAACATGATTGTGCAGGTATATAACTCTCAGTGCACCCTTAAATACATATTCGTCTTATTTATTTTAGAGGACAAAACAAAAAAAGATATATATATATATAAAAGAATACATGATCAATTTCCATGCGCGCGTGTACATGCGTAAATATATAAAAGAAACTGTACTCCAAACATGAGAATAAAAAGAAAAAAATTCCATTACAATAAACTTAAATACTATTCTTTACATAGGCCGCACAGTTATATTATTTGTTCAAAAACAACTAAAAAAAACTTAAATAATCATTCCAAACGAATTTATTATTGTTGCGGCAAAAACGAGTCGGTCGACTTTTGTCGTCACAACTTGATAAACGTATTTTATACGTTTAACTTTCTAAATAAATGTTTTATTTTCATTGAAATATCGAATGTCTGCTCCAAAAGTGTTCGTTGCAGAGTTCTATTAGTATTTAACATCCGTTTGTACATAAATTTTATTGAAATGTATATTTCTAATCATAGAAACATCAATATTTAAACTTCAATACTATGTATACAGATACTTACATATTCATTTATACCCTTTTTAAGCTTTGACTGATATACAATTCATTCTTTCCTTAAATAAATTTTGTATTAAAAATCGTATTTAATTATTCCAATTATAAGAAATTTATACATTTCTGTCATATTAGAAAACATTTCATATATATTGCAATATGGAAATAAATGTGTCCAGTTTATTAAATATATGGCAAGGAATGACTCATTGTCCTATTTGTTGTGTATGTTGGTGTTTCTGTTGTCTATCAATACCTTTTATTTAATTTAAGTACTTTTCCAACTCAATGGCAAAGATATAAACATATTAAAGTGCCATCAATGTTGTATGTATGTATAATAATTGCGTTGTGTATAAATAATTATTTGTTGTTGGGTTATGTGAAAAACAGATAACACATTTTTAAGAGTAGCAACATTTACATTTAAAGATAACTTATATTTAGCTTACATTTAAAATTTCAGAGTTCGGTTATTCCAACCTTTAATGTTTCTGGCGCAACGGTAACGGTTAGCTTATACGCAGTTACGCGTATAAGCTAACCGCTTAACTGCGTTGCGCTTTGCGTCCTTATGTAGGGATGGCTTTAAAATAGCTGCTGTCTAGATATGACCGTTATACAATTTTTTGGCTGCGGCAATTGTGAAAACTTCCAGTGGCTGCCAGCTGCATAAGTGAAACGAGAGATATATGTATGTGTTTAGTTTATATTTAGATTTTGCTACTTAATTCTCTTTCACATATTTTTATTTTATAAATATGAGAATTAATATACAGACTTTGGTATGAATAATTTTTTAGTCGTGAATCATAAAATGTGCTTTATCATAAAACTGAATCATAAAACATGCTTTACCTACTAAGAGAGAAGAATTTCCAATGTTAAAAATGTTAGCAGATGGAGAAGATATAGTTCAAACTAAAATTGGTAGTGAAGAGCAGGAAATATCTAGAAATAGATTAACATCATTTATTGATAATCATATCAATAAAATGAAATTATCAAATAGAGATAAATATATGTTAGACAAAGTAAGGGAAACAGAAATATTTTTAAAGAAAAATAGGAACATATTGATTTTAAAAGCTGATAAAGGTAATGCAACAGTAGCTATTGACAAACAAGATTATAATATACGTATTAATAACATCATATTAGATACTTCAAAATATTCTTTGCTAAATAAAGACCCAACTAGCGAATTAATGAAAATTAACAATAATATTGTTGACGAACTTCACAGAAATAGGATTATTACAGATATAGAAAAGAATAAACTTAAAAATAATATTGCTGTAGCACCTAGACTATATGGTTTACCTAAAATTCATAAAGATCAGTTCCCATTGAGACCAATTTGTTGTTATGTAAATTCACCATCCTATCATCTATGTAAATATATTATAAATATTTTGAAAAAGATTAAAGAAAATTCAGTATATAATGTTAAGGATGGGTTAGAATTTAAAAACAGATTATTGAACCTAGAAATAGGTAATGATGAAAGATTAGTTTCATTTGATGTAGTATCTTTATTTCCCAGTATACCAGTTGATTTGGCAATAAATACTATTGAGGAAAAATGGGATATAATAGAGAGATATACAGAGATAGATAAAAGGTTATTTTTAAGAATATTGAGATTTTGTATAGAAGATAATAGATATTTTCAATATGATGGAAATATATATTTACAAAAACAAGGTCTGCCAATGGGATCTCCAGCTTCTCCTATAGTGGCTGATATTGTTATGGAGAGATTGCTTGACAATTGTATTGAACGAGTGAACATTAGACCAAGAATAATGACTAAATATGTAGATGATTTATTTTGCATAATTTTAGAAAGTGGAATAGATAATATGTTGAGGACACTAAATGAGTTTAATAATAGTATTCAATTTACTATGGAAAAGGAAATGAACTGCATGATTCCATACTTAGATACATTAATAATTAGGAAGAATAGAAATTTATTAATAGATTGGTACCAGAAACCAACATCTTCAGGAAGAATTATTAATTACTATTCTAAGCATAATAAAAAAGTTATTATAAACACAGCTAGGAATTTTGTGGATAAGGTTCTAACAATTAGTGATAGTAGATTTCATAGGAAAAATAAGAATAGAATTAAATACATATTAAGGAATAATGATTTTCCAATTTGGTTAATAAATAAATTAATATTTCAATATGAGTTAAGAAGTAGTAACATTAATAGAAATATAAATGAACCAAAAATATACAAATCCTTAACTTATGAATCTGGATTATCAGAACGCATTGGTAAATCAGGAATATGTGATTCTGAAAAATATACAGTAGCTTATAGAACACATAATACATTGAACAGATTTTTTAGTAAGACAAAGGATAAAATAGATAAATTAGATAAATCAAATTTAGTTTATAAAATACCTTGTAATGGAAATGACAATGAGGATTGTAATAAGGTGTATATAGGTACAACTAAGAATAAGTTAAAAACTAGGATAGCAGGACATAAGACTGATCAGAGATATAGAGATATAAATTGGCAGAAAACAGCATTATCTTCACATTGTGCTAGATTTAATCATTATCCAAACTTTGAAAATGTTTCAATATTAATCACAGAAAACAATTATAAACGTAGATTTATGTTAGAAATGTTACACATAATAAATACACCAATCACAAATAGGATTAATTTTAAGGCAGATACAGCAAATGTAGCTCAAAATTGTAGACACTTAGTTAATAAAAGATAGAGTTTTAAATTTAAATGTAGATATGTTTGGATTTAAATATTTTGTTATTGTTCACATATATTTAGTTCAATTAAAATTGTTTAAAAAATTTTCTAAAATTTGTTGAATAATATGTGTATATATTGATATATACATATGTGTATATACATGTTAGTTGTATATGTTTATACTAAACATATGTATGTATGAATAGGTATGTATATATACATGTGTAAAATTATGAAATGTTTAAAGAATAATATTTTTGATTTATATATACATGTTAAAAAAAAAAAAAAAAAAAAAAAAAATTTTTTTGTTATAATATGTCTTTTAAATTTATATAAATTTGTTTATAAACTTCTTGAATTTGGTGTTAAGATATCTATGTATATATAAGTAAGATTGGAAGTTCATTTTAGAAATGTTAAAAATTTTTTAATATATACATGTATAGATTTAAATTGTATATTATTGTTCCCATATTTTAAATTTATAAAAATTTTGTTTGAATCTTTTTGTATTTTGTTGACAAATAATTTTCATATTGTTGTTTTATAAACAAAAATTATTTTTTTACATCAAATTAAAAAATAAATTTCCTGAAGAAGTCACACAAAGGAGTGACGAAATATTGAAAAACAATTTTATAAGATAATAAAAATAAAGAGACCTTAAGCTTAATATATATTAGACAACATTATTAATCAAAAAGAGGTCAAAAAACTAGAAGAATTTAAAAATTTCAAGAGCACCCAATAAATCAAGCCAATAAGAGGAGAAAAATATGAGCTACAGCAGATTTAAAAAGAATTATCAAGTCAGAGGCCTTATTAATAGTTTCAAGACCATGAGGGATAAGATTATCAGGACCAAATCAACAATAACATTTTTGATACGTTGCAGAAATGCGGGCATCATACCAAAATTTATTTCAAGAGCAACAAAGAATATATCAGGTATTTTTAATTTGGAGGGAGTTCCGGCAATACAGAGGATAATTTATAGGTATACAAATGATATACACACCAAAATTTTAAAATATGCACTAAAACAAAAACATGAACTATTGAAACAATTTCAAAGTGAGATAAATGTAGTTAAAATAAATTTGAGTAGACATCTTAATAGAATAGAATTAGAAAATTTCTTACAATATGAAGATAGATTAACCATAGCATTAAATGAGAAGATAAAAAGAATTCATAAGAAGAAATTCGATTGTTTAAAGAATTTACAAAGAGAGGAATTAAGAATAAAATTTAATAACAAATGGTTTATAAATAAAAGTAGTTATGATATACCAATAGACGTACAGTGGACTCTTTCATTAGGACCGAAACATGCTTTACCTACTAAGAGAGAAGAATTTCCAATGTTAAAAATGTTAGCAGATGGAGAAGATATAGTTCAAACTAAAATTGGTAGTGAAGAGCAGGAAATATCTAGAAATAGATTAACATCATTTATTGATAATCATATCAATAAAATGAAATTATCAAATAGAGATAAATATATGTTAGACAAAGTAAGGGAAACAGAAATATTTTTAAAGAAAAATAGGAACATATTGATTTTAAAAGCTGATAAAGGTAATGCAACAGTAGCTATTGACAAACAAGATTATAATATACGTATTAATAACATCATATTAGATACTTCAAAATATTCTTTGCTAAATAAAGACCCAACTAGCGAATTAATGAAAATTAACAATAATATTGTTGACGAACTTCACAGAAATAGGATTATTACAGATATAGAAAAGAATAAACTTAAAAATAATATTGCTGTAGCACCTAGACTATATGGTTTACCTAAAATTCATAAAGATCAGTTCCCATTGAGACCAATTTGTTGTTATGTAAATTCACCATCCTATCATCTATGTAAATATATTATAAATATTTTGAAAAAGATTAAAGAAAATTCAGTATATAATGTTAAGGATGGGTTAGAATTTAAAAACAGATTATTGAACCTAGAAATAGGTAATGATGAAAGATTAGTTTCATTTGATGTAGTATCTTTATTTCCCAGTATACCAGTTGATTTGGCAATAAATACTATTGAGGAAAAATGGGATATAATAGAGAGATATACAGAGATAGATAAAAGGTTATTTTTAAGAATATTGAGATTTTGTATAGAAGATAATAGATATTTTCAATATGATGGAAATATATATTTACAAAAACAAGGTCTGCCAATGGGATCTCCAGCTTCTCCTATAGTGGCTGATATTGTTATGGAGAGATTGCTTGACAATTGTATTGAACGAGTGAACATTAGACCAAGAATAATGACTAAATATGTAGATGATTTATTTTGCATAATTTTAGAAAGTGGAATAGATAATATGTTGAGGACACTAAATGAGTTTAATAATAGTATTCAATTTACTATGGAAAAGGAAATGAACTGCATGATTCCATACTTAGATACATTAATAATTAGGAAGAATAGAAATTTATTAATAGATTGGTACCAGAAACCAACATCTTCAGGAAGAATTATTAATTACTATTCTAAGCATAATAAAAAAGTTATTATAAACACAGCTAGGAATTTTGTGGATAAGGTTCTAACAATTAGTGATAGTAGATTTCATAGGAAAAATAAGAATAGAATTAAATACATATTAAGGAATAAGGATTTTCCAATTTGGTTAATAAATAAATTAATATTTCAATATGAGTTAAGAAGTAGTAACATTAATAGAAATATAAATGAACCAAAAATATACAAATCCTTAACTTATGTATCTGGATTATCAGAACGCATTGGTAAATCAGGAATATGTGATTCTGAAAAATATACAGTAGCTTATAGAACACATAATACATTAAACAGATTTTTTAGTAAGACAAAGGATAAAATAGATAAATTAGATAAATCAAATTTAGTTTATAAAATACCTTGTAATGGAAATGACAATGAGGATTGTAATAAGGTGTATATAGGTAAACTAAGAATAAGTTAAAAACTAGGATAGCAGGACATAAGACTGATCAGAGATATAGAGATATAAATTGGCAGAAAACAGCATTATCTTCACATTGTGCTAGATTTAATCATTATCCAAACTTTGAAAATGTTTCAATATTAATCACAGAAAACAATTATAAACGTAGATTTATGTTAGAAATGTTACACATAATAAATACACCAATCACAAATAGGATTAATTTTAAGGCAGATACAGCAAATGTAGCTCAAAATTATAGACACTTAGTTAATAAAAGATAGAGTTTTAAATTTAAATGTACATATGTTTGGGTTTAAATATTTTGTTATTGTTCACATATATTTAGTTCAATTAAAATTGTTTAAAAAATTTTCTAAAATTTGTTGAATAATATGTGTATATATTGATATATACATATGTGTATATACATGTTAGTTGTATATGTTTATACTAAACATATGTATGTATGAATAGGTATGTATATATACATGTGTAAAATTATGAAATGTTTAAAGAATAATATTTTTGATTTATATATACATGTTAAAAAAAAAAAAAAAAAAAAAAAAATTTTTTTGTTATAATATGTCTTTTAAATTTATATAAATTTGTTTATAAACTTCTTGAATTTGGTGTTAAGATATCTATGTATATATAAGTAAGATTGGAAGTTCATTTTAGAAATGTTAAAAATTTTTTAATATATACATGTATAGATTTAAATTGTATATTATTGTTCCCATATTTTAAATTTATAAAAATTTTGTTTGAATCTTTTTGTATTTTGTTGACAAATAATTTTCATATTGTTGTTTTATAAACAAAAATTATTTTTTTACATCAAATTAAAAAATAAATTTCCTGAAGAAGTCACACAAAGGAGTGACGAAATATTGAAAAACAATTTTATAAGATAATAAAAATAAAGAGACCTTAAGCTTAATATATATTAGACAACATTATTAATCAAAAAGAGGTCAAAAAACTAGAAGAATTTAAAAATTTCAAGAGCACCCAATAAATCAAGACAATAAGAGGAGAAAAATATGAGCTACAGCAGATTTAAAAAGAATTATCAAGTCAGAGGCCTTATTAATAGTTTCAAGACCATGAGGGATAAGATTATCAGGACCAAATCAACAATAACATTTTTGATACGTTGCAGAAATGCGGGCATCATACCAAAATTTATTTCAAGAGCAACAAAGAATATATCAGGTATTTTTAATTTGGAGGGAGTTCCGGCAATACAGAGGATAATTTATAGGTATACAAATGATATACACACCAAAATTTTAAAATATGCACTAAAACAAAAACATGAACTATTGAAACAATTTCAAAGTGAGATAAATGTAGTTAAAATAAATTTGAGTAGACATCTTAATAGAATAGAATTAGAAAATTTCTTACAATATGAAGATAGATTAACCATAGCATTAAATGAGAAGATAAAAAGAATTCATAAGAAGAAATTCGATTGTTTAAAGAATTTACAAAGAGAGGAATTAAGAATAAAATTTAATAACAAATGGTTTATAAATAAAAGTAGTTATGATATACCAATAGACGTACAGTGGACTCTTTCATTAGGACCGAAACATGCTTTACCTACTAAGAGAGAAGAATTTCCAATGTTAAAAATGTTAGCAGATGGAGAAGATATAGTTCAAACTAAAATTGGTAGTGAAGAGCAGGAAATATCTAGAAATAGATTAACATCATTTATTGATAATCATATCAATAAAATGAAATTATCAAATAGAGATAAATATATGTTAGACAAAGTAAGGGAAACAGAAATATTTTTAAAGAAAAATAGGAACATATTGATTTTAAAAGCTGATAAAGGTAATGCAACAGTAGCTATTGACAAACAAGATTATAATATACGTATTAATAACATCATATTAGATACTTCAAAATATTCTTTGCTAAATAAAGACCCAACTAGCGAATTAATGAAAATTAACAATAATATTGTTGACGAACTTCACAGAAATAGGATTATTACAGATATAGAAAAGAATAAACTTAAAAATAATATTGCTGTAGCACCTAGACTATATGGTTTACCTAAAATTCATAAAGATCAGTTCCCATTGAGACCAATTTGTTGTTATGTAAATTCACCATCCTATCATCTATGTAAATATATTATAAATATTTTGAAAAAGATTAAAGAAAATTCAGTATATAATGTTAAGGATGGGTTAGAATTTAAAAACAGATTATTGAACCTAGAAATAGGTAATGATGAAAGATTAGTTTCATTTGATGTAGTATCTTTATTTCCCAGTATACCAGTTGATTTGGCAATAAATACTATTGAGGAAAAATGGGATATAATAGAGAGATATACAGAGATAGATAAAAGGTTATTTTTAAGAATATTGAGATTTTGTATAGAAGATAATAGATATTTTCAATATGATGGAAATATATATTTACAAAAACAAGGTCTGCCAATGGGATCTCCAGCTTCTCCTATAGTGGCTGATATTGTTATGGAGAGATTGCTTGACAATTGTATTGAACGAGTGAACATTAGACCAAGAATAATGACTAAATATGTAGATGATTTATTTTGCATAATTTTAGAAAGTGGAATAGATAATATGTTGAGGACACTAAATGAGTTTAATAATAGTATTCAATTTACTATGGAAAAGGAAATGAACTGCATGATTCCATACTTAGATACATTAATAATTAGGAAGAATAGAAATTTATTAATAGATTGGTACCAGAAACCAACATCTTCAGGAAGAATTATTAATTACTATTCTAAGCATAATAAAAAAGTTATTATAAACACAGCTAGGAATTTTGTGGATAAGGTTCTAACAATTAGTGATAGTAGATTTCATAGGAAAAATAAGAATAGAATTAAATACATATTAAGGAATAAGGATTTTCCAATTTGGTTAATAAATAAATTAATATTTCAATATGAGTTAAGAAGTAGTAACATTAATAGAAATATAAATGAACCAAAAATATACAAATCCTTAACTTATGTATCTGGATTATCAGAACGCATTGGTAAATCAGGAATATGTGATTCTGAAAAATATACAGTAGCTTATGGAACACATAATACATTAAACAGATTTTTTAGTAAGACAAAGGATAAAATAGATAAATTAGATAAATCAAATTTAGTTTATAAAATACCTTGTAATGGAAATGACAATGAGGATTGTAATAAGGTGTATATAGGTACAACTAAGAATAAGTTAAAAACTAGGATAGCAGGACATAAGACTGATCAGAGATATAGAGATATAAATTGGCAGAAAACAGCATTATCTTCACATTGTGCTAGATTTAATCATTATCCAAACTTTGAAAATGTTTCAATATTAATCACAGAAAACAATTATAAACGTAGATTTATGTTAGAAATGTTACACATAATAAATACACCAATCACAAATAGGATTAATTTTAAGGCAGATACAGCAAATGTAGCTCAAAATTATAGACACTTAGTTAATAAAAGATAGAGTTTTAAATTTAAATGTACATATGTATGGGTTTAAATATTTTGTTATTGTTCACATATATTTAGTTCAATTAAAATTGTTTAAAATTTTCTAAAATATATGAAATCTTCCTTAAATAAATAACCAATCGCATGCATTAACTTGACAGCATTCCCAGAAATACTCATTTATTTGTGTTCAGGAGAGGATTTTCCTAGCTCTCTCTCTCTCTCTCTCTCTCTCTCTCTGAGTGGAATTGGGTTCAAGGAGATATGTTTAAAAAAGATAAATAAAAAGTTTTTATCTTCACGGGTATGAATTTGACTGCAAAAGTATCCTTGTTTATATTGTTAATGTGTCATCAATGCTCATACACACACATACACATTTTGAAAATTTGATAACAAATGTAACTTTAGCTACTTTTAGGTCAATTTAGCGTCTTTATATTAATTTTATTTCTAACTATAGTTTTTTATTAATCAAAGTGAGTAAACATTAAGGTTGGATAGCCGAACGCTGAAATTTTAAATATAAGCTAAATGTGTCAGCTGATCCAACCTGGTATATGGCAAGTTGTGTAAACACTAAAGGCCCAACTATAATATGCGTAGGCTAGCTTTGGCTACTGTCAAAACTCGACGAAAAGACTGTCAAATGCATATGCGACCAATTGTGTGGCTATAATATACTTACACTCGGTTGTAAAGTAATGCACTTTTGCAAAAACGAATTTATGATATATACATAAAATGTTTTCAACTTGTACATACATAAATATATTTTCATAAGTTGATTATTACCAATTTAGAAAGTAATTTAAGAAATAAATTGGAAAAGTACTACGATGTCGACAATGTATAACAATGTGTGCAAGTGGTTGGCAACGTATCATTAATTTTAGGAATATACACAAATATAGTATAATATATGTATATAATAAACAAACGCTAAAAATTATATGTTTCAATTAATTTTTGACATTATTTATTAAATTTTCCGTAGAATTGATATCCGCGTACATTGCGGCTTGTCTTCTGTGCATGTATCACAGTCTATGGTATGTGTGTATCTAAAAATAATTATCAATAACAACGGATAAACAGTTGGCCCCTTAAGGAAAATGCTATCAGTTTCACTCTATGCGTAGAAAAATAAAATTTAACGAAAAGTTAGCAAAGCAAATTATGGTTGTAAACATTTGATTGTATGTATGCGCAAATTCGCCTGCGCTAGCGTACGCATATTATAGTTCGGCCTTTACTTCACTGTAAGAAAATGTTACCGTAACGTCCCAACATGCAGAAAATAAAATTTCATTCTACGGTTACATGACAGTTGTAAGACAGTCTGTATGTAAGTATGTTGAATGAGAATGAGGAACAAAAGGCCTTATTTACTTATTTCTCATTTGATATGTTCAGTTGATAATTATGTATGTATAAATATGTATTTGCTTGCAGAAATCTTCACTACCTCCAATGAGTCTGAAGACATTACTATGAAAAAATACAGTAAAATACATAAATAAGTTTTTTATATACAAATCCATGAACGTACCCACATTCAGAAGAAAAAATTTTCAACTTCTCGCAATAAATTTGCGCTTTTTTACACCTTTTTTAATACCGCAGTTAATAATGTCGTCCTTGTTAAGAAATATGTGATTCTTTTTTTTTCTCTTGCATTAAAGTTTTTAATTTTCACACTTACATATAAAAAACCAATTATATATTGTATAATTATTTTAGTTATTAATTTTGAAGCGTTTCTTTGCAATTTCAGGATTATCAATAACATTTGAACAAACCACATTCTCAAGACAGATTAAACAGGTACCCTCACTAGTACAACAATCTACAACACTAACAACCACACGTATATTGTTGGTAGAATATTACATGGTAATGTCAAAATTTTATGACATTTGCTTGAAAAAAAAAACGGCTGAATAAATGGCAATTCAATGTTTTGTGTTCATGAAGGCAGATTAATTATGTTATCTTGCAATTTATTAAGGCCAGAACGTGCTAAAACGTGGAATTTATAATGGAGATAATTTCCTTAACCAAGGTAACAAATAATACCTTCGAAATTTTAGCTTTTGTGTAAAATATGTATACATAAAAGGTATTATTAATACTATGCCGATGAGTATAACAATTTGTGTTGGGAGTTTGTAAATGATATTACTGATTTGGACTTTGAGTATTTATAGTAATTATTAATTCTATAAATTAAAAATATTATATGCTGAAATGTTTCTATAGGTACCTCATCTGAGTTACAATAGCTAGGAATGTCGTGAGTAAACGTTTACGCTTGCAGTGGACGAGATTAGAATGAAATTGAAAATAGGTAAACACGAGTCTGTAGATGCTATTGGTGAAAACTATTAAATTGCAAAAGTGCGTCAGGGACAAATACGTCAGCTGGTTGCAGCAATAAATACATCAAATGAAGCAACATTTGTGTTATTAAGCACATACTTTTTATTCAATTCTAAACTAATTGAACTATTTGGTTATATATTTACAAAACATTTTGTTTTTGAATAAATTTAAGAACTAAAACTAATAATTTACAAAATATTTTATTTCAAAAAGAAAAGCCTTCAGTTATTATGATTGTATTACCCGTAGTACCCCCATTCAAACATCCTCAAAAGCAGGTGGGATATCTCCCAACACTATTCAACTTTTTTCACCTTTTGAAATGAGAAATCTAGTAAAAACTATATATCACTTTTTATTTCACTGGAATAATTAATTTTATAAGTTAGTAAGGATTAATGTTAGAAGTTAACAATTTAAGACTTTTCTTAACGTTTGTTTTTCTAATGAAAAATAAAGCTTATAAATAAACTTTTGACATTAAATTGGTACGTAAACAAAAGACAGCTGAGCTACCGAAAGTACCTGTTTAATCTGCTTTGAGCTAATTGATGACAAAACAAAAACATAGCCGCGATATGATCACAAACTTTTCTGCTTACCTTTTTCTGGGAATGCAAATTGAGAGGGGTATTCTTAAAAAGAGCATTGCGCTCTCTTGAGTTTAACAAAACGAGCTGCCAGACTCAAATATATGTCCACAGGCAACATTAAACTTCTTTTATGTTAGTGTTCAAACTATTTTTTGTAATTTTTACAAAACTACTTACCTATCTATTAAAAATTTTCATATATTTTTTATTTCTTTTAGAAATTTATATATTTATTGCTAATATTCAACACTTTTACATAATTTCCATGTAACACATATGTTATGTTATGCAGGTAAAACATAAACAACCAACTAATATATGAAATCTTCCTTAAATAAATAACCAATCGCATGCATTAACTTGACAGCATTCCCAGAAATACTCATTTATTTGTGCTCCGGAGAGGATTTTCCTAGCTCTCTCTCTCTCTCTGAGTGGAATTGGGTTCAAAGAGATATGTTTAAAAAAGACAAATAAAAAGTTTTTATCTTCACGGGTATGAATTTGACTGCAAAAGTACCCTTGTTTATATTGTTAATGTGTCATCAATGCTCACACATACACATTTTGAAAATTTGATAACAAATGTAACTTTAGCTACTTTTAGGTCAATTTAGCGTCTTTATATTAATTTTATTTCTAACTATAGTTTTTTATTAATCAAAGTGAGTTAACATTAAGGTTGGATAGCCGAACGCTGAAATTTTAAATGTAAGCTAAATGTGTCAGCTGATCCAACCTGGTATATGGCAAGTTGTGTAAACACTAAAGGCCCAACTATAATATGCGTAGGCTAGCTTTGGCTACTGTCAAAACTCGACGAAAAGACTGTCAAATGCATATGCGACCAATTCTGTGGCTATAATATACTTACACTCGGTTGTAAAGTAATGCACTTTTGAAAAAACGAATTTATGATATATACATAAAATGTAATTACATATATAAATATTTTCAACTTGTACATACATAAATATATTTTCATAAGTTGATTATTACCAATTTAGAAAGTAATTTAAGAAATAAATTTGAAAAGTACTACAATGTCGACAATGTATAACAATGTGTGCAAGTGGTTGGCAACGTATCATTAATTTTAGGAATATACACAAATACAGTATAATATATATACAATAAACAAACGCTAAAAATGATATGTTTCAATTAATTTTTGACATTATTTATTAAATTTTCTGTAGAATTGATTTCGGCGTACATTGCGGCTTGTCTTCTGTGCATGTATCACAGTCTATGGTATATGTGTATCTAAATGTGATTATCAATAACAACGGATAAACAGTTGGCCCCTTAAGGAAAATGCTATCAGTTTCGCTCTATGCGTAGAAAAATAAAATTTAACGAAAAGTTAGCAAAGCAAATTATGGTTGTACACATTTGATTGTATGTATGCGCAAATTCGCCTGCGCTACGTACGCATATTATAGTTCGGCCTTTACTTCACTGTAAGAAAATGTTACCGTAACGTCCCAACATGCAGAAAATAAAATTTCATTCTACGGTTATATGACAGTTGTAAGACAGTCTGTATGTGAGTATGTTGAATGAGAATGAGGAACAAAAGGCCTTTTTTACTTATTTCTCATTTGATATGTTCAGTTGATAATTATGTATGTATAAATACTTGATAAACGTATTTTATACGTTTAACTTTCTAAATAAATGTTTTATTTTCATTGAAATATCGAATGTCTGCTCCAAAAGTGTTCGTTGCAGAGTTCTATTAGTATTCAACATCCGTTTGTACATAAATTTTATTGAAATGTATATTTCTAATCATAGAAACATCAATATTTAAACTTCAATACTATGTATACAGATACTTAAATATTCATTTATACCCTTTTTAAGCTTTGATTGATATACAATTCATTCTTTCCTTAAATAAATTTTGTATTAAAAATCGTATTTAATTATTCCAATTATAAGAAATTTATACATTTGTGTCATATTAGAAAACATTTCATATATATTGCAATATGGAAATAAATGTGTCCAGTTTATTAAATATATGGCAAGGAATGACTCATTGTCCTATTTGTTGTGTATGTTGGTGTTTCTGTTGTCTATCAATACCTTTTATTTAATTTAAGTACTTTTCCAACTCAACGGCAAAGATATAAACATATTAAAGTGCCATCAATGTTGTATGTATGTATAATAATGGCGTTGTGTATAAATAATTATTTGTTGTTGGGTTATGTGAAAAACAGATAGCACATTTTTAAGAGTAGCAACATTTACATTTAAAGATAACTCACATTTAGCTTACATTTAAAATTTCAGAGTTCGGTTATTCCAACCTTTAATGTTTCTGGCGCAACGTTAACGATCTAATTTAGGGATAGCAGTTAAGCGTATAAGCTAACTGCTTAACTGCGTTGCCCTTTGCGTCCTTATGTAGGGATGGCTTTAAAATAGCTGCTGTCTAGATATGACCGTTATACAATTTTTTGGCTGCGGCAATTGGGAAAACTTCCAGTGGCTGCCAGCTGCATAAGTGAAACGAGAGATATATGTATGTGTTTAGTTTATATTTAGATTTTGCTACTTAATTCTCTTTCACATATTTTTATTTTATAAATATGAGAATTAATATACAGACTTTGGTATGAATAATTTTTTAGTCGTGAATCATAAAATGTGCTTTATCATAAAACTGAATCATAAAACATGCTTTACCTACTAAGAGAGAAGAATTTCCAATGTTAAAAATGTTAGCAGATGGAGAAGATATAGTTCAAACTAAAATTGGTAGTGAAGAGCAGGAAATATCTAGAAATAGATTAACATCATTTATTGATAATCATATCAATAAAATGAAATTATCAAATAGAGATAAATATATGTTAGACAAAGTAAGGGAAACAGAAATATTTTTAAAGAAAAATAGGAACATATTGATTTTAAAAGCTGATAAAGGTAATGCAACAGTAGCTAATGACAAACAAGATTATAATATACGTATTAATAACATCATATTAGATACTTCAAAATATTCTTTGCTAAATAAAGACCCAACTAGCGAATTAATGAAAATTAACAATAATATTGTTGACGAACTTCACAGAAATAGGATTATTACAGATATAGAAAAGAATAAACTTAAAAATAATATTGCTGTAGCACCTAGACTATATGGTTTACCTAAAATTCATAAAGATCAGTTCCCATTGAGACCAATTTGTTGTTATGTAAATTCACCATCCTATCATCTATGTAAATATATTATAAATATTTTGAAAAAGATTAAAGAAAATTCAGTATATAATGTTAAGGATGGGTTAGAATTTAAAAACAGATTATTGAACCTAGAAATAGGTAATGATGAAAGATTAGTTTCATTTGATGTAGTATCTTTATTTCCCAGTATACCAGTTGATTTGGCAATAAATACTATTGAGGAAAAATGGGATATAATAGAGAGATATACAGAGATAGATAAAAGGTTATTTTTAAGAATATTGAGATTTTGTATAGAAGATAATAGATATTTTCAATATGATGGAAATATATATTTACAAAAACAAGGTCTGCCAATGGGATCTCCAGCTTCTCCTATAGTGGCTGATATTGTTATGGAGAGATTGCTTGACAATTGTATTGAACGAGTGAACATTAGACCAAGAATAATGACTAAATATGTAGATGATTTATTTTGCATAATTTTAGAAAGTGGAATAGATAATATGTTGAGGACACTAAATGAGTTTAATAATAGTATTCAATTTACTATGGAAAAGGAAATGAACTGCATGATTCCATACTTAGATACATTAATAATTAGGAAGAATAGAAATTTATTAATAGATTGGTACCAGAAACCAACATCTTCAGGAAGAATTATTAATTACTATTCTAAGCATAATAAAAAAGTTATTATAAACACAGCTAGGAATTTTGTGGATAAGGTTCTAACAATTAGTGATAGTAGATTTCATAGGAAAAATAAGAATAGAATTAAATACATATTAAGGAATAATGATTTTCCAATTTGGTTAATAAATAAATTAATATTTCAATATGAGTTAAGAAGTAGTAACATTAATAGAAATATAAATGAACCAAAAATATACAAATCCTTAACTTATGAATCTGGATTATCAGAACGCATTGGTAAATCAGGAATATGTGATTCTGAAAAATATACAGTAGCTTATAGAACACATAATACATTGAACAGATTTTTTAGTAAGACAAAGGATAAAATAGATAAATTAGATAAATCAAATTTAGTTTATAAAATACCTTGTAATGGAAATGACAATGAGGATTGTAATAAGGTGTATATAGGTACAACTAAGAATAAGTTAAAAACTAGGATAGCAGGACATAAGACTGATCAGAGATATAGAGATATAAATTGGCAGAAAACAGCATTATCTTCACATTGTGCTAGATTTAATCATTATCCAAACTTTGAAAATGTTTCAATATTAATCACAGAAAACAATTATAAACCTAGATTTATGTTAGAAATGTTACACATAATAAATACACCAATCACAAATAGGATTAATTTTAAGGCAGATACAGCAAATGTAGCTCAAAATTGTAGACACTTAGTTAATAAAAGATAGAGTTTTAAATTTAAATGTACATATGTATGGGTTTAAATATTTTGTTATTGTTCACATATATTTAGTTCAATTAAAATTGTTTAAAATTTTCTAATATATATGAAATCTTCCTTAAATAAATAACCAATCGCATGCATTAACTTGACAGCATTCCCAGAAATACTCATTTATTTGTGTTCAGGAGAGGATTTTCCTAGCTCTCTCTCTCTCTCTCTCTCTCTCTGAGTGGAATTGGGTTCAAGGAGATATGTTTAAAAAAGATAAATAAAAAGTTTTTATCTTCACGGGTATGAATTTGACTGCAAAAGTATCCTTGTTTATATTGTTAATGTGTCATCAATGCTCATACACACACATACACATTTTGAAAAATTTATAACAAATGTAACTTTAGCTACTTTTAGGTCAATTTAGCGTCTTTATATTAATTTTATTTCTAACTATAGTTTTTTATTAATCAAAGTGAGTAAACATTAAGGTTGGATAGCCGAACGCTGAAATTTTAAATATAAGCTAAATGTGTCAGCTGATCCAACCTGGTATATGGCAAGTTGTGTAAACACTAAAGGCCCAACTATAATATGCGTAGGCTAGCTTTGGCTACTGTCAAAACTCGACGAAAAGACTGTCAAATGCATATGCGACCAATTGTGTGGCTATAATATACTTACACTCGGTTGTAAAGTAATGCACTTTTGCAAAAACGAATTTATGATATATACATAAAATGTAAATGCATATATAAATATTTTCAACTTGTACATACATAAATATATTTTCATAAGTTGATTATTACCAATTTAGAAAGTAATTTAAGAAATAAATTGGAAAAGTACTACGATGTCGACAATGTATAACAATGTGTGCAAGTGGTTGGCAACGTATCATTAATTTTAGGAATATACACAAATATAGTATAATATATGTATATAATAAACAAACGCTAAAAATTATATGTTTCAATTAATTTTTGACATTATTTATTAAATTTTCCGTAGAATTGATATCCGCGTACATTGCGGCTTGTCTTCTGTGCATGTATCACAGTCTATGGTATGTGTGTATCTAAAAATAATTATCAATAACAACGGATAAACAGTTGGCCCCTTAAGGAGAATGCTATCAGTTTCACTCTATGCGTAGAAAAATAAAATTTAACGAAAAGTTAGCAAAGCAAATTATGGTTGTAAACATTTGATTGTATGTATGCGCAAATTCGCCTGCGCTAGCGTACGCATATTATAGTTCGGCCTTTACTTCACTGTAAGAAAATGTTACCGTAACGTCCCAACATGCAGAAAATAAAATTTCATTCTACGGTTACATGACAGTTGTAAGACAGTCTGTATGTAAGTATGTTGAATGAGAATGAGGAACAAAAGGCCTTATTTACTTATTTCTCATTTGATATGTTCAGTTGATAATTATGTATGTATAAATATGTATTTGCTTGCAGAAATCTTCACTACCTCCAATGAGTCTGAAGACATTACTATGAAAAAATACAGTAAAATACATAAATAAGTTTTTTATATACAAATCCATGAACGTACCCACATTCAGAAGAAAAAATTTTCAACTTCTCGCAATAAATTTGCGCTTTTTTACACCTTTTTTAATACCGCAGTTAATAATGTCGTCCTTGTTAAGAAATATGTGATTCTTTTTTTTTCTCTTGCATTAAAGTTTTTAATTTTCACACTTACATATAAAAAACCAATTATATATTGTATAATTATTTTAGTTATTAATTTTGAAGCGTTTCTTTGCAATTTCAGGATTATCAATAACATTTGAACAAACCACATTCTCAAGACAGATTAAACAGGTACCCTCACTAGTACAACAATCTACAACACTAACAACCACACGTATATTGTTGGTAGAATATTACATGGTAATGTCAAAATTTTATGACATTTGCTTGAAAAAAAAAACGGCTGAATAAATGGCAATTCAATGTTTTGTGTTCATGAAGGCAGATTAATTATGTTATCTTGCAATTTATTAAGGCCAGAACGTGCTAAAACGTGGAATTTATAATGGAGATAATTTCCTTAACCAAGGTAACAAATAATACCTTCGAAATTTTAGCTTTTGTGTAAAATATGTATACATAAAAGGTATTATTAATACTATGCCGATGAGTATAACAATTTGTGTTGGGAGTTTGTAAATGATATTACTGATTTGGACTTTGAGTATTTATAGTAATTATTAATTCTATAAATTAAAAATATTATATGCTGAAATGTTTCTATAGGTACCTCATCTGAGTTACAATAGCTAGGAATGTCGTGAGTAAACGTTTACGCTTGCAGTGGACGAGATTAGAATGAAATTGAAAATAGGTAAACACGAGTCTGTAGATGCTATTGGTGAAAACTATTAAATTGCAAAAGTGCGTCAGGGACAAATACGTCAGCTGGTTGCAGCAATAAATACATCAAATGAAGCAACATTTGTGTTATTAAGCACATACTTTTTATTCAATTCTAAACTAATTGAACTATTTGGTTATATATTTACAAAACATTTTGTTTTTGAATAAATTTAAGAACTAAAACTAATAATTTACAAAATATTTTATTTCAAAAAGAAAAGCCTTCAGTTATTATGATTGTATTACCCGTAGTACCCCCATTCAAACATCCTCAAAAGCAGGTGGGATATCTCCCAACACTATTCAACTTTTTTCACCTTTTGAAATGAGAAATCTAGTAAAAACTATATATCACTTTTTATTTCACTGGAATAATTAATTTTATAAGTTAGTAAGGATTAATGTTAGAAGTTAACAATTTAAGACTTTTCTTAACGTTTGTTTTTCTAATGAAAAATAAAGCTTATAAATAAACTTTTGACATTAAATTGGTACGTAAACAAAAGACAGCTGAGCTACCGAAAGTACCTGTTTAATCTGCTTTGAGCTAATTGATGACAAAACAAAAACATAGCCGCGATATGATCACAAACTTTTCTGCTTACCTTTTTCTGGGAATGCAAATTGAGAGGGGTATTCTTAAAAAGAGCATTGCGCTCTCTTGAGTTTAACAAAACGAGCTGCCAGACTCAAATATATGTCCACAGGCAACATTAAACTACTTTTATATTAGTGTTCAAACTATTTTTTGTAATTTTTACAAAACTACTTACCTATCTATTAAAAATTTTCATATATTTTTTATTTCTTTTAGAAATTTATATATTTATTGCTAATATTCAACACTTTTACATAATTTCCATGTAACACATATGTTATGTTATGCAGGTAAAACATAAACAACCAACTAATATATGAAATCTTCCTTAAATAAATAACCAATCGCATGCATTAACTTGACAGCATTCCCAGAAATACTCATTTATTTGTGCTCCGGAGAGGATTTTCCTAGCTCTCTCTCTCTCTCTCTGAGTGGAATTGGGTTCAAAGAGATATGTTTAAAAAAGACAAATAAAAAGTTTTTATCTTCACGGGTATGAACTGCAAAAGTACCCTTGTTTATATTGTTAATGTGTCATCAATGCTCACACATACACATTTTGAAAATTTGATAAAAAATGTAACTTTAGCTACTTTTAGGTCAATTTAGCGTCTTTATATTAATTTTATTTCTAACTATAGTTTTTTATTAATCAAAGTGAGTTAACATTAAGGTTGGATAGCCGAACGCTGAAATTTTAAATGTAAGCTAAATGTGTCAGCTGATCCAACCTGGTATATGGCAAGTTGTGTAAACACTAAAGGCCCAACTATAATATGCGTAGGCTAGCTTTGGCTACTGTCAAAACTCGACGAAAAGACTGTCAAATGCATATGCGACCAATTCTGTGGCTATAATATACTTACACTCGGTTGTAAAGTAATGCACTTTTGAAAAAACGAATTTATGATATATACATAAAATGTAATTACATATATAAATATTTTCAACTTGTACATACATAAATATATTTTCATAGGTTGATTATTACCAATTTAGAAAGTAATTTAAGAAATAAATTGGAAAAGTACTACAATGTCGACAATGTATAACAATGTGTGCAAGTGGTTGGCAACGTATCATTAATTTTAGGAATATACACAAATACAGTATAATATATATACAATAAACAAACGCTAAAAATGATATGTTTCAATTAATTTTTGACATTATTTATTAAATTTTCTGTAGAATTGATTTCGGCGTACATTGCGGCTTGTCTTCTGTGCATGTATCACAGTCTATGGTATATGTGTATCTAAATGTGATTATCAATAACAACGGATAAACAGTTGGCCCCTTAAGGAAAATGCTATCAGTTTCGCTCTATGCGTAGAAAAATAAAATTTAACGAAAAGTTAGCAAAGCAAATTATGGTTGTACACATTTGATTGTATGTATGCGCAAATTCGCCTGCGCTACGTACGCATATTATAGTTCGGCCTTTACTTCACTGTAAGAAAATGTAACCGTAACGTCCCAACATGCAGAAAATAAAATTTCATTCTACGGTTATATGACAGTTGTAAGACAGTCTGTATGTGAGTATGTTGAATGAGAATGAGGAACAAAAGGCCTTTTTTACTTATTTCTCATTTGATATGTTCAGTTGATAATTATGTATGTATAAATACTTGATAAACGTATTTTATACGTTTAACTTTCTAAATAAATGTTTTATTTTCATTGAAATATCGAATGTCTGCTCCAAAAGTGTTCGTTGCAGAGTTCTATTAGTATTCAACATCCGTTTGTACATAAATTTTATTGAAATGTATATTTCTAATCATAGAAACATCAATATTTAAACTTCAATACTATGTATACAGATACTTAAATATTCATTTATACCCTTTTTAAGCTTTGATTGATATACAATTCATTCTTTCCTTAAATAAATTTTGTATTAAAAATCGTATTTAATTATTCCAATTATAAGAAATTTATACATTTGTGTCATATTAGAAAACATTTCATATATATTGCAATATGGAAATAAATGTGTACAGTTTATTAAATATATAGCAAGGAATGACTCATTGTCCTATTTGTTGTGTATGTTGGTGTTTCTGTTGTCTATCAATACCTTTTATTTAATTTAAGTACTTTTCCAACTCAACGGCAAATATATAAACATATTAAAGTGCCATCAATGTTGTATGTATGTATAATAATGGCGTTGTGTATAAATAATTATTTGTTGTTGGGTTATGTGAAAAACAGATAACACATTTTTAAGAGTAGCAACATTTACATTTAAAGATAACTTACATTTAGCTTACATTTAAAATTTCAGAGTTCGGTTATTCCAACCTTTAATGTTTCTGGCGCAACGTTAACGCTCTAATTTAGGGATAGCAGTTAAGCGTATAAGCTAACCGCTTAACTGCGTTGCGCTTTGCGTCCTTATGTAGGGATGGCTTTAAAATAGCTGCTGTCTAGATATGACCGTTATACAATTTTTTGGCTGCGGCAATTGGGAAAACTTCCAGTGGCTGCCAGCTGCATAAGTGAAACGAGAGATATATGTATGTGTTTAGTTTATATTTAGATTTTGCTACTTAATTCTCTTTCACATATTTTTATTTTATAAATATGTGAATTAATATACAGACTTTGGTATGAATAATTTTTTTGTCGTGAATCATTTATAGGTAACGGCGGCAAACATATACCATCGCCGACTTTCCTAAAGATATTCAGCCTTTGAACTCAGATCTCTAGAGCTATTTTATGACAAAAAAAACATAACCATGTTCAAAATATTTTTTGTAATTTTTACTAAACTACTTACCTATCTCTTAGAAATTTTTATATATTTGGTATTTCTGTTAAAATCTGCGTAACATATATGTTATGTTATGCAGGTAAAACATAAAAGTGATGCCAAATATTGCATGTACAATATATTGTTACACAGATTAGAAATAGATTTCAAAAACGACAATGTGGCTATATGTACTTGGCAGCACTGCCAATTAATCTCTAGTTGTCAAAATGTTACAATCCTGGTCAACACAATATAGATAATATTTTTCATGTATGATATGAAATATTTTCATGCATGAACACTCAAATTTATATGAAAATGTAATTTTTTTATATTCGCGTTCAAGAATGAAATGGTTAATTTTTTTCTAGTTGTTCGCATACATGTATGAACAACTGAAAAATTACATTTTCATATAAATTTGAGTGTTCATACATGAATTTTTATGAACCCTGTTATAAATATATTTTCCTGTAAATAAGTAAAGCCTAAATCAAATGTTGTAAAAATCAACTAGGACCATATTAATAATACTACAGAGCTCGATTAACAGACATTGTATACATGTAAGAAATTATTTACACTGTTAACTAATGTATATATAGTTGAAATATAATTTTTTTTTAAGACAAATAAATAAACAAAAGAAAAGTTTGTAGTGCAATTTATACATACATGAAAAATGAATTTTTAAAGGTACATTCATATAAGATTATTTTCTAACACACAGTTACAAAGACTGCTGAGAACAGTCATGCCAGAACAAAATTCTTAAATTCCCTACAGGTCTCTGAAAAAATCCCTTTTTTCCCTACAACCCAAATCGTTTTTCCCTACGTTTTTCCGTGTTAGAATTTTTTATTATCAGCAATAAAAACACCTAAATACATATTTCTGCACATATTTAAAATGGCATATTTATTGCAACAGGTAAAAAAGAAATAAATGGATTTCAAAAGTCTCAATTGTTTGCGATTTATTAACGGCTAATACCATTCTCTTATGATATTTTGTTGCAGCATGTTTTAAGAGATCCGACTTTCCGCAATTTACCACTTTGTCGCAAGCCTTACACTTACATTTGAACTCGTTGCTTTTAATTGCTTCCAACACTTCCTTTAAATTCATGCTCTTCAAGCCAGCCTATACAAATTCGTTGCTTTCTGTATTTGCTTGCAGAAATCTTCACTGCCTCCAATGAGTCTGAAGACATTACTATGAAAAAATACAGTAAAACACATAAATAAGTTTTTTATATACAAATCCATGAACGTACCCACATTCAGAAGAAAAAATTTTCAACTTCTCGCAATAAATTTGCGCTTTTTTTACACCTTTTTTAATACCGCAGTTAATAATGTCGCCCTTGTTAAGAAATATATGATTATTTTTTTTCTCTTGCATTAAAGTTTTTAATTTTCACACTTACATATAAAAAACCAATTATATATTGTATAATTATTTTAGTTATTAATTTTGAAGCGTTTCCTGGCAATTTCAGGATTATCAATAACATTTGAACAAACCACATTCTCAAGGCAGATTAAACAGGTACTCTCACTAGTACAACATTCTACAACACTAACAACCGCACGTATACTGTTGGTAGAATATTACATGGTAATGTCAAAATCTTATGACATTTGCTTGAAAAAAAAACGGCTGAATAAATGTCATTTCAATGTTTTGTGTTCATGAAGGCAGATTAATTATGTTATCTTGCAATTTATTAAGGCCAGAACGTGCTAAAACGTGGAATTTATAATGGAGATGATTTCCTTAACCAAAGTAACAAATAATACCTTCGAAATTTTATCTTTTGTGTAAAATATCAAAAACATAGCCGCAATATGATCACAAACTTTTCTGCTTACCTTTTTCCGGGAATGCAAATTGAGAGGGGTATTCTTAAAAAAAGCATTGCGCTCTCTTGAGTTTAACAAAACGAGCTGCCAGACTCAAATATATGTCCACAGGCAACATTAAACTACTTTTATGTTAGTGTTTAAACTATTTTTTGTAATTTTTACTAAACTACTTACGTATCTATTAAAAATTTTCATATATTTTTTATTTCTTTTAAAAATGTATATATTTATTGCTAATATTCAACACTTTTACATAATTTCCATGTAGCATATATGTTATGTTATGCAGGTAAAACATAAACAAGCAACTAATATATGAAATCTTCCGTTAATAAATAACCAATCTCATGCATTAACTTGACAGCATTCCCAGAAATACTCATTTATTTGTTTTCAGGAGAGGATTTTCCTAGCTCTCTCTCTCTCTCTCTGATTGGAATTGGGTTCAAAGAGATATGTTTAAAAAAGATAAATAAAAAGTTTTTATCTTCACGGGTATGAATTTGACTGCAAAAGTATCCTTGTTTATATTGTTAATGTGTCATCAATGCTCATACACACACATACACATTTTGAAAATTTGATAACAAATGTAACTTTAGCTACTTTTAGGTCAATTTAGCGTCTTTATATTAATTTTATTTCTAACTATAGTTTTTTATTAATCAAAGTGAGTAAACATTAAGGTTGGATAGCCGAACGCTGAAATTTTAAATGTAAGCTAAATGTGTCAGCTGATCCAACCTGGTATATGGCAAGTTGTGTAAACACTAAAGGCCCAACTATAATATGCGTAGGCTAGCTTTGGCTACTGTCAAAACTCGACGAAAAGACTGTCAAATGCATATGCAACCAATTGTGTGGCTATAATATACTTACACTCGGTTGTAAAGTAATGCACTTTTGCAAAAACGAATTTATGATATATACATAAAATGTAAATACATATATAAATATTTTCAACTTGTACATACATATATATATTTTCATAAGTTGATTATTAAATAAATTTTCTGTAGAATTGATTTCGGCGTACATTGCGGCTTGTCTTCTGTGCATGTATCACAGTCTATGGTATGTGTGTATCTAAAAATAATTATCAATAACAACGGATAAACAGTTGGCCCCTTAAGGAAAATGCTATCAGTTTCGCTCTATGCGTAGAAAAATAAAATTTAACGAAAAGTTAGCAAAGCAAATTATGGTTGTACACATTTGATTGTATGTATGCGCAAATTCGCCTGCGCTAGCGTACACATATTATAGTTCGGCCTTTACTTCACTGTAAGAAAATGTTACCGTAAGGTCCCAACCTGCAGAAAATAAAATTTCATTCTACGGTTACATGACAGTTGTAAGACAGTATATATGTAAGTATGTTGAATGAGAATGAGGAACAAAAGGCCTTTTTTACTTATTTCTCATTTTATATGTTCAGTTGATAATTATGTATGTATAAATACTTCATAAACGTATTTTATACGTTTAACTTTCTAAATAAATGTTTTATTTTCATTGAAATATCGAATGTCTGCTCCAAAAGTGTTCGTTGCAGAGTTCTATTAGTATTCAACATCCGTTTGTACATAAATTTTATTGAAATGTATATTTCTAATCATAGCAACATCAATATTTAAACTTCAATACTATGTATACAGATACTTAAATATTCATTTATACCCTTTTTAAGCTTTGATTGATATACAATGCATTCTTTCCTTAAATAAATTTTGTATTAAAAATCGTATTTAATTATTCCAATTATAAGAAATTTATACATTTGTGTCATATTAGAAAACATTTCATATATATTGCAATATGGAAATAAATGTGTACAGTTTATTAAATATATAGCAAGGAATGACTCATTGTCCTATTTGTTGTGTATGTTGGTGTTTCTGTTGTCTATCAATACCTTTTATTTAATTTAAGTACTTTTCCAACTCAACGGCAAAGATATAAACATATTAAAGTGCCATCAATGTTGTATGTATGTATAATAATGGCGTTGTGTATAAATAATTATTTGTTGTTGGGTTATGTGAAAAACAGATAACACATTTTTAAGAGTAGCAACATTTACATTTAAAGATAACTCACATTTAGCTTACATTTAAAATTTCAGAGTTCGGTTATTCCAACCTTTAATGTTTCTGGCGCAACGTTAACGCTCTAATTTAGGGATAGCAGTTAAGCGTATAAGCTAACCGCTTAACTGCGTTGCGCTTTGCGTCCTTATGTAGGGATGGCTTTAAAATAGCTGCTGTCTAGATATGACCGTTATACAATTTTTTGGCTGCGGCAATTGGGAAAACTTCCAGTGGCTGCCAGCTGCATAAGTGAAACGAGAGATATATGTATGTGTTTAGTTTATATTTAGATTTTGCTACTTAATTCTCTTTCACATATTTTTATTTTATAAATATGTGAATTAATATACAGACTTTGGTATGAATAATTTTTTTGTCGTGAATCATTTATAGGTAACGGCGGCAAACATATACCATCGCCGACTTTCCTAAAGATATTCAGCCTTTGAACTCAGATCTCTAGAGCTATTTTATGACAAAAAAAACATAACCATGTTCAAAATATTTTTTGTAATTTTTACTAAACTACTTACCTATCTCTTAGAAATTTTTATATATTTGGTATTTCTGTTAAAATCTGCGTAACATATATGTTATGTTATGCAGGTAAAACATAAAAGTGATGCCAAATATTGCATGTACAATATATTGTTACACAGATTAGAAATAGATTTCAAAAACGACAATGTGGCTATATGTACTTGGCAGCACTGCCAATTAATCTCTAGTTGTCAAAATGTTACAATCCTGGTCAACACAATATAGATAATATTTTTCATGTATGATATGAAATATTTTCATGCATGAACACTCAAATTTATATGAAAATGTAATTTTTTTATATTCGCGTTCAAGAATGAAATGGTTAATTTTTTTCTAGTTGTTCGCATACATGTATGAACAACTGAAAAATTACATTTTCATATAAATTTGAGTGTTCATACATGAATTTTTATGAACCCTGTTATAAATATATTTTCCTGTAAATAAGTAAAGCCTAAATCAAATGTTGTAAAAATCAACTAGGACCATATTAATAATACTACAGAGCTCGATTAACAGACATTGTATACATGTAAGAAATTATTTACACTGTTAACTAATGTATATATAGTTGAAATATAATTTTTTTTTAAGACAAATAAATAAACAAAAGAAAAGTTTGTAGTGCAATTTATACATACATGAAAAATGAATTTTTAAAGGTACATTCATATAAGATTATTTTCTAACACACAGTTACAAAGACTGCTGAGAACAGTCATGCCAGAACAAAATTCTTAAATTCCCTACAGGTCTCTGAAAAAATCCCTTTTTTCCCTACAACCCAAATCGTTTTTCCCTACGTTTTTCCGTGTTAGAATTTTTTATTATCAGCAATAAAAACACCTAAATACATATTTCTGCACATATTTAAAATGGCATATTTATGGCAACAGGTAAAAAAGAAATAAATGGATTTCAAAAGTCTCAATTGTTTGCGATTTATTAACGGCTAATACCATTCTCTTATGATATTTTGTTGCAGCATGTTTTAAGAGATCCGACTTTCCGCAATTTACCACTTTGTCGCAAGCCTTACACTTACATTTGAACTCGTTGCTTTTAATTGCTTCCAACACTTCCTTTAAATTCATGCTCTTCAAGCCAGCCTATACAAATTCGTTGCTTTCTGTATTTGCTTGCAGAAATCTTCACTGCCTCCAATGAGTCTGAAGACATTACTATGAAAAAATACAGTAAAACACATAAATAAGTTTTTTATATACAAATCCATGAACGTACCCACATTCAGAAGAAAAAATTTTCAACTTCTCGCAATAAATTTGCGCTTTTTTTACACCTTTTTTAATACCGCAGTTAATAATGTCGCCCTTGTTAAGAAATATATGATTATTTTTTTTCTCTTGCATTAAAGTTTTTAATTTTCACACTTACATATAAAAAACCAATTATATATTGTATAATTATTTTAGTTATTAATTTTGAAGCGTTTCCTGGCAATTTCAGGATTATCAATAACATTTGAACAAACCACATTCTCAAGGCAGATTAAACAGGTACTCTCACTAGTACAACATTCTACAACACTAACAACCGCACGTATACTGTTGGTAGAATATTACATGGTAATGTCAAAATCTTATGACATTTGCTTGAAAAAAAAAACGGCTGAATAAATGTCATTTCAATGTTTTGTGTTCATGAAGGCAGATTAATTATGTTATCTTGCAATTTATTAAGGCCAGAACGTGCTAAAACGTGGAATTTATAATGGAGATGATTTCCTTAACCAAAGTAACAAATAATACCTTCGAAATTTTATCTTTTGTGTAAAATATCAAAAACATAGCCGCAATATGATCACAAACTTTTCTGCTTACCTTTTTCCGGGAATGCAAATTGAGAGGGGTATTCTTAAAAAAAGCATTGCGCTCTCTTGAGTTTAACAAAACGAGCTGCCAGACTCAAATATATGTCCACAGGCAACATTAAACTACTTTTATGTTAGTGTTTAAACTATTTTTTGTAATTTTTACTAAACTACTTACGTATCTATTAAAAATTTTCATATATTTTTTATTTCTTTTAAAAATGTATATATTTATTGCTAATATTCAACACTTTTACATAATTTCCATGTAGCATATATGTTATGTTATGCAGGTAAAACATAAACAAGCAACTAATATATGAAATCTTCCGTTAATAAATAACCAATCTCATGCATTAACTTGACAGCATTCCCAGAAATACTCATTTATTTGTTTTCAGGAGAGGATTTTCCTAGCTCTCTCTCTCTCTCTCTGATTGGAATTGGGTTCAAAGAGATATGTTTAAAAAAGATAAATAAAAAGTTTTTATCTTCACGGGTATGAATTTGACTGCAAAAGTATCCTTGTTTATATTGTTAATGTGTCATCAATGCTCATACACACACATACACATTTTGAAAATTTGATAACAAATGTAACTTTAGCTACTTTTAGGTCAATTTAGCGTCTTTATATTAATTTTATTTCTAACTATAGTTTTTTATTAATCAAAGTGAGTAAACATTAAGGTTGGATAGCCGAACGCTGAAATTTTAAATGTAAGCTAAATGTGTCGGCTGATCCAACCTGGTATATGGCAAGTTGTGTAAACACTAAAGGCCCAACTATAATATGCGTAGGCTAGCTTTGGCTACTGTCAAAACTCGACGAAAAGACTGTCAAATGCATATGCGACCAATTCTGTGGCTATAATATACTTACACTCGGTTGTAAAGTAATGCACTTTTGAAAAAACGAATTTATGATATATACATAAAATGTAATTACATATATAAATATTTTCAACTTGTACATACATAAATATATTTTCATAGGTTGATTATTACCAATTTAGAAAGTAATTTAAGAAATAAATTGGAAAAGTACTACAATGTCGACAATGTATAACAATGTGTGCAAGTGGTTGGCAACGTATCATTAATTTTAGGAATATACACAAATACAGTATAATATATATACAATAAACAAACGCTAAAAATGATATGTTTCAATTAATTTTTGACATTATTTATTAAATTTTCTGTAGAATTGATTTCGGCGTACATTGCGGCTTGTCTTCTGTGCATGTATCACAGTCTATGGTATACGTGTATCTAAATGTGATTATCAATAACAACGGATAAACAGTTGGCCCCTTAAGGAAAATGCTATCAGTTTCGCTCTATGCGTAGAAAAATAAAATTTAACGAAAAGTTAGCAAAGCAAATTATGGTTGTACACATTTGATTGTATGTATGCGCAAATTCGCCTGCGCTACGTACGCATATTATAGTTCGGCCTTTACTTCACTGTAAGAAAATGTAACCGTAACGTCCCAACATGCAGAAAATAAAATTTCATTCTACGGTTATATGACAGTTGTAAGACAGTCTGTATGTGAGTATGTTGAATGAGAATGAGGAACAAAAGGCCTTTTTTACTTATTTCTCATTTGATATGTTCAGTTGATAATTATGTATGTATAAATACTTGATAAACGTATTTTATACGTTTAACTTTCTAAATAAATGTTTTATTTTCATTGAAATATCGAATGTCTGCTCCAAAAGTGTTCGTTGCAGAGTTCTATTAGTATTCAACATCCGTTTGTACATAAATTTTATTGAAATGTATATTTCTAATCATAGAAACATCAATATTTAAACTTCAATACTATGTATACAGATACTTAAATATTCATTTATACCCTTTTTAAGCTTTGATTGATATACAATTCATTCTTTCCTTAAATAAATTTTGTATTAAAAATCGTATTTAATTATTCCAATTATAAGAAATTTATACATTTGTGTCATATTAGAAAACATTTCATATATATTGCAATATGGAAATAAATGTGTACAGTTTATTAAATATATAGCAAGGAATGACTCATTGTCCTATTTGTTGTGTATGTTGGTGTTTCTGTTGTCTATCAATACCTTTTATTTAATTTAAGTACTTTTCCAACTCAACGGCAAAGATATAAACATATTAAAGTGCCATCAATGTTGTATGTATGTATAATAATGGCGTTGTGTATAAATAATTATTTGTTGTTGGGTTATGTGAAAAACAGATAACACATTTTTAAGAGTAGCAACATTTACATTTAAAGATAACTCACATTTAGCTTACATTTAAAATTTCAGAGTTCGGTTATTCCAACCTTTAATGTTTCTGGCGCAACGTTAACGCTCTAATTTAGGGATAGCAGTTAAGCGTATAAGCTAACCGCTTAACTGCGTTGCGCTTTGCGTCCTTATGTAGGGATGGCTTTAAAATAGCTGCTGTCTAGATATGACCGTTATACAATTTTTTGGCTGCGGCAATTGGGAAAACTTCCAGTGGCTGCCAGCTGCATAAGTGAAACGAGAGATATATGTATGTGTTTAGTTTATATTTAGATTTTGCTACTTAATTCTCTTTCACATATTTTTATTTTATAAATATGTGAATTAATATACAGACTTTGGTATGAATAATTTTTTTGTCGTGAATCATTTATAGGTAACGGCGGCAAACATATACCATCGCCGACTTTCCTAAAGATATTCAGCCTTTGAACTCAGATCTCTAGAGCTATTTTATGACAAAAAAAACATAACCATGTTCAAAATATTTTTTGTAATTTTTACTAAACTACTTACCTATCTCTTAGAAATTTTTATATATTTGGTATTTCTGTTAAAATCTGCGTAACATATATGTTATGTTATGCAGGTAAAACATAAAAGTGATGCCAAATATTGCATGTACAATATATTGTTACACAGATTAGAAATAGATTTCAAAAACGACAATGTGGCTATATGTACTTGGCAGCACTGCCAATTAATCTCTAGTTGTCAAAATGTTAAAATCCTGGTCAACACAATATAGATATTTTTCATGTATGATATGAAAGATTTTCATGTATGAAATCTCAAATTTATATGAAAATGTAATATTTTTATATTCGCGTTCAAGAATGAAATGGTTAATTTTTTTTCTAGTTGTTCGCATACATGTATGAACAACTGAAAAATTACATTTTCATATAAATTTGAGTGTTCATACATGAATTTTTATGAACCCTGTTATAAATATATTTTCCTGTAAATAAGTAAAGCCTAAATCAAATGTTGTAAAAATCAACTAGGACCATATTAATATTACTACATAGCTCGATTAACAGACATTGTATACATGTAAGAAATTATTTATATTGTTAACTAATGTATATATAGTTGATATATAAATGTTTTTTAAGGCAAATAAATAAACAAAAGAAAAGTTTGTAGTGCAATTTATACATACATGAAAAATGAATTTTTAAAGGTACATTCATATAAGATTATTTTCTAACAAACAGTTACAAAGACTGCTGAGAACAGTCATGCCAGAACAAAATTTTTAAATTCCCTACAGGTCTCTGAAAAAATCCCTTTTTTCCCTACAACCCAAATCGTTTTTCCCTATGTTTTTCCTTGTTAGAATTTTTTATTATCAGCAATAAAAACACCTAAATACTTATTTCCGCACATATTTAAAATGGCATATTTATTGCAACAGGTAAAAAACAAATAAATTGATTTCTAGTCTCAATTGTTTGCGATTTATTAACGGCTAATACCATTCTCTTATGATATTTTTTTGCAGCATGTTTTAAGAGATCCGACTTTCCGCAATTTACCACTTTGTCGCAAGCCTTACACTTACATTTGAACTCGTTGCTTTTAATTGCTTCCAACAATTCATTTAAATTCATGCTCTTCAAGCCAGCCTATACAAAATCGTTGCTTTCTGTATTTGCTTGCAGAAATCTTCACTGCCTCCAATGAGTCTGAAGACATTACTATGAAAAAATACAGTAAAATACATAAATAAGTTTTTTATATACAAATCCATGAACGTACCCACATTCAGAAGAAAAAATTTGCAACTTCTCGCAATAAATTTGCGCTTTTTTACACCTTTTTTAATACCGCAGTTAATAATGTCGTCCTTGTTAAGAAATATATGATTATATTTTTCTCTTGCATTAAAGTTTTTAATTTTCACACTTACATATAAAAAACCAATTATATATTGTATAATTATTTTAGTTATTAATTTTGAAGCGTTTCTTTGCAATTTCAGGATTATCAATAACATTTGAACAAACCACATTTATAATGGAGATGATTTCCTTAACCAAGGTAACAAATAATACCTTCGAAATTTTAGCTTTTGTGTAAAATATGTATACATAAAAGGTATTATTAATACTATGGGGGAGCAGACGCCAGGGCATTTGGAGATTGCCGAATGTCCAGCCGATGAGTATAACAATTTGTGTTGGGAGTTTGTAAAGGATATTACTGATTTGGACTTTGAGTATTTATGGTAATTATTAATTCTATAAATTGAAAAATATTATATGCTGAAATGTTTCTATAGGTACCTCATCTCAGTTACAATAGCTATGAATGTCGTGAGTAAACGTTTACGGCTTGCAGTGGACGAGATTAGAATGAAATTGAAAATAGGTAAACACGAGTGTGTAGATGTTATTGGTGAAAGCTATTAAATTGCAAAAGTGCGTCAGGTACAAATACGTTAGCTGGTTGCAGCAATAAATACATCAAATGAAGCAACATTTGTGTTATTAAGCACATACTTTTTATTCAATTCTAAACAAATTTAACTATTTGGTTATATATTTACAAAATATTTTGTTTTTGAATAAATTTAAGAACTAAAACTAATAATTTACAAAATATTTTATTTCAAAAAGAAAAGCCTTCAGTTATTATGATTGGATTACCCGTAGTACCCCCATTTAAACATCCTCAAAAACAGGTGGGATATCTCTCAACACTATTCAACTTTTTTCAACTTTTGAAATGAGAAATCTAGTAAAAACTATATTTCACTTTTTATTTCACTGGAATAATTAATTTTATAAGTTAGTAAGGATTAATGTTAGAAGTTAACAATTTAAGACTCTTCTTAACGTTTGTTTTTCTAATGAAATATAAAGCTTATAAATAAACTTTTGACATTAAATTGGTACGTAAACAAAAGACAGCTGCGCTACCGAAAGTACCTGTTTAATCTGCTTTGAGCTTTTTGATGACAAAACAACAACATAGCCGCGATATGATCACAAAATTTTCTGCTTACCTTTTTCCGGGAATGCAAATTGAGAGGGGTATTCTTAAAAAGAGCATTGCGTTCTCTTGAGTTTAAAAAAAACGAGCTGCTAGACTGAAATATATGTCCACAGGCAACATTAAACTACTTTTATGTTAGTGTTCAAACTATTTTTTGTAATTTTTACTAAACTACTTACCTTTCTATTAAAAATTTTCATATATTTTTTATTTCTTTTAAAAATGTATATATTTATTGCTAATATTCAACACTTTTACATAATTTCCATGTAACATATATGTTATGTTATGCAGGTAAAATATAAACAAGCAACTAATATATGAAATCTTCCTTAAATAAATAACCAATCGCATGCATTAACTTGACAGCATTCCCAGAAATACTCATTTATTTGTGTTCAGGAGAGGATTTTCCTAGCTCTCTCTCTCTGAGTGGAAATTGGTTCAAAGAGATATGTTTAAAAAAGATAAATAAAAAGTTTTTATCTTCACGGGTATGAATTTAACTGCAAAAGTACCCTTGTTTATATTGTTAATGTGTCATCAATGCTCATACACACACATACACATATTGAAAATTTGATAACAAATGTAACTTTAGCTACTTTTAGGTCAATTTAGCGTCTTTATATTAATTTTATTTCTAACTATAGCTTTTTATTAATCAAAGTGAGTAAACATTAAGGTTGGATAGCCGAACGCTGAAATTTTAAATGTAAGCTAAATGTGTCGGCTGATACAACCTGATATATAGCAAGTTGTGTAAACAATAAAGGCCCAACTATAATATGCGTAGGCTAGCCTTGGCTACTGTAAAAACTCGACGAAAAGACTGTCAAATGCATATGCGACCAATTGTGTGGCTATAATATACTTACACTCGGTTGTAAAGTAATGCACTTTTGCAAAAACGAATTTATGATATATACATAAAATGTAATTACATATATAAATATTTTCAACTTGTACATACATAAATATATTTTCATAAGTTGATTATTACCAATTTAGAAAGTAATTTAAGAAATAAATTGGAAAAGTACTACAATGTCGACAATGTATAACAATGTGTGCAAGTGGTTGGCAACGTATCATTAATTTTAGGAATATATACAAATACAGTATAATATATATACAATAAACAAACGCTAAAAATGATATGTTTCAATTAATTTTTGACATTATTTATTAAATTTTCTGTAGAATTGATTTCGGCGTACATTGCGGCTTGTCTTCTGTGCATGTATCACAGTCTATGGTATATGTGTATCTAAATGTGATTATCAATAACAACGGATAAACAGTTGGCCCCTTAAGGAAAATGCTATCAGTTTCGCTCTATGCGTAGAAAAATAAAATTTAACGAAAAGTTAGCAAAGCAAATTATGGTTGTACACATTTGATTGTATGTATGCGCAAATTCGCCTGCGCTACGTACGCATATTATAGTTCGGCCTTTACTTCACTGTAAGAAAATGTTACCGTAACGTCCCAACATGCAGAAAATAAAATTTCATTCTACGGTTATATGACAGTTGTAAGAAAGTCTGTATGTGAGTATGTTGAATGAGAATGAGGAACAAAAGGCCTTTTTTTACTTATTTCTCATTTGATATGTTCAGTTGATAATTATGTATGTATAAATACTTGATAAACGTATTTTATACGTTTAACTTTCTAAATAAATGTTTTATTTTCATTGAAATATCGAATGTCTGCTCCAAAAGTGTTCGTTGCAGAGTTCTATTAGTATTCAACATCCGTTTGTACATAAATTTTATTGAAATGTATATTTCTAATCATAGAAACATCAATATTTAAACTTCAATACTATGTATACAGATACTTAAATATTCATTTGTACCCTTTTTAAGCTTTGATTGATATACAATTCATTCTTTCCTTAAATAAATTTTGTATTAAAAATCGTATTTAATTATTCCAATTATAAGAAATTTATACATTTGCGTCATATTAGAAAACATTTCATATATATTGCAATATGGAAATAAATGTGTCCAGTTTATTAAATATATGACAAGGAATGACTCATTGTCCTATTTGTTGTGAATGTTGGTGTTTCTGTTGTCTATCAATACCTTTTATTTAATTTAAGTACTTTTCCAACTCAACAGCAAAGATATAAACATATTAAAGTGCCATCAATGTTGTATGTATGTATAATAATTGCGTTGTGTATAAATAATTATTTGTTGTTGGGTTATGTGAAAAACAGATAACACATTTTTAAGTGTAGCAACATTTACATTTAAAGATAACTTACATTTAGCTTACATTTAAAATTTCAGAGTTCGGTTATTCCAACCTTTAATGTTTCTGGCGCAACGTTAACGCTCTAATTTAGGGATAGCAGTTAAGCGTATAAGCTAACCGATTAACTGCGTTGCGCTTTGCGTCCTTATGTAGGGATGGCTTTAAATTAGCTGCTGTCTAGATATGACCGTTATACAATTTTTTGGCTGCGGCAATTGGGAAAACTTCCAGTGGCTGCCAGCTGCATAAGTGAAACGAGAGATATATGTATGTGTTTAGTTTATATTTAGATTTTGCTACTTAATTCTCTTTCACACATTTTTATTTTATAAATATGTGAATTAATATACAGACTTTGGTATGAATAATTTTTTAGCCGTGAATCATTTATAGGTAACGGCGGCAAACATATAGCATCGCCGACTTGCCTAAAGATATTCAGCCTTTGAACTCAGATCTCTAGAGCTATTTTATGACAAAAAAAAACATAACCGTGTTCAAAATATTTTTTGTAATTTTTACTAAACTACTTACCTATCTTTTAGAAATTTTTATATATTTGGTATTTCTTTTAAAAATTTATATATTTATTGGTAATATTCAACGCTTTTACATACTTTCCGCGTAACATATATGTTATGTTATGAAGGTAAAACATAAAAGTGATGCCAAATATTGCATGTACAATATATTGTTATACAGATTAGAAATAGATTTCAATCAAGGCGCATCTATACTAGGTGACCTTAATATGCAAAATGGCGAACAGCTGATACAATTCGCCTTGAACTCGTTTGTCAAAATCTTCTGCTTTCGCCTTAGTTCGCCTTGAACTCGCTTGTCAAAATCTGCGCTTTAGTCTTTGCGCCAAAAAAAAATTTGTAAAGAGTTCAAAAACAAAAATTAATTTTGTGAAAATTGCTAAGAAAACAAGAGTTATATATATATATATATATATATATATATATATATAATATATAATTGATTTGCTTATTATTATTAAAAGCAATAGTTTTTATTTAAGTATATTTTCTGAACTTATAAAGCAATGCGTGTTTGTGCAGTGTGCAAGCGCAAATTCTTTAAGGGAGAGGGATCGTTGTTCGAAGCGCCGAAATATGCGGTATCCATGGCATTAACACGTAATGAATTCATATATGTAGAATAATAAGAAACAAATATTTCGTAAACTGTTATATAAAAAATAAGTTATATCCACCGTTGTTCTCATATTCTGGGTTCTTGTTCTCTTTGAAGAAAATTTTTTATAGGCTGCCTCGGAAGTACACGATTATTATGGATTTCGGTAGATTTGGTTAGCATTCTTAAAATTTTTATAGCTTGATTTGCTATGGGTGCTGTATAATTGGCAGAATGATAGTCATTTTGTGGCTTGTGTAAAACCACCAGAATTGGCTGAAATGTTGCCGGCACATCATCTAAAGACGAATTGTTCAATGTCATTTATTCTTGATTGTTAGAGCGTTGCAACAATTTCATTTCTTTAGGTTTAGACGGAGGCATGTTTAGAGCTATTTATAGCAATTTCAGATGCAAAATTTGTGTCCGATTCTTTCATAAGAGCAGTAAATATTTGAACCTTAGTCCAGTCAACTTGCAGAATCAACTCCGACAGAACTAATTAAATTGAACTTTTATATATTTTATATTATTATATGTATTTACAAAAGCTTACCTTTATAAGCACCAATTCCATCCAGCAATGAATATGTAAATAATAATTTCATACTTCTGCACAAACATTTTATAAATAAACACCTTGAAATAAACACTTTACATTTTTCTCATTTAGCGTCTGTTAGTGTCTGTATTGTTTTTTTTTCTGTATCGCCATTTTTCTTATGTTTTACTTGTCAAGTGCATTTGACAAACGAAAATTTCTTACACAAACAAAATACATATCAAGGCGAATCCACTACATATATTTTCTGCAGGGTTGCAAATTGAGTATACCTAGTATAGATGTGCCTTGATAGGTACATTACATATTTCATAAATCACTAGCGTTGTCAAATCTCTGTGAAGAAAACAAGATGCCATATTTTCAAAGTTAACAAGATATTTCCCCTTCGAATCCAAAATGGTTGACTGTTTTCAAACATTGCAGACTGCTCAGCTGAAAAGTACCGGTTTGAAAACGTTAACAAGATTTTTTGGTTTGCTTACAAACATACCATATGCACGTTGTTTTGTGAGCCACGTGCTCGCTATGTATTTTGGGGGTGGGTTTAACTATTGGCTAATATATTAAAAACTAAGGGCCCGCGCCAAACTCCGCTATCTGAAATCAAAAGCTTAATATTTTACGCGTCGATTGCAGTAGTTGTCATATATCAAAGCTATTTCTAGAGAAAGTTATACGTGCAACAAGATTTTGAAATGTTGAAAAAAGTCAAGTATGTCTTATTTTAACTGTTTACTTATATATTAAAAACTAAGCGCCCGCGCCAAACTCCGCTACCTGCAATCGAAAGCAATGGTTGTCATATATCAAAGCTATTCCTAAAGAAAGTTATAGGTGCAACAAGATTTTGAAATGTTGAAAAAAGTCAAGTATGTCTTATTTTAACTATTGACTAATATAGAAAAACCAAGCGCCCGGGCCAAATACCGCTACCTGCAATCGAAAGTCTACTAAATTACGCGTTAATTGCAATCGAAAGCAATGGTTGTCATATATCAAAGCTATTCCTAAAGAAAGTTATAGGTGCAACAAAATTTTTAAAAGTTGAAAAACGCCAAAATATTTCTTTTGCTTATTACCAAGGCACATCTATACAAGGTATACTCAATTTACAACCCTGCAGAAGATATATGTAGTGGAATCGCCTTGATATGTATTTTGTTTGTGTAAAATATTTTCGGCTGTCAAATGGACTTGACAAATAAAACATAAGAAAAATGGCGATACAGAAGAAAAAACAGCACAGGCACCAAGGCACATCTATATTTGCATATTAAATTCTGTCTTTTTTGTTAAACTGCATTTTCGAGTATACATATATTACATAAATGTAATGCCATGGTATTTAGTGTGAATAAACAGCAAGTCGATGTAAAGACTAAATAAAAATTGTTTATTTCCAATTAGAGCACAATTCACTCCAACTAGGGAGTCATTATATCAAGAAGTTAATTTAATACATATGTACTTTAATATTGTGCAAACAAAACCACAGAGTAACAAAATAATGCTCTCATCGATAAACAATTCCTTTGAGCAGGATACACATGATACATAAGTATCATGGTTAAAGCTATTACTAAAATAATTTCTGCTAGTGATTTTCATTATCAGTCAATGAGAGATAGTCAAGTTAGGTTAATGATAAAAACTATTGATTCTTATAGAAAAGTGATTAAGTACCTTGAATCCAAAAATATTTCGTTTCACACCTATCAGTTAAAACAGGAAAGAGCTTATAGAGTCGTTATGAAAGGAATACATCACTCAACACCTACTGAAGATATTAAAGCTGAATTGCTTTTGTTAGGACACCAAGTGAGAGATGTTATAAACGTAAAAAGTAGTGTAACTAAACTACCACTTCCAATGTTCTTCGTAGATGTTGATCCAAATCCTAATAATAAGGAGATATATAACATTCGACACATTAATAATGCCATTGTTACTATTGAACCGCCCAAAAAGAGAGATGACTCAGTTCAGTGCTTCCGTTGCCAGCAGTATGGACATACCAAAACATACTGCCATAAGCCATTTAAATGTGTAAAATGTGGATGTGATCACCCTACAGCTAGTTGCGCCAAGGACATTAATAACCCTCCAAAATGTGTTCACTGTCTTCAAAATCATACCGCGAGTTATAAAGGATGCAAAATATATCAAGAACTTATACACAAAAAACGAGCTTCATTTCCAAGAAATCAGTCAAGATCTCAAAACTTTCAAACAAATCAAAATGATTTTCCTAATTTAGGCCCACAAAATAGTAATCCTAATACTAGTAAAAACACACCAAATATTTCATACTCCCAGGCTGCTAAAAATGGTTTAAATAACAGCGAGTCTCATATATTGTCAAGATTGGAAGCCATGTTAGAAAAATTAATGAATTTAATGACTGTTATTATAACCAAACTATGCAAATAAACATAAGAATAGCAACATGGAATGCCAATGGTGCTTCCAATCATACAAAAGAAATAGAGACATTTCTTAAAATTAATTTTATAGATATTCTTCTGATCTCAGAAACACACTTTACTTCTAAAACCTATTTTAAAATTCCTAATTTCGACTTGATTGAAGCTAACCACCCAGATAACAGAGCACATGCCGGATCCGCTGTCCTCGTTAAATCATCTTTAAAATACAAGGTCTTGAATCCCGTAATCAAACCATTTATACAAGCAAGTGGAATACAATTATGTTGTGGTAACACTGAGATTTCAGTATATTCTGTATATTTTCCACCAAGGCATAATGTAAAATTTGAAGATTACAATGAATTCTTTAAAAATCTCGGCAACAGGTTTATTGTTGGTGGCGACTTCAACGCAAAACATCCCTGGTGGGGATCAAGACTTGTTAACCCAAAAGGAAGAGAGCTATATAATTGTATAATCGCAAATAATTATAAAACTATTTCAACTGGAAGTCCTACATACTGGCCAAGCGATAGTGCTAAAATTCCAGATTTGCTTGATTTTTTCGTTTTTTCTGGTGTATCAAGACATCTCCTTGATATCAAAGAGAGTTTTGACTTAAGCTCAGACCACTCGCCAATCACTTTGAATTATAGTGCTTGTTTTCAAACGAAGAGTATAAACTCAAAACTCATCTCAAAGAAAACTGATATTGAATCTTTTAAATATTGGATAGATAATAATCTAAACCTAAACACATCAATTACAACAAATTTTGACATTGACCAATCCGTGGAAAAACTTACGGCTCTTATTCATGAGGCATCGTTATTATCTACTCCACAAACCATAGAAAGCAACGGAAGTCAAGTTAAAATATCAGCGGAAATAAGGCAAGCAATTTTAAACAAAAGGAGACTGAGAAGAATTTGGCATTTTACCAGAAACCCCATTGATAAAACTAACTTTAATCGTGCATCAAATGATTTAAAAAAAAGGTTAAACAATATCAAAAATGATGAAATCGCACACCATTTAAATTAAATTAACACAGCAAATGATAACGACAAAAGCTTATGGAAGGTTACAAAGTGCTTAAAGGGACCGGTCAAGCGAAATGTTCCTATTAAAAATGAGGATGGCACTTGGTGCAGATCAGAAAAGAGTAAAGCTCATGTATTCTCCAAACATTTGGAAAAAACATTTCAATCCTTTCCAAATACGGACGATTCAGATGAAAATGCCGTTCTAGAATTTTTAGATTCACCGTGTCAAATGGATCTTCCAATTAAACCATGCTCTCCAGCAGAAATTAGAATGGAAATATATAAACTAAACAATAATAAATCCCCAGGTTATGACAAGATAGACCCAATAGTTGCAAAAAATCTGCCAAACAAAGCCATATTATTCTTAGCTCTGATTTACAATGCTATTTTTAGATTATCGCACTATCCAACACAATGGAAATGTGCAGAAATCATCATGATCCTAAAACCTAACAAACAGGAAAATGAAGTTTCCTCATACAGACCAATAAGTCTGCTTCCCTTATTTTCAAAAATTTTTGAGAGAATACTTTCACATCGTCTATTGCCTATCTTGGAAAAACAAAGCGTTATACCGGATCATCAATTTGGATTTCGACACAAGCACGGTACTCCGGAGCAATGCCACCGTATTATCGAGATAGTTTCTGACGGTTTAGAAAGGAAACTATATAGCTCAGCAGTGTTTTTAGATGTTAAACAAGCATTTGACAGAGTCTGGCATCAAGGTCTGATGTTCAAGCTAAAAACTATCTTACCAGCTCCAATGTATTTATTGCTAAGTTCCTATCTAAAAAATCGAACTTTCTACGTAAAGGTGAATGACGAAATATCCGAAATATGTGAGATAAGCGCTGGAGTGCCTCAGGGTAGCGTACTTGGTCCTACACTGTACACAATATACACATCCGACATGCCAGTCCACAAAGATGTAACAATTGCTACCTATGCTGATGACACTGCTATAATAGCTTCAGATCATTCTGCAGTTGCAGCTTCGCAGCTAGTTCAAAATGAGCTTAACGCTCTACAGCAGTGGCTCAAAAAAAGGAAAATTACTATTAATACCGATAAATCCGTTCATATTTCATTCACGCTAAGAAAAGGAGATTGTCCTCCCGTCTATATTAATAATGAACAAATACCAAAATCAGATAGTGTGAAATATCTAGGAATGCATCTTGACAAAAGACTTACCTGGAAAAATCATATTAAGGCAAAAATAGAACACTTAAATATAAAAACAAAGAAAATGTTTTGGTTATTGGGTTCCAAGTCAACACTTAATCTTGAGAATAAGATTAGAATTTATAAGGCCATATTGAAGCCCGTGTGGACACATGGTATTCAGCTATGGGGCACCACAAGTAACTCAAATATAGAAATACTTCAACGTTACCAGTCGAAAACCTTAAGACTCATAGCTAATGCTCCGTGGTTTGTCACTAATAAAAATATTCATAATGATCTTAAGATCCCATTTATTAAGGACGAAATAAATAAATTTAGTACAAATTACTTGAACAGGCTGAGTAACCATCCTAATTCGCTAGCTATTTCTTTACTAGATGAATCAGAGAAAGTAAAACGATTAAAAAGATTCCACGTACTTGATCTACCCTATAGAAAATAACGTATAATTTCTTTATAAATTTTAAAGTATTGTATGTATATAGAAATGTAAATATGTATATATGTATTTATAAGTAATGTTGTTAGGATATAGCCTAATAACGCATGTAAAGTTAAATTTTCATGGTTATAATTTTAATAAAATAATTTACTTAATGTTTTTTTTTCTTAAACAGATTGTAAATAAAGTAATTGAATACAAAAAAAAAAAAAAAAAAAAAAACTTTTTTTTTGTAATTTTTACTAAACTACTTACCTATCTATTAAAAGTTTTCATATATTTCTTATTTCTATTAAACATGACAGTTGTAAGACAGTCTGTATGTACTCTGAGTGTCAAAAGAAACTGTACACCATTGACTTCCATGTTTAAAGCTTTATTTTGTTATATTTTTTATAATGTAACTTAAAATTTTTTATTTTTTTATTAAGTATATATTCTTTCGTAAGGCAGATTAATTATGTTATCTTGCAATTTATTAAGGTCAGAACGTGCTAAAACGTGGAATTTATAATGGAGATGATTTCCTTAACCAAGGTAACAAATAATACCTTCGAAATTTTAGCTTTTGTGTAAAATATGTATACATAAAAGGTATTATTAATACTATGGGGGGGAGCAGACGCCATGGCATTTGGAGATTGCCGAATGTCCATCCGATGAGTATAACAATTTGTGTTGGGAGTTTGTAAAGGATATTACTGATTTGGACTTTGAGTATTTATGGTAATTATTAATTCTTTAACTGAAAAATATTATATGCTGAAATGTTTCTATAGGTACGTCGTCTCAGTTACAATAGCTATGAATGTCGTGAGTAAACGTTTACGGCTTGCAGTGGACGAGATTAGAATGAAATTGAAAATAGGTAAGCACGAGTCTGTAGATGCTATTGGTGAAAACTATTAAATTGCAAAAGTGCGTCAGGGACAAATACGTTAGCTGGTTGCAGCAATAAATACATCAAATGAAGCAACATTTGTGTTATTAAGCACATACTTTTTATTCAATTCTAAACTAATTTAACTATTTGGTTATATATTTACAAAACATTTTGTTTTTGAATAAATTTAAGAACTAAAACTAATAATTTACAAAATATTTTATTTCAAAAAGAAAAGCCTTCAGTTATTATACTTGGATTACCCGTAGTACCTCCATTTAAACATCCTCAAAAGCAGGTGGGATATCTCTCAACACTATTCAACTTTTTTCACCTTTTGAAATGAGAAATCTAGTAAAAACTATATCTCACTTTTTATTTCACTGGAATAATTAATTTTATAAGTTAGCAAGGATTAATGTTAGAAGTTAACAATTTAAGACTTTTCTTAACTTTTGTTTTTCTAATGAAAAATAAAGCTTATATTATTATTATATCTGATTTTTTAACATTTTTTTTCATTCATTAATCAATAGATTTGTTTAAGTTTTTAGGTTATTTAATATTAATATATATATTTATTTCGATATTTCGCTAGCCTTCGGTTAGCTTCTTCAGGAAATTATTTTATATTGAAAAAAAATTTTTTTTTTTTTTCAATTATATAAGTACATACAAATTTTTTAACAACACAAATCAAAAATTTTTATATATTAAAAATACTAACTCCAAATTGTATAAAAAGTAGAAATTAGTTTAAAACATACTAACTACAAAATTCGTAAATATTATAAATATTATTTATATATTATAATGTAATTAAAACTATGTGTATGTGTTAACAAACAATTCTTTTAATGTTTTTTAATTGATATTAATATAGAAAATTTTTTAACATAATACAAGATTAACTATGATCAATATGATCTTAATATATAGTATCTTAACACATGCATACAGGGCAACAATTAAACATAATAATCATTATTAATTTTTAAATGCATATGCATGCATGTTTGCAATTAAAAATTAATAATGATTATTATGTTTAATTGTTGCCCTGTATGCATGTGTTAAGATACTATATATTAAGATCATATTGATCATAGTTAATCTTGTATTATGTTAAAAAATTTTCTATATTAATATCAATTAAAAAACATTAAAAGAATTGTTTGTTAACACATACACATAGTTTTAATTACATTATAATATATAAATAATATTTATAATATTTACGAATTTTGTAGTTAGTATGTTTTAAACTAATTTCTACTTTTTATACAATTTGGAGTTAGTATTTTTAATATATAAAAATTTTTGATTTGTGTTGTTAAAAAATTTGTATGTATTTATATAATTGAAAAAAAAAAAAAAAATTTTTTTACAATATAAAATAATTTCCTGAAGAAGCTAACCGAAGGCTAGCGAAATATCGAAATAAATATATATATTAATATTAAATAACCTAAAAACTTAAACAAATCTATTGATTAATGAACAAAGCTTATAAATAAACTTTTGACATTAAATTGGTGAGTAAACAAAATACAGCTGTGCTACCGAAACTACCTGTTTAATCTGCTCTGAGCTATTTAACGACAAAACAAAAACATAGCCGCGATATGATCACAAACTTTTCTGCTTACCTTTTTCCGGGAATGAAAATTGAGAGGGGTATTCTTAAAAAGAGCATTGCGCTCTCTTGAGTTTAACAAAACGAGCTGCCACACTCAAATATATGTCCACAGGCAACATTAAACTACTTTTATGTTAGTGTTCAAACTATTTTTTGTAATTTTTAATAAACTACTTACTTATCTATTAAAAATTTTCATATATTTTTTATTTATTTTAAAAATGTATATATTTATTGCTAATATTCAACACTTTTACATAATTTCCATGTAACATATATGTTATGTTATGCAGGTAAAGCATAAACAAGCAACTAATATATGAAATCTTCCTTAAATAAATAACCAATCGCATGCATTAACTTGACAGCATTCCCAGAAATACTCATTTATTTGTGTTCAGGAGAGGATTTTCCTAGCTCTCTCTCGCTCTCTCTCTCTCTGAGTGGAATTGGTTTCAAAGAGATATGTTTAAAAAAGATAAATAAAAAGTTTTTATCTTCACGGGTATGAATTTGACTGCAAAAGTACCCTTGTTTATATTGTTAATGTGTCATCAATGCTCATACACACACATACACATTTTGAAAATTTGATAACAAATGTAACTTTAGCTACTTTTAGGTCAATTTAGCGTCTTTATATTAATTTTATTTCTAACTATAGTTTTTTATTAATCAAAGTGAGTAAACATTTAGGTTGGATAGCCGAACACTGAAATTTTAAATGTAAGCTAAATGCGTCAGCTGATCCAACCTGGTATATGGCAAGTTGTGTAAACACTAAAGGCCCAACTATAATATGCGTAGGCTAGCTTTGGCTACTGTCAAAACTCGACGAAAAGACTGTCAAATGCATATGCGACCAATTGTGTGGCTATAATATACTTACAATCGGTTGTAAAGTAATGCACTTTTGCAAAAACGAATTTATGATATATACATAAAATCTAAATACATATATAAATATTTTCAACTTGTACATACATAAATATATTTTCATAAGTTGATTATTACCAATTTAGAAAGTAATTTAAGAAATAAATTTGAAAAGTACTACAATGTCGACAATGTATAACAATGTGTGCAAGTGGTTGGCAACGTATCATTAATTTTAGGAATATACACAAATACAGTATAATATATATACAATAAACAAACGCTAAAAATGATATGTTTCAATTAATTTTTGATATTATTTATTAAATTTTCTGTAGAATTGATTTCGGCGTACATTGCGGCTTGTCTTCTGTGCATGTATCGCAGTCTATGGTATGTGTGTATCTAAAAATAATTATCAATAACAACGGATAAACAGTTGGCCCCTTAAGGAAAATGCTATCAGTTTCGCTCTATGCGTAGAAAAATAAAATTTAACGAAAAGTTAGCAAAGCAAATTATGGTTGTACACATTTGATTGTATGTATTCGCAAATTCGCCTGCGCTAGCGTACGCATATTATAGTTCGGCCTTTACTTCACTGTAAGAAAATGTTACCGTAACGTCCCAACCTGCAGAAAATAAAATTTCATTCTACGGTTACATGACAGTTGTAAGACAGTCTGTATGTATGTTGAATGAGAATGAGGAACAAAAGGCCTTTTTTACTTATTTCTCATTTGATTTGTTCAGTTGATAATTATGTATGTATAAATACTTGAAAAACGTATTTTATACGTTTAACTTTCTAAATAAATGTTTTATATGTCTGCTCCAAAAGTGTTCGTTGCAGAGTTCTTTAGTATTCAACATCCGTTTGTACATAAATTTTATTGAAATGTATATTTCTAATCATAGAAACATCAATATTTAAACTTCAATACTATGTATACAGATACTTAAATATTCATTTATACCCTTTTTAAGCTTTGATTGATATACAATTCATTCTTTCCTTAAATAAATTTTGTATTAAAAATTGTATTTAATTATTCCAATTATAAGAAATTTATACATTTGTGTCATATTAGAAAACATTTCATATATATTGCAATATGGAAATAAATGTGTCCAGTTATGTGAAAAACAGATAACACATTTTTAAGGGTAGCAACATTTACATTTAAAGATAACTTACATTTAAAGATAACTTACATTTAGCTTACATTTAAAATTTCAGCGTTCGGTTATTCCATCCTTTAATGTTTCTGGCGCAACGTTAACGCTCTAATTTAGGGTTAGCTGTTAAGCGTATAAGCTAACCGCTTAACTGCGTTGCGCTTTGCGTCCTTATGTAGGGATGGCTTTAAAATAGCTGCTGTCTAGATACACAATTTTTTGGCTGCGGCAATTGGGAAAACTTCCAGTGGCTGCCAGCTGCATAAGTGAAACGAGAGATATATGTATGTGTTTAGTTTATATTTAGATTTTGCTACTTAATTCTCTTTCACATATTTTTATCTTATAAATACGTGAATTAATATACAGACTTTGGTATGAATAATTTTTTAGTCGTGAATCATTTATAGGTAACGGCGGCAAACATATACCATCGCCGACTTGCCTAAAGATATTCAGCCTTTGAACTCAGATCTCTAGAGCTATTTTATGACAAAAAAAACATAACCGTGTTCAAAATATTTTTTGTAATTTTTACTAACCTATTACCTTTCTTTTAGAAATTTTTATATATTTGGTATTTCTTTTAAAAATTTATACATTTATTGGTAATATTCAACACTTTTACATACTTTCCGCGTAACATATATGTTATGTTATGCAGGTAAAACATAAAAGTGATGCCAAATAATGCATGTACAATATATTGTTACACAGATTAGAAATAGATTTAAATAAAACGACAATGTGGCTATATGTACTTGGCAGTACTGCCAATTAATCTCTAGTTGTCAAAATGTTACAATCCTGGTCAACACAATATAGATAATATTTAATGGAAATGGAATACTCCAGAATATACAAGATCATTCGAGGCTGTGCCAATAATAAGTGCAAACAACAACAACGAAAAACCTAGCAACATAAATGCTAAGAGATGTCATTCTTAATGATCTTGTATGCAAGTATTCGCTGCTAATTAAGCTAAACAGGTTCCCAAGTATACACAGCCATATACACATAGGAGAAGAAGAAACAAAACCACACAACACACAGAACACTAATCCATACAACCACTCATAGTTACCATAGACAACACACACAGAACACTCATACATACAACCACACACAGTCCCCATAAGCGAAACACACAAGTCAGCATTGTCATGTATACAAACACACGTATATAGCTACATGTTAAGTAAAGTACAACCAACAACAACCATGCCCAGAAGTTTCGAGAAGTTACCAGACGTCGTCATTTTTGCTATATAAAGGCGCTACCAGAGCTCAGCGGGAGTGTGATTTCAAACATAGACGTGTTAACATCGCTAAGTGTTGAGTAGTACAAATACTCGTGTTAATAAAGTAGTAAATAAAGTGTTGTCACATTATATTTCTAAAATTAATTTGTCCGTATTTTAATTTGATGCAATAAAACTAATCATTGAAGGATAAGTAATAAAACCGTTTTTACGAAAAGGTCTAAGAACGTAACAATTGGTGTTAGAAGTGGGATTGCAAAAAAAATTAAAAGGACATTTCAATTTAAGAAAAAAAAAGGACATTAAAAAAAAATTTAAATAAATAATCATGAACTTTGATGAGCTAAAAGTTGAACAGCTGAAAAAGGAGGTCAGTAAGCTGGAATTGCCAACTGCAGGTAACAAGGCTGAATTGCAGAAGAGGCTGATAGATGAGTTTAAAAATCGCGGCATGCGCATCGGAACATACGAGTTTGAGGACAAAGACAATGTGCAGGTATCCCCTCCTGCCACGACCAGCAGCATAGACAAAAATTCAATGTTCGCTGCTATAATGATCCAAATAAAACAGAACTCTCAGCAGAGGCGAGAAAAGCTTGTAGCCGAAATAAGTGAAATAAAACAAAACTCTCAGCAGATGCAGGAGGCATCAAGGGTCAGCAGTAACAAGCGTGTAGCCGAAATAAGTAAAATAAAACAAAACTCTCAGCAGATGCAGGACAAGCTTGTAGCCGAAATAACTGAAATAAAACAGAACTCTCAGCAGATGCAGGAAAAGCTTGTAGCCGAAATACAGGAGTCAAATAAAGCCACGAACGAGACCGAGGTAGAGGAGGGTGGATTCTATTAAAAAAAATTCTCAGAGCTGGAGGAGCATGCAAAGGAGTTCGAAGAGAAATTGCATGCTCTAGAGGACAAAGTGCATAACCTGGAGTGTAGCGGCGGTCCAGTACGAGCAGTTGCGGAGGTTTCTGCGCGGATAAAAGTGCCATGCTTCGATGGCAGCGTACCATTAGGCATCTTCCAATTCCTGTTTGAGACAGTTGCTAGCAGAAATGAATGGGATTCTGAAGAAAAGGCTATAGAGTTGATTTTGTCCTTAAAGGGTACAGCTGCAGAGGTACTTGAGACAGTAAGCAGCAGAAACAACTATAATGACATAATGGCAGCATTGCAGCGCAAGTATGGCGGTGACCACAAGCGCGATTTATACAGAATGAAATTGCGATATAGAGTTCAGAAGCCTAACGAATCTCTACAAGATTTCGCAATGGAAATCGAGCCTTTAGTGCAGCTCACATATCCAGGCAAGAGTCGCCCGTTCCTGGACCACTTTAAAACTGAGGCTTTCGTTAACGGCATTCGCGATTCTGACATTAAACTGGCGGTGTGTTCTACGCAGAAATCCACTTTCGATGAGACTGTTTCATTTGCGCCAGCTCAAGAGACTGCAAGGATGGTTTTCAAGCCACAGATATGTAAAGTGCGGAATGTGGAGGTTTGGTTTGAGGAGGATAACATTCTAGTTGCTAGCGTTAAGGAGGCAATGCAAAAGCAAACGGGTGAACCAAACAACATCACAAGAGTCCCTGTTAAACTAAAACGAGCTAGCACTAAGGGGCAAGAGCTAGCTCTCACAAACGAGGGCCTCACAATCTCCATATCAGTGATGCAGCAGAAAAATAGCAACCTCACTGCGTCCGGACACATCAACGGGGAAAAGCACGTACTTACCATAGACACAGTGGAATCGCAGTCAATAATAAGGCCCGATATAGTAAGGGGGAAATGCGAGCGGTTAAGAAATATACGGCTACGTACAGCTACTGGAGAGCCTGCCACTGTCTATGGTAAGATTGAAGTGAAGGTAACTATAGCCAACATCAACGTGAGACATGTGTTTATTGTTGCCGATATTGTCGATGAGTTTATTATTGAAGCCGATTTTATGATTAACCATGGCATTAATATATATATGGGACAACAGCTGATGATTTGGCGTAATGTGGAAATACCCTTTGATGTTGGATACGACAGCAAACCGCAAGTAACAAAAGTATTTGCTATTGAGGGTCAAACGTTACCGCCGCAGTATGAAACAGTCATATGTGCGCGTATGAAGGGATTTTGTGAGGACAATCGGTTGTGGGTTGTAGAACCAGCAGATCTAAAGAGAGAGCTTATAATAGCAAAAGCTCTAGTGGAAACTAGTAAAGGAGGAATAGTCACTATAAAAGTGCTTAACTTATCAGACCATGAAAAAGTCATCAAAGAAAATTCCGATGTTGGCCAGTGTACTCCAGCAGAGGCAATAATAAACTTCGAGAATATGATAAAGCCTACTAATTTGTCCGCAAAAGAACGTGAAAATTTTGAGGAATACGTAGAGAAATTGGTAGCAGGTCTATCAGCGACAGATAGAAATAAAGCCAAACAGTTACCAAAAAGGCATGCCAGTATCTTCGCCATGGGAAGCCAAATCCAGGGTAGAACTGCATTGGTTAAACATGAAATTAACACAGGCGAAGCTAGGCCAATTAAACAGCCACCCAGAAGCGTACCCCTAGCAAAGCGAGAAAAAGTAAAAGAGCTTGTAAGTGAAATGGAGCGTGATGGCGTAATTGAGCCATTTTCTGGTCCTTGGAGTTCGCCTATAGTCTTAGTTTAAAAGAAAGATGGCAGTACTAGATTCTGCGTAGACTACAGGAAGCTCAATGACATAACCAAGAAGGACAGTTATCCGCTCCCCAGAATCGATGACACTTTGGACACGCTAGCTGGTACCAAATGGTTCTCTACGCTGGACTTGCGAAGCGGATATTGGCAAGTGGAGGTTGCAGAGAAAAACAAGGAGAAAACTGCCTTCAGTGTCGGTAACGGATTATGGCAGTTCAAAGTCATGCCATTTTGTCTCTGCAATGCTCCGGCCACATTTGAACGCCTAATGGAGAAGGTACTGATAGGACTTCACTGGAAGATATGCTTGGTATATCTAGATGACATAATCGTGATGGGGAAAACTTTTGATGAAAACCTCAAAAACATAGCAGAAGTTCTTCAACGGATATCATCAGCTGGATTGAAACTCAGCTTGATGAAATGTGCATTGTTCCAGAAAGAAGTAAAGTATTTGGGGCATCGTGTTACAGCAGACGGAATCTCAACAGATGAAGATAAAATAAAAGCAGTAAGGGACTGGCATCAACCTAAAAATCTTCATGAATTGCGCAGCTTTTTGGGCCTTTGTACATACTACAGACGTTTTGTGCCGATTGTTGCCACTGTAGCTGCAAGCCTGCATGAGCTGACAAAGAAGTCGAGACCATACCATTGTGGCGAGCCACAGGAAAATGCATTCCAGAAACTCAAAGAATTATTATGTACGTCACCAGTGCTAACGTATCCCATAGGTGGAGAAAAATTTGTGCTGGATACTGATGCGAGCGGTTATGGCATAGGGGGTGTGCTATCCCAAGTAGTTAATGGCACTGAGAAGGTCAAAGGGTACTATAGCCGTGTACTCTTAACACCTGAGAGGATCCACTGTGTGACACGACGTGAGCTTCTGGCGGTACTGGAATGCATTAAACATTACCATAAGTAGCTGTATGGTCAACACTTTACATTAAGGACCGATAATTCTGCACTGAGATGGCTATTGCAGTTTAAAAATCCTGAAGGGCAACTGGCAAGGTGGATTGAGCGCCTGCAGAGCTACGACTTCAGCATTGAGCATTGAAGGGTCACAAAGCAAACAAGGCGGATGCTCTTTCGAGAAGAGCCTGCTGGTTAGAGTGTAAACATTGTGTTAGAACCGAGCAAAAGGAAGGCGTTGTGGATGTTCGGCAAATGCACATCGGCCCTGATGAAGACTGGTCAGCGGCACAGAGGGACGACGATATACTAAGGAAAATTATAGCGGCCAAAGAAGAGGACAGACGACCATCCCGGAATGACATTTCGGCTGAAAGCCCACTCGCCAAATCTTATTGGGCTCAGTGGAACAGCCTCAAGGTAATAAAAGAGTATGGAAAAGTGTAGATGGCAAAACAACTTCAAATTTAATAGTTGTGCCATACTCCAAGATAAGTAAAGTTTTACAGGAGTTTTATAATGGACGTAGTGGCGATCATCTTGGAGTAACAAAAACACTTGAGAAACTGAAGCAGCATTTTTATTGGGTTGGATGTCAGCAAGCTGCAGCCAACTGGATAGCAAACTGCCCACAGTGCATAGCAGCCAAAGGCCCAGTAAGAAGCATCTGCAACAATACAACTCAGGAGCACCATTCGAGCGGAACGCAATGGATGTAGCAGGTCCCTTTCCCGTCACTGAAGCCGGAAATCGTTATGTACTTGGGGTAAAGGACTATTTCAGTAAATTGCCAGAGGTATATGCTATACCTAACCAGGAATGCAATTGTAAATGCATTCGTCAACAACTGGGTATGTCGCTATGGTGTCCCAATAGAATTACATTCCGACCAAGGAAGGAATTTCGAGTCTGCCATATTCAGGGAAATGTGCGAGTTATATGGGATAAAGAAAACCAGAACGACGCCGTTGCATCCACAGTCTGATGCCATGGTAGAAAGGTTCAATCGCACCTTAGAAGAGTACCTACGAAAAGTAGTAAGCAACCACCAGAGGAATTGGGACGAGCACATTCCCAAATTTTTGATGGCATATAGGTCAGCTGTACACGACTCAACATCGAGAACGCCAGCCAAAATTATCTTCGGGACGGAATTAAAACTACCTGGTGATTTGGAACTTGGTGTTAAGCCAACAGTAGAAGAAGGAGCTATTAGGTCCCAAGAGAAGGAGAACTTAAACGAACTGCATGAGTTCGTGCGTAATAGAATCAAGATGGTCAGTGACAAGATGAAGGCTAGGTATGACCGCGCAGCAAACTCGGAGGGATTTATGGAAGGACAATTGGTTTTACTGTATTTTACAAAATTACAGACTCACTGGGATGGCCCGTATAAAGTGATTAATAGAGTGAATGACGTTGTGTACCGGATACAGAAGCATAATAGCCCAAGGTCGAAAATCAAGATAGTACATCTCGAACGATTGGCGCACTATAGAAGAGGTGATTGTATGCCTATTCGGGTCGAACAGGCTTAAGTGGGTGGCAGTGTTACACAGATTAGAAATAGATTTAAATAAAACGACAATATGGCTGCATGTACTTGGAAGCACTGCCAATTAATCTCTAGTTGTCAAAGTGTTACAACCCTGGTCAACACAATATAGATAGTATTCAAATTAACGGAAATGGAATACTCCAGAATATACAAGATCATTCGAGGCTGTGCCAATAATAAGTGCAAACAACAACAACGAAAAACCTAGCAACATATATGCTAAGAGATGTTATTCTTAATGCTCTTGTATGCAAGTATTTGCTGCTAATTAAGCTAAACAGGTTCACAAGTATACACAGCCATATACACATAGGAGAAGAAGAAACAAAACCACACAACACACAGAACACTCATCCATACAACCACTCATAGTTACCATAGCCAAGACACACAGAACACTCATACATACAATCACATATAGTCACCATAAGCAAAACACACAAGTCAGCATTATCATGTATACAAACACACGTATATAGCTACATGTTAAGTAAAGTACAACCAACAACAACCATGCCAAAAAAATATTACTTATGTTTTTATTATCTGTTAATCCAGGGATGTAACTTATGCTGTGATGTGTCTTTTCTTCCTTTTCAGATATAGATTTATTATCTATTATGTAATTATTAAGTTTTGTGTTAGCTTCGTCAATCATTTTGCTGATGAGTCTGTTGGGGAAACTGTTTTCTGTTAATATTTTCCTGATGCGTTTAGTGTTCTTTTTGTGAAATTGTTTGTCGCTGAGATGGAGAACTCTATTGACTAAGTTTTTGGCAGTATTGATTATATGATGTCTCGGTTGTGTAGAGTTATAATTTATTATTCTGCCGGAAGCGGTATCTTTTTTATACCAGTCTCTTGTTAGTCCGTTTTTTTTTTGTGTATTTTGGTGCCCAAATATGTGATTGTATTATTTTCCTCTATTTCTATGGTGAATTGTATTTTTGGATGAAAACTATTGAATGCTTTTAAAATTTTTTCTTTTTCGTCAAATTTTACTATAGCTAATAAGTCATCTACATATTTTGTTACGTATTTTAGTTGGATGTTTTCCACACTAAGTTTCTTTAGAGTTTCGTCTAAAAAGTTGTCAAGTACTAAATCTGCGATTGTTGGAGAAAGTGGATTCCCCATCGGCATGCCAAACATCTGATTGTAGATTTCGTTTTCATATATAAAATAATTGTTTGTACAGAGACAAAATTTCAGAATTTTTTCAAACAGGGACCTGGACATTTTAGTGTAGTTTTTGATGTCCGTCCATTTTTGCATAATTAAGGTTATTGCTTTGTTCACTGGGATGTTGGTGAAAAGTGAAACGACATCTAGTGAGATCAGTATTTCTCCTTGCTCTATTTTAATTTGCTCTTTAAACCTATTCGAATATAATACATTATATTTTTTCGAGATCGTATTTTTAAGTATTTGTCCTACATATTTCGATAATTTATAGCAAGGGACTTGAATCGAGGACACTATGGGTCTTAGCTGCATTTCTGGCTTATGGATTTTCGGTAGCCCATAAATTCGCGGTGCTGTTGCAGCCGAGCAAAGTAATTGTTTTCTTTGCCAATTATCGATTATGTTCTCCTTGTATAATTCTGATATAAGGTTATTATTTTCTTTTTGTAATTTTGTTGTTGGATCTGTTCTTATTTTCTTATAAGTGCTTTTTTCGTCCAATAATTTTTCCATTTTTAGGTGATACTCTTCTTTAAACATTGCCACTGTTCTGTTCCCTTTGTCAGCCTGTACAAAAATTATGTTATTTTGTTTTCTCAAGAAATTTTTCGTTTTTTTTGTATATAGTCAGAATAAACTTTTCTTTTGGGGTGTTTTGTAGTTTTCTTTTAAAACTTGTGATATTATTGGCTAATGTAGTTCTTGCTAAATTCTTTTCTTGTCCTTCGTCATCATTCATTGTCAAAATGTATTGTTCCATGTCCGCAATTGTATGTAGTGCTGGGAAGTTGTTTTTATCTACAGGAAGAGCAAATTTTCTACCTAAAGATAAAATCCATTTGGACTCCATTGGGATTTCTATATTGGTTTTATTTTCAAACCAATTCTCGTTATATGTAAATCCATGTATTCTAAACTGCTTCTCTTTCAGTATGTCTAGTTTTGTGTTTTGTTTATCTCTTATGTATGTGTTTATAGCTTTGCTCCTGTCATATTGTTTGTTAATAAAGGTTTTGTAGTCTTCGAAAGTAAGTGCATTTTTAATGTTACGTTTTAAGCGATTAATATTTTTCTTGAAAGCTTTGATATTGGAATATGTTTGTGTTATCTCTAGATTTAATATTTTTTTGTGGAAGTTGTATTCAATTTTGTTTAATTTTTCCTTTAATTTTATACGTGTAAATAAATGTGTTGTCTGTTTTGTTGTGTTTTTTGTGTGGTTCGGAATAATACCATAACTCCTGCATGATAGTATAAATTTTAATCTATTTTCTTGTTGTATTAGTTTTTTTGTTTCATTGCAGTACTCCTTTAAAGCTCTGCATGTCTCTCTATCATACTTTAAAGTTATGTGTTGATAATTTTTGTAGTCTTTGTTGCGCAACTCTTGTGCGTCTTCCGACAGCTGACCAATAAGCAACACTGCAAAATGTTTTATAATGCTTTCCCCATGTATCAATATTTTGTGGACAGATGATGGCACATGATACCAGTCGTATATATTTATATATAATCTTGCTGTTTCCATTGCATATTCGCTAAATTTTCCGGGGTCTAATATTAAATCAGACGATTAGTTCTTCATCTACTTCAATTATATCAACAGATCGCGAAAAATAAAAAAAGTCTTCTAGCGGTATTAAAATCATTGCTGCTACCACAGTTTTTTTATATTATTCACTATATATTTTCTTCAGAAAGTTGATATTTTTCAACAAAAACATTAATACTTTGTGTATTTTATTAATTTAACAAAAATTTTTCATTTTTTAGCCTTTGATTTTTATATATTTTAAATAATAATTTCCATCTTAAGGCTTATTTTTATAAAAAACTATTTATCTTTTATTAATATCGATATTTCGATATCCTTTATATAAAAACATAAAACAACAAAAATATTGATATTTGTAATATTTGAAAAGAATTTTGTTGTTTGTTAATAAGATATAATTAGTTTTTGATTGTTATCCTGAAGAAGATATCCAGAGGATATCAAAATATTGATATTAATAAAAGATAAATAATTTTTTATGAAAACCAGCCTTAAGCTCGAAATTATTATTTAAGATATTTAACAAAAATCATTTGTTAAATTTTCTAAAGAACTGTGTTTTTTAACATTATTGAACGTAACTTCTGTTTAGGCACGAATATGCAGTTGATATTTTTATATTATTTTATTAATATACTAAGCTTTAAAATTTTTTACATATGAGCGCAGAGCTAAGAAGAGCTCCTAATTAAAAGCCTTACCGAAGTTTTTACATGCAGCCAAAACAACATTGCATCGTTCAGGAGCTAAAATGTCAAATGTTTTCACTAAAACCTGATCCGCTATGTATAAAATTGGAATCTACATCAAATTACCTTTCTAATAAGGTATACAACTCCTTATTTGTAAAGTGAGTTATATTAAAACTATGCTCTGAAATATGTTTTATTTTTATAGTAATAAATCGTTGTCGTAAAAGGATGTGAATACGGTCCTTATTTCCGAGTATTCCTACTGACCAAATATCAAATATTTTCCTCAAATTATTAAGTACGACATCTTAGCTGTTCGATAAAAAAAAATTATGGTGTAATTCGAACCCTTTTAAAATGAATTATGTTCTGGTCTTACTCCACGATTTTCCACTGTTCGGGGTCAGCTAGCATATATATATATATATATATATATATATATATATATATATAATATATATATATATATATATATATATATATATATGTATATATATTATATATATATATATATATATATATATATATATATACATATATACATATATATATATATATATATATATATATATATATTATATATATATATATATATATATATATATATATATATTATATATATATATATATATATATATATATATATACATATATATATATATATATATATATATATATATATTATATATATATATATATATATATATAAATATATATATATATATATATATATATATATATATATATATATAGATATATAATGGGTGATTTTATAAGAACTATCGGAAATTAAAAAAAAAGAAAACACAAAATTCAGAAAAATGCATGAAATATTTATTTGGATTGATAGTTGGGTCGATATAATTTAATGTTTGAAGATTATTTCATGCAAATGTTGGCCGCGGCTGCGCCTCAAATGGTCCATCCGCTTAGTCCAATTTTGGCATACTCTTTCCAACATTTCGGCCGGTATCTCACGAATAATGTTGGCAATGTTGGCTTCCAGTGCGTCAATCGAAGCGGGCTTGTCGCTATAGACATTAGCCTTAACATAGCCCCACAAAAAATAGTCTAGAGGCGTTAAATCGCACGATCTGGGCGGCCAATTGACTGGTCCCAAGCGTGAAATAAACTGTTCACCGAACTCGCCTCTCAATTGGTCCATTGTTTCGCGTGCTGTGTGGCATGTGGCACCGTCTTGTTGAAACCACATGTCATGCAAGTCAAGCTCTTCCATTTTGGGCAAAAAAAAGTTTGTTATCATCGCACGGTAGCGCTCACCATTCACAGTAACGTTGTGATTCGCATCATCTTTGAAGAAATACGGCCCAATGATGCCGCCAGCCCATAATCCGCACCAAACGGTTGTTTTTTGTGGATGTATTGGTAGCTCTTGCAATGCTTCTGGCAGCTCTTCACTCCAAATACGGCAGTTTTGCTTGTTCACGTATCCATTCAACCAGAAATGAGCCTCGTCGCTGAACACAATTCTTCGATAAAAAAGTGGATCTTCATTTAACTTTTCAAGAGCCCATTCACCAAATATTTGGCGTTGTGGTAGGTCGTTTGGCTTCAATTCTTGCACCAGCTGTATCTTATAAGGCTTCACACCCAAATCCTTCCGCAAAATTTTCCACGTAGTGGAGTAACAGAGGCCCAATTGCTGCGAACGGCGCCGAATCGATAATTCACGGTCATCACCAACACTGGCCGATACGGCTGCGATATTTTCTTCAGTTCGCACTCTACGTAAGCGTGTTGGTGGTTTAATGTCCAACAATGTAAATTTGGTGCGAAATTTTTTTACAATAGCCCGAATAGAAGCCTCAGTAGGTCGATTAAACTGACCATAAAATGGAAGAAGCGCGCGATGAACTTTCTTAACAGAGCACGCATTTTGGTAATAAAATTCAATAATTTGCAAGCGTTGTTCGTTTGTAAGACGATTCATGATTAAATTATAGACCAAACTGAAGATGTTTGACAGTGGCACAAGATACAAAACGTGCGCGAGCTGTCAAAACTAGTGTTGCCAAAAAGATAATAGCAAAAAAATCACTCGTTATATATATATATATATATATATATATATATATTGTTACACAGATTAGAAATAGATTTAAATAAAACGACAATGTGGCTATATGTACTTGGCAGCACTGTCAATTAATCTCTAGTTGTCAAAATGTTACAACCCTGGTCAACACAATATAGATAATATTCAAATTAACGAAAATGGAATACCCCAGAATATACAAGATCATTCGAGGCTGTGCCAATAACAAGCGTAAACAACAACAACGAAAGACCTAGCAACATAGATGCTAAGAGATGTTATTCTTAATGATCTTGTATGCAAGTATTCGCTGCTAATAAAGCTAAACAAGTTCACAAGTATACACAGCCATATACACGTAGGAGAAGAAGAAACAAAACCACAAAACACACAGAACACTCATACATACAACCACTCATAGTTACCATAGACAAAACACACAGAACACTTAAGGCCCAACTATAATATGCGTAGGCTAGCTTTGGCTACTGTCAAAACTCGACGAAAAGACTGTCAAATGCATAAGCGAACATTTGTGTGGCTATATTATTCTTACACTGAGTTGTAAAGCAATGCACTTTTGCAAAAACTAATTTATGATATATACATAACATACAAATACATATATAAATATTTTCAATTTATACATACATAAATATGTTATCACAAGTAGGTTATTACCAATTTAGAAGGTAATTTAAGAAATAAATTCGAAAGTACTACAATATACAACAATGTATAACAATGTGTGCAAGTGGTTGGCAACGTATCATAAATGTTAGGAAAATACACAAATACACTATTATATATATACAATAAACAAACGCTAAACATTAAATGTTTCCATTAATTTTAAACATTATTTATTCAATAATGTGTAGAATTGATTTCGGCGTACATTGCAGCTTCTCTTGTGTGCACGTATCACAGTCTATGGTATGTGTGTATCTAAAAATAATTATCAATAACACCGAACAAACAGTTGGCCTTTCAAGAAAATGCGATCAGTTTCGGTCAATGCGTAGGAAAATTAAATTCAACGAAAAGTTAGCAAAGCAAATTATGTATGTACACATTTCATTGCATGTATTCGCAAATTCGCCTGCGCTAGCGTACGCATATTATAGTTGGGCTTTCATACATACAACCGCACATAGTCACCATAAGCAAAACACATAAGTCAGCATTATCATGTATACAAACACACGTATATAGCTACATGTTAAGTAAGGCACAATCAACAATAACCATGCCCAGAAGTTTCGCGAAGTTACCAGACGACGTCATTTTTGCTATATAAAGGCGCTGCCAGAGCTCAGCGGGAGTGTGATTTCAAACATAGACGTGTTAACATCGCTAAGTGTTGAGTATTACAAATACTCGTGCTAATAAAGTAGTAAATAAACTGTTGCCGTTTATTTCCAAAATTAATTTGTCCGTATTTTAATTTGATGCAATAAAACGAATCCTTGAAGGATAAGTAATAAAACCATTTTTACGAAAAGGTCTAAAAACGTAACAATATCAAATGGAAACGGCAGCAACCTAAGATTGGTTGATTACTCAAGGCGCATTTTTGTAGGATTTTAGCACTCAACAAACTTTTTGCATTTCCAACAAACTTTTTGCTTAGTTTTTGAACAATATGTTGCGGATTCCCCAGCGCCACAATTGGTGTTGTAGTTTTTTGTTCACTATGCGGTGTATTCCTCAGCGCCACAATTGGTTGTAGTATTTTTGTCGTTTTACTAGTCTTTTTATTTATTTTTTTGTTCTTTAAATAAGTCTGTTTATATTGTTTGTTCAAATAATTCCTTTTTTTATTTAAATAATTCTTTGGTTGGATTTTTTTTGTTGTTTTACTAAATATGACTGCTCTAGATATGCAGTGTGCAGATGTTTGTTTTTGTTTTTCCCTTTTATGACATTCCTGTGGGAAATTATGCAATTGCTAGTGCTGTAGGGTTGGTAGACATAAGAAATGTACAAATGTAGAGGTACTAAATGTTTTAATATACGTGCGAAAAGGACCGTTGACCATTAATTTTTGAAGTCCAATTATGATTCCTTACGAAAACAATTAGGACGCAGATTATCGACATTGGAGTGATCGATACCGTTTTTTGTGTATTATCAGTATGGAATATTTGGATAAAAAAAAAGATGGAAAATTGGAGGGAAAATAAAGATATGTGGTCTGGAAGGATATGGCGGAGTGGAATAGGGAAACGTTTATTTATTTTTATTTTTTTTTTGAAAAGCAATTATGGTATGCGAGAACCGATTAGAAATTTTTAGGTGCGTTTAAAATTAGCCGTCTGAGTAGACGGTCGAAGACGGAAAAAAGAAATCTACAAGCAAATAGTAAAAGAAAAAGAAATAAAATCTAAGTAAAGAAAAGGAAAGCAATTAGTGTCCGCAACATCCGCACCGATCAAGGGGGGTTCCAACCTTAATAAAACATCATATCCATAATTAAGGAAAGGAGAATCTGGTTGCGAGAAGGCATAAGGAAGCAACGGTGACCATAGTTGCGGCAAGAAAAATACTCAGCGGAAAAATTTACCTAGGCGAGGTGCCGAATAAGTGGTAAAGTGCCACAGTCAGGTATGAAGTTTATTAGAAATATGAATTAAGAACTTAGTGCGGGAAAATTGAGAGGCCTATAAAAGAAAAAACAAGAATTTAGTAAAACAAAAAGGAAAATTAAACAATATCCAAAATATAAAAACTAAGAACAAAAAGAACAAAGATTTGAGAATATATAATTAACAAATTAAAAAACGAAAAAAAAAATATAAAAAATCTTAAAAGAAAATATTAAAAAACTATGAAATAAAATAGAAAAATATTATTTTTTATGTAGTACGCTTAAAATTTTTGTCTATAGAAATATTTTTTTGTATAAATATTGTCTTCATTATATGTTTTTAGAGTGGTGTAATAATCATTTAGTATAAAATTTAAGTATAATCCTTTTATTAGAATAAGGCCTGAAAGTAGGAAACTAAATTACATTTGTAAGCCGGTAAACAAATTCGTTTTTCCCTACAATTACACTTGATCCAAAGCAGATAGTAGTATCATTTAGGAAATACCTGAAAGTGCAGGAAAATAATTCAAACCTTAGGGAGCTCCTTCAGGATAGGTAGTAGCGTATTTTAGTCAGTGTGTGAAAATTAATAATTTAAATAAAAATCGTTTTGGGTGAGACAGATTTAATTGGTTTAGGGACGAATAATATTGTGAGGCATAGAGTTAGTATAGAGTTTATTGTTGTAATTTAAGATAGTTGTTATTGTTTAGGGAATGTTTTTTTACTTATATATATATATATATATATATATATATATACATATATATATATATATATATATATATATATGTATATATATATATATATATATATATATATATATATACATATATATATATATATATATATATATATATACATATATATATATATATATATATATATATATATATATATATATTTATATATATATATATATATATATATATATTTATATATATAGAAAATTTAATATTTGTTATATTATTGTTTGAGTGAGAAACGTAAAGTTTTTTTTGTAATTTGTTTATGTATATCGTTTTTTTTTATTCTTTATACTTAAAAGAGATTTATATATATATATATATATATATATATATATATCTAATTTTTTGTATATTTTTACTTACCTTTTGTAATAAATGTGAATTTGAAAATGAATACCTTTAAGGGCGAGTAAAATTTCTCGGGGCATGGCATGACTTGAGATAAGGTAAGACAAAGTGAATTAACATGTGTGGGTCACAAAAGGATAAGAATTGTGGAAACCAATTATGGCAAGGTTGGGCGGGCGATGAGCTGAAATATTTCTACCTTTGTTTCAGCAGGATTGTCATTGGTGGGATACATGTTTGTTTGTAGAGTTTTTTTTTGTACATTTAATTTTTATGTGCAGCGTACCCAATGAGGGGGGTTGGAACCTTCTGAGAAGTGTTTGCCGGATGAGCTAGACGGAAGCCTTGTTAGTCACTGCGGCTGCAACAAATAACACTTAAGCCAAGCAAAATACAAAAAACAAATGTTAAATAATCTGAAAGATGAGCTAAAATTACATAATCGGCTATCATTAGTTTTTCGACAACGGTTAATTTTTCATAAAAAATTTTTAAGAAAATTTTTTTTACCTATAACTCCCAAACCAGACTTTGTGCCAAAAATTGAATTATACCATCTTAAAGGGCGTAAAAAGGGCTGGCTACAATTTGGCATCATTCAATTTTCGCTGTATTGTTATTATTTAAAAAATTTTTTTCAAAAAACTCTTTTTTACTAACAATAATTTTTTAAATTATTTACCTATAACTCCCATACCTGCTTCTGTGCCAAAAATTGAATTATGCCATCTTAAAGGGCATGAAAAAAGCTACAGTTTGGCGTCATTCAATTTTTGCTGTATTGTTACTCTTTCGAAAATATTAAAAAAAAACTTTTTTACTAACATTAATTTTTCCAATTTTTTACCTTTAACTCCATTAAATTAAATTTTTTCTGTATTTTTACTCTTTCGAAAATATAAAAAAAAAATATTTTTTACTAACATTAATTTTTCATTTTTCGACCTGTAACTCCCGAACCTGACTGTCCCAAATATTTAATTATACCATTTTAAAGAGCATAAAAACGGCTACAATTTAAGATGGTATAATTTATGCTCTTTACGATGGTATAATTCAGTTTTCGGCACAGAGTCAGGTTTGGGAGTCATAGGTCTAAGATTGAAAAAATTAATTTGAGTATATAATACAAATTTGTTTAATTTTCGAAACTGTAGTAAAGAAAGTAATAATACACTAGATAATACAGATTGAAGATGCTGCACCTCGTTCAAGCAAAAGCCCAAAAAAAAACTATCAAATTATAATAAATCATGGGAAGAGCACCCATTGTTCAAGGATTGGATCAGCAGAAATGATAATGGCTTGCTTTTTGTAAGTTTCGCAACTCTGAAATAAAAGTAATTGGTGGTATATCAGATTTAAAGATGTATATTTTAAGATCAAAATACCAAGAAGGTGCAAAAGCTAGTTCTTTCGGGTCCTAATTTATATTATTTTTACGTTTTAAAACTTCAATAAAAAAAATAAATGAAATTGATTACATACATATATATGCATATGTTTTATAATTTTTCGGATACATTTTTTTCTTCCAAAAATCAGTTATTTTTCGCCAACTGTGGGTTTTTTTTCAAAAAGAATATGGCAACACTGTTTACAGTATACATGTTTCAACAAGAGAATGGGCTGGGAAAGCAGAAATGCTTTTCCTATCGCGTGCGATAGGCAAATAAAAGCTTGAGTATCACTGGTCGAAAGTATTATAACTATATGACTAAATAGCACACAGTGTCAATACCCCAACTATATATACATAATATATAAATACGTATACATATAAATGTATTCAACTTATAAATATATGTACTTGTAGCTTAGAAAGAAATTAAGGAATAAATTGGAAAAGTACAAATTATAAAATAATATGTGCAAGATTGATGGTCATTTTGTCGCGATGTGCAGGCTTAGGCGTAGCCGCTTGGAACGTGCTGGCGGGGGCAGCTGATTTCAGCAGCCCCCGGTAGGGTCACCCATGCCAGAGGGCCCAAGCAGCGAGCCGACCAAGAACCACCCTTCCCAGCACCCGATAGCGTCTGTTTTTCCCCTGTGGGGTGGCTATCGTGTAGTCCGTGTCTCTTCGGTCCTATGGGCCTGTCTAAATCTATCAGCGTCTGTTTCCTATAGTGGGGCGGCTGATGGTCTGCGTCTGTACCCAATTGGGGTGGCAGCTTTCCGAAACCTGGCAGTAGGTATAAAATCCTGAAAACAAAAGCTTCACCATACCACAACCAGGACCCAGCCCCACGTACCCGGTCAGGGGTTTCATAATCTCAGGGGACCCTATTTCCACGGCGCTAGTAGCAGGCCGTGGCGAATCGAAAGCTCTTGCTGCTCAGGCTGGTCGGGTGTCTACATCAGGCCCGACTGCTAAAACCAACAGGAAAAAACAGCCGGAACAAGGTGGTTGTCCTAAATCAAGTAGCGAGGTACCTCTGACTTCAACCCCAAGTACCACGAAATCTGCTAAGGTCCTTACCGGTAAAACGGTAAAATCCCCTTATTCGGGTGCGAAAGGAATGGAAATGTCTAAACCGTTCAAACCCATCGCTTCCCATGCGCATTCTGTGCAGGAAAGGGCTAAGAGGATCACCTCGAGTCCCAGTACTGTGCCACCCACTGCCAAGCCCGGCAACACAGATTCTAAACCTAAACGCAAAAATCCAGCATGCAGGGCCGCTAATCAAAGGCGCTCCCGGCTGACCAGCTTTCTGAATAGCAGGAAGCCTCTCTTAAGTGGGCGAAAGCTCACGCTGGACCGCAATCATTATCCTGTACCACAACCGAGAATGTAGCGGTGCCTAAGCGGCAACGTTCCGAAGAGGATTATGATGAAGCCAAACACCCTGGGGCTAAACGTCCCAAGCTCTCCCAGTCGGGCTCCTTTAGCGAGGTTGCCAAAGGCAGTCTCATAAGGGCCATTATCTATAGGGATGTGTCGGATGGTACCATGTCCCATGCTAAATGCGACCTGGTTACCCAAAAGCTGGCGGGTGTGTTCTGGAAAATCCGCAAGGACAATCCGGGACCACCGCCCCAATGCGTTGACGCTGGCTGGCATCAGCGCAGCATTAAATTGATGGCATGTACAGATGAACGCTCAGCGTTGCTGTTAAAGAAGGCCATCGATGCTATTGGGGAAGTGTGGGAGGGCTCTAAGCTGGATGTGGTTCCTGTGGAGGAAATACCCAGAAGGCCTAGAGCCATGGCCATAATTCTCTCCGAACCTTCTTCCCCGAAGGAGATCCTCGAGATTCTAAAGGATTGCAACCCGGATCTACCTACCCACGATTGAAAGGTAGCTAAGGTGGATGCACCCAAAGGGTCTAGGAGGAGAGTGGTTCTGGTTCTGAATGAAGAATCACTGAATAACAAGATTTTCTACTGCTTCAGTACGATCTTGTTGCGCCTCTACCGGAGCGATGTCAGAAAGAAGCGCGACCAAGGGGTAGATGAAGCGTTGATGTCGGACGCAGCTTCATCCGACGCAGCAGACACTCAATCAGTTTGCGAACTGGTGGGTGAACTCTGCGAACGGATGAATGTTGCGGAGGACGACGAAGATGTCCTTCTGGATTCAAGCCAGGAGGACGTCGACACAACCGTCATTGCTACGGATGGTGAAGGTGGGGCAAATAGACCTTCACCACTCTAAAGCAGCATCCGATGCTTTGCTCCTCCCGCTGGCTGAAAGGAAGGAGGAGCTTGTAATGGTCCAGTAACCATGGATCCATCAGGGCTGGGTTCATGGACTTAAGACCAAGGGCTATAATCTTATATGGGCCAAAAATACAGGTAATATTAGATCGTGCATTTTAGCTAAAAACTCTTTGTGTATCTTCATTTTATCTGAATACAGTGATGGGGACACCGTTTCTGCAGCCCTGGAGACACCGTCTGGGACAGTATGGATGGTCTCGAGCTATATGGCACATGACCACGTAGGCGGTCCACCCAATGAGAAGGTGCGTGATATTGTGACCAGGGCGTCGAGCACCGGGACGACGTTGATAATATGTGCCGACGCTAATTCGCACCACACCTCTTTGGGTAGCAGTGATACCAACGTACGAGGTGAGTGTCTTTTTGATTTTATATTGAATCATAATCTTGATATAGTTAATAGGGGATCAGAACCCACTTTTGTTGTGTCCAACCGTGAGGAGGTCTTAGACATCACGCTGGTTGGTACAGGTCATACCAATATAATTAGCGACTTGAGGGTTGCAGACGGCTGCTCCTTTTCTGACCATCGCTATATTGACTTCAGCATAGGGCTGGGTGTTGAGAGACCGAGTCCTATGGTAAATAGGAAGAAGACCGACTGGGAGCTACAGACCAACCTTCTCTGTAACTCCCTATCATCGATTCCACCGATGGATGTCATCGGGGTTATTGACTCTGCTGTGGAGATTCTAAATGAATCATTCCGCAACATGGCGTGCAGGCCAGTAATTTGCAGGGGCAAGACCAAACTTTGGTGCAGCCTGGAAATTACAAATTTACGCAAGGTTTATCGCAGGTTATTTAATAAGGATAAAAGATCAGGAGACTGATCAACTTTCAAGTCCTCTGTGAATAGGTTTAAAAACCTCGTAAGGAGCGCAACAAGGAAGTATTCGAACACTTTCTGCAGTGAAGCAGAGGGATCTTCCGAGACCAACAGACTGCGTAAGATACTGTCAATCACATCATCAATGGACCATGAGCAGTCAGGAAACGCTAAGGCTATTACTTGACACTCATTTTTCTGGCAGTCAGGCAGCGCCTGTAACAGGTGCCACTACTGACTGCTCAACTAGCGGCACAGCTACAGTTCCGTTGAGTATCGACAGACTACGCTGGGGCATTAACAGCTTCGATCCGTATAAGTCCCCAGGGCCAGATGGAATAATTCCAGCTGACCTACAGGGGAATGCGGACATTGTCCTACCTTGGCTCTTTGTGATTTACAAAGAGTGCTTAAGAAAGGCTTATTTGCCACCATGCTGGCATATTTGTAGGCTCATCTTTATCCCTAAAGGGGGTAAGACATCCCACACTACACCTAGGGACTTTACACCCATAAGTCTTACTTCTTTTTTTCTTAAGACGTTGGAAAGAGAAATTGATATTCATCTGAGTATGACCATACCCAAGAATGTTCTCTCAGAGTCACAGCATGCATACACGAAAGGCAAGTCTGTGGAAACCGCACCGCATTCTCTAGTGGACTGCGTAGAAAAATCTCTTGGACACAAGGAATTCCCTATGGTAGCCTTTCTGGACATTAAGGGTGCTTTCAACTACGTCAATCCTGAGGCCATTGCATGCATATTGCAATTACCATTGAGGGAATGCTGGCCGTAGGGATTGATATTAATATCTGTAGGTTTGTTAGGAATCTGCTTACCTTCAGGGTCGTCAGGGCCTCGATTGTGGATGCAACTGAATACTGGGGTGTAAACCCCAGAGGGATCAACTGGATCTTTGAGGCTGTTGTTAAACTGATACTCTTTTATGGAGTACTGGTGTGGTGAAATATAATGGAGAAGGATACTCATCACAGAACCTTTGAAAAGATCTTTCGTCTAGTGGCGAGGCTGATGACAGGCGCGCTCCTAGTGGACATTCTGGCCAAACAGTTGGCCCTATTTTCTGCGGTCAGATTGAACGCTGCGTGCCCGTGGTCAAGGTTTGACTATGGGAACGCCAGGATTCTGATGGAATACCAAGACATTGGGGTCCACGAGAACGTTGACTACTGTGTACCAAAACCTTTCTTTGGCCGACTTTTCCATTCTCTTGTCAAGGACAGGGAACAGGCTTCTAGACTCTCATTTCCTGAAGATTCCGTTAGGGTCTTCACTGATGGATCTAAGAGTCGAACTAATGCGGGGGTTTACGTGGAGAACTTTAACGTAAGAACTTCATTTAGGCTTAGGGATGTTTGCAGCATCCTGCAAACCGAAATTTCTGCTATCACTCGTGTAGCTAGATGGCTAAGGTATTATAGGATATCGATATCTATATCTTTACCGACAGTAAGGCGGTCATCTCTGCTATCAATGGTGTGTACAGCACATCCATAGCTGTGGTCGAAAGCCGACTATCTTTGGGGGAGATAGCGAGACATTCGAGGATGACACTTGTCTGGGTACCGGGACATTCTAACTGTCCTGGCAACCTCATTGCTGATGGAATAGCCAGGGAAGGGACAGAGCTGGATAACTCTGTTATCTGTCACTTCACTGTCATTCCCGTATCGCAATGCAAGTTTATGATTCAGTGTGAATCATACAGACTTGCTCAATCAAGATGGGAAAACGTAACCACAAGGCCTCGCTACGACCCACGCAGAACACGTGACCTTCCTAACTTCAACAAGGTGCGGTTACGGCAACTTGTGAATGTTGTAACTGTACATTGTAGAAGCTGTAATGATGAAGAGGAGGGAGAAACAGTACTCTATTCTTCTATGTCAGTGCCCTGCACTAAACAGCGTAAGGGTGCTGACACTGCGTTCCAACTTCTTACCAGACCTGGAGAGCCTGGCGAGTGTGGAGCTTGTCAGAATATTGGCCTTCCTAGCGTCAATATGATGGCTTAATGCGGCAGAGGACGGCTCATGAGTAGTCCCTGTTTTAGGGTATCACAATGGGACCGAAAGAACGGACCCAAGTGCCTTGACAATGGCCCTAATAACCCAACCTACCTATGTGCAAGTGGTTGGCTACATGTCATAAATTGTGAGGCAATACACAAATACATTTTGACACATATACCATAAACAAACGCTAAAGATTATATATTTCAATAAATATTTTGCATTATTTATTAAATTTTTTACTAAATTGATTCGGCGTTCATTGCAGCTTCTTTTGTGTGCATGTACCCCAGACTATGGCATGTGTGTATCTAAAAGTAAGTTTCAGTAACAACGAACAAACAGCTGGCCGCTTACATAGGGTCCACACCTAACATAACATGTAGGATGAGAACGTTGAATTCAATCGTAAAGCGCATTATGTTACGTGTAGACTTAAAATCCTATAACAACAGACTTATGAGATTAGCTGTCAAATAAATGTATGCATTTGTATTTGTGTATAAAAAGACGCCTTTGAAAATCGTTAGTTGCTTGTGAATGTTGTGTAAAAAAATTATTTGAAAAAACTATTTTATATGTACAAACATACATACCAGTTGCAAATTAAACAACATAAATTTTACATATATGTCATAAATTTTAAAAATAATTTTTATATTAGAAAAAAAATTACGCAGATGTTTTTAAAGTAATTTTTAAACAAATGATACAAAAGCATTGCACACATAGTTTAACAAGACGATATTATTTAACAATTTAATTCACTTTGCAAACAATTAAAATCAAACACCAATCAATTTATCAAATGATTTCTTGGAATATTATAAATATTCACCAGAGCTGGCAATGAATTGTGAATTCTTATAGGATTAAGAGGAATGGTATTCTCCTTGGCAAACATTAACATTAAGATGAAGAAATCAGTTCTCCCAAATATTGTGTAGGAATTAATCGCAGAGAAGATATCCATTCTCTCATTCTGCCGACGTTCTTTCACATATTATGTCAGAGTTAATCGCAGTTGTAGACGCTACGTTAAGGAAATTGCGATCAGTTTCGCTTTATGCGTACGAAAATTAAGCTTAGCGAAAAATAAGTAAAGTAAATTATTGTTGTACACATTTGATTGCATGTATTCGCACATTCGCCTGGGCTAGCCTAAGTTCACTATAGTTTCTCCTTAACAATAGTTTTTATATGGTATGAATAACACACATGATCAAGAAAAATTCTACGAAAATAGTTGCGCCCTATCTTTAGTGGTAATAAAAAGAAATATGTCCCAGCCTTATGAGCCATTAAGCGATATCCCCACCCCCGTGGATCGGCCACGATTCACTACTCTAGATCAAGGACAGCAAGTTTAGAAACAGGACGCATTAGGACACCAGTACTAGTACGGACACCAGCGCAACGAATAACACCATCTTTGCCCTTGTAGACCTCTTCCACTCTACCACGCCTCCAATCTCTCCGATACACTGATTGATCACAAATGAGAACCAGATCACCAACGCCAATGGGCTTCGTACGTTGGCACCATTTGGAACGTCTTGTTAATGTAGGCAAATATTCTCGAATTCAGCGATTCAAAAAATGATCCCGTAATTTACGGGAGATGCACCACTGCTTTCTCAACAAAATAGGGTTTTTTGGGGCTCCGGCAGTAGTTTGGACTATATTTGGGCAACCAAGCAAAAAATGGTTGGGCGTTAGTGGTTCCTCATCTTCGTGGCTCAACGGCAAGTGTGTCAAGGGACGAGAGTTCACAATATTTTCTGCTTTAATCAATAAACTCTGTAGTGTGTGTTCACGAAGGGTTGACTCTAGCACACGTTGACGCACTGGACCATACGCTTCGATATACCACCTTCTGCAGGATTATGCGGACAATTGAATTGCCAGTCAATACCTTTCAACGAAAGTTCATCTTCAATTCGTGCCACATCAAACACCTTGCTGAACCTCTTAGCGACTTGATCAGCACCAAAAAAATTTTTACCATTGTCGCTTCTAAGTCTAGTAGGCACGTCACGTTGATTTATAAAATTGCGTATGGCAAGAATGCACGCATCTGTGAAAAAGTCAAAGGCAACTACTAGATGGATGGCTCTGACGGTTAGGCAGGTAAATAGAGCAACCCATCTCTTTTCATGACGTCGACCAATGGTTACAGTTAGTAGCCCGAAATAATCTAGACCAGTATATGTAAAGGGCCGAATATATGTATGGCGTCAGTCTGTCTTCTGGAAAAGAACCCATAAGTGGTGGCACCGGCAATGTACTACGAAATCTGCAAATTAAACATTTAGAAACACACGTACGCAAAAGTTTTCTAAGGTGGGGGATCCAAAATCATCTTCTGATTTCACATATCGTGGCTTCCAAATTCTGGTGCGTCATCTTGTCGTGTACATGGGCCATAAACAACTCGGTAAGACGATGAGATGAAGGCAATATAATATGCCGTCTTATTTCCATGGGTAACCAACTAGCTGCGTCCACACCGCCATAAACTCGAAGTAGTGAATTTTCATCCAAATATGGAGCTAGCGTAAACAACTCACTACCTTTTGACGAGCTTTCTTCAGATTTTAAAATTTCTATTTCAGCAATAAATTTATCTCGTTGGGCTTGTCGGCAAAGACGCGTTTCCGCAGTTTTTAGTTCAAGAGCAGTCAAACCAATCCTTTCTTCTGGAATCTTTTTCTTTTGGCATCGACTTATAAAACGTAACAACGCTTTATGGGTCAAATAAGTGGTTTTTGAGGCAAGAAATCACAGGAAGCAGCTAGAGCTTAAAAATTTAGTATAGGTGACTGCGGTGGCTATCTTACTCTTCGAAAAAAAATTCAAGTCCATCCGGCTTAAACACGCTCACTTTTACTAACTATATTGTTTACCACATTAAAATTATTACAATACCCAGTTGCGTTGACCGGAAAAGTAAGCTTAGCGGTGGGAGATGGAGCATTCTGCTAGAAATAACATTTATTTACTAATTAAATTATTAACATAAAACCATAAAATTAAATTCGTCTCCTTTTGCTAGTGATCGGTTTAGAAATTAATCTGTGCTTCAAATGCCATCAAGATTTAATTCCACTGAAAATATAACATATTTAAAATAATTTGTGGTGTCTTAAGGGTGTGTTCCTTTTTGTAATTTTGTAGGCTCACTTAAGCAATTAATTAAAAAAAATTTGTGGTTCATTATGCAACGACATCCTGTAAGAAAAAACCCTGGATTGCAGTCAGCATTAAATCAAAATAATAATGGTCCTCCATCTACCGGAACAAATTTGCCACAACAGTTCACTCCCCCTGCCGCTGGAGCTTCATTGTTGTGTACCAGTTCCTGTGGAGTAACAAATAAAAACGTAACTACAGCCAATGCAGGTGAACAAAACAAGTCCGTCTCTGTCACCGCCGCTGATACCTCATGTACCATAGCCACCACTTTTACTGCCACGCCCATCATATCTATCACCACTGTTCAGCATAATCAACAAAGTTTTCGTGGCTCAACTACACAGCAGCAGATACCTCCGTCGAATCCCGGTATTAATTTGGAAGACTTGCAAAGCCAAATCAATACGCTCCAGATTCAGTTGCCAAAAAGAAAGGCCACGCTGGCAAGGCATCTGAGGAAATGGCATCTGTGGCAGATCTACACGTAAGTGGGATTGACAAGAAGAGGAAGTATGCTCTAAATAATGTTTACGTTGTTTCAAATTTGAAATTGGCGGCTCAAAGTTTTAAAATGGACTCATCCCGGTTTACCTATTAAGTTTTACATTGGTGTTGCCCCTAAGGTCTTGATTGGATTGGATCACTGCCACCTTGGTCTTCCTGATGAAAATTTTCCTTTGGAAGAAAGTGGTGCTTATGCTGCAAGCACACCATTAGGCTGAGTCATTTTTGGTCCGGTAAAGGGTAAGCAATTAAATCTCAGAAAACAAAAGTGAGAGTCAGGTTGCAACCTATGTCTTCAAGCCAAGCTGTCGAAGCTGTAGTTAGTTTTGGTTTGTTTTGTTCTGACATTCAGCTTTATAGTGCCTAACATTTAATCCATTGTATAACAAATTATTATAAATTTCATAAAATGGAAAATATTAATTCAGGTATTTTAAAAAAATGTTATTAATAAGTTTCATAAAAATATTGTTATTGTAAATTTTTCGTTATATCAAAGTGTGTTGTATTTTCTGTGTAGTTTTGGTTATTGACCGCGTGTTTCCTGGAGCAGTACTTTGTTTGTTGTGACGTATTTTTTGAACAGTATATATGTGGAGAAAGGTAATGATGTGTACTTTCATGTTGTTGTAATTTCAACTGCAGCCTAACTGCTCTAAATTATTTATATTTTCCCTACGAAATTTAATAGGAGTGTGGATGACAAATTTATGGCATCAATCAAAAAGAAAACAATTTTTGTGCAAATGCTACCCAAAAGTGGAACAAGAACCAAAGATGTGCGAAGAGATTTGAGAACAACGAAAGTTTATGGTTATGAAATGTGACTGATCTTAAAATTTCTGAAAGTGATGCTGCAAACAAAAGAGGTCGCCATCATGTTGGATACAGCGAGGGAAGTGCGAGATGAAAATGAAAATTTGCTTCCTGTGCTTCATTCGCACAGGGTCATTCATATTGATCATAGACCTCAGCGCCTTAAAGGCATTATTGAGGGAAGTTGGCAACAAAACTTAAGTATATATTACAGTATTTACAAAAGAAATAAAACAAGAAATTCAAAATATTAATTAAGATTATATGTATATAAAATTATATATATATATATATATATATATATATATATACATATACATACATACACACATATATACATAAATATATATATATATATATATATATATATATATATACATATATATATATATATATATGTACACATACACATACATATATACACACATACATACATACATACTCATACATATACATGCATGTATATAATTATTTACATTTGTACAATTTAATTCTAAAAGATAAGTAGGAAGTAGTCTATGTGAGAAGTTCTTCAATGTTAGATAGTAGATAGCTTTTTAAAGAATTTTTAAAAACTGAGACTCTGTTTAGTATTTTTAATTGATGAGGTAGATTGTTAAATTCACGTGTACCCATATTCTCGATACGCTGCTTGGTTAATTCTAATCTACATCTAGCAACAGCTAAATTGTTGCTATTGCGTGTGTTGTATAATTGTACTAAATCTTTTTGAAACCAAGTTTCTTGTACAGCAATTATATGGGGTAGACGTGGAAATGTGCTAATAATACTTTTAAATTTGTTGAATTTACTAATTGAAGAAATACTTCTCATAAAAATTGATATAATGCTAAAAAATGGTTTTAAATAATTTACTGAATGGTAAAAAGAATCTATATCAGAAAAATAATGATCTTTATGCATAATGAAAAAATTAAAATAGCGTTGAATACTAAATGTTAAATACTTATAGTTATGAGGATAAATAAATTTCATCTTCATCATGGCCTGCAGCTTGTTGAGATCTGCGTCCCGTTGACTTCTTTGTTGTTGCTCCTAACAAAAGTTCATCCACATCTGATTCACATCTGATAATTCCTGGTTTTGATAGCTCATTTTTCTTTATAAAAACTCTTCCTCCAACAGCGTACACAGCACGATATCCAACCTTTTTCAACGATTTTGCGTAATTTAATAGTGTTAAGGTTTCTTTACTTAAAAAGTCATTAACAAGCACATTTTTCATGCTTTCATTTTCCTTAAGTTTGGGTTTAATCGACAAAAATGTTCCTTTTGCTTGCTTAGAGTTAAACTTGACAACAACCTGTTGTTTTGCATTTGTTGGATTATGTCTATTTTTAATAAAATAAACATCATCAATGCATTCAGGTTTTACAACCACACCAGCATCACTTGAAATTTTCAACACTGTATCAAGTGGAGAATCTTTATCAGTAGCCTCAAATCCTCTGATTAAACAGTCATTTTTAACTTTTTCATTGTTCAAAACTTTTACAGAATTTTTAAGATATTCCACTTCTGCCTTTGATTGTTTATTCTCCTTTTTTATTATATCCAAATTCTTTTTGTTTTCTACAACACCATGCAAAATCCCAGCAAACTGTTTTGACATCAAATTCATCGCAACTTGCAGACTGGACAATTGGTTAAGTTTTTTCAATTCTTCTTTAATCTGTTTTAATTCTACATTAATGGTACCACCGTTATCACATAAATGACAAACAAACTCTTCGCTTTCATTGTTGAGAAAATATTCATATTTATGTTTGTCTAATGATGTACATATTACATGATAAACTTGATTACATTTGTCGCACTCAATAAAGTCTTCCTCTTCTTCCTTTACCAGCATTTTGCATTGAAAGCAACTTTTGTGTGTGGTTTTTAAGCTACGACGAGCTCTATACATTTTATTTCACAAAATCGCAGTATATTGTTATATATTTATTGAAAAAAAAAGTATTTTATTTAAATTAACTTATTTAATTTAAGAAATAATAAAATTTCCACGGAGCGCTTGTAGAAAAAGTTACTTCTTTTCACCAGAGCTGCCAGCTTATCAGCTTATGCATCCAAAGCAAACGATATGAACTTCGTTTTAAAGGAAGCAGCTTTATCTCCATCTAGGGCTACAAAAATGAGAAAACTCTTAACCTCCAATGACAACATTACCACTATCCCCCGAGGAAGCATTGCTATTTTTGATAGAAAATAATTTAACAAAGCAACAGTATATAAGCATTCGGGAAATGAGCAAGTCACGAAACTGTGATATTTTTCCACATTTCCAAAAAATTCAAAAGTGCAAACTGCAATGCCGACCTGATGGACTATCGGTAACGGAATCATCAGTACAAATTCCTCTGCAGAGCTTGGTTAGCCATATAGCAACAAGAATTTTGTCATACCATGAAGAAGTTTTGATGCAAGTAGATGAGCTGAATGATGTCACATTGGTTTTAAGTTATGGTTTCGACGGTTCCGCTAGACAAAGTTCTTTTAAACGAATATTTAGCAGCAATACCTCAGAAAGTTTAGATAACATGCTATATGTGACATCAATTATACCACTAAAATTAATCACGTGGCATAATGAAACAGTTTGGATTAATCATGTACCTCAATGTGTTCGTTTTTGCCGATCAATAAAATTGAATTTATTAAGGAAACGAAGGAACATATTTTGAAAAAAAAAAACAATCTGGATATGCAAATAAAAAATATCAGTAAAGTATGAACTTATAATGACTTTAATTGATGGAAAAGTTTTGAACGTACTTACGGAAACAAAGTCTTTTCAGTCGTACCCAATATGTGGTCGAAATCCGAAGCAGTTTTGTCAATAAAAGATTTAAGCTCATTAGTGTATCAGCCAACACCAAATTCATTAAAATATGGAGCAAGCCATATTTCTTAGAATTGGATTCGATGCTTAGAATTTGTTCTGAATCTTTCATATAGACTATATATTAAAAAATTTCAAATTCGAAATGCTGAGGACAAATTACTAATGCAACAGAGAAAAAGTGAAATCCGACAACAATTCTGGGAGAAAATGGGTCTTCATGTCCATAAGCCGAAAAGTAATGGAAGTGGATCAACAAACGACGGCAATACGGCGCGAAGAGCATTTTCAAATCTGGAATTATTTGCGTCAATAACAAACGTTAACATTGAGTTTTTTAAACACTTACAAGTCATACTAATTGCAATTTCTTGGAACTTTCAGTTAAGTGTCGAAAACTTGACGAGTTTATGTTATAGAACTGCCGAAATATATTTTTAATATTACGAATGGTACCCAGCGTCAGCTACGTTGCATACAATTTTAACACTTTCTTCACAAGCCTCAATCTTGCCTCTTGGATGTGCTGAAGAAACTGCTTCTGAGGCGAGAAATAAATTTTATAAAAAGGATCGCATTGAGCATGCACGAAAAGACTCTAGAGAACACAATATATGTGATGTTTTTAACTGAGCCATGGATTCTTCTGACCCATTCTTATCCAATATTTGTCTAAAGAACCGTCATTCAGCAAAAAAAATTTGCAGCTTCCAAGAGAAGTTATTTCTCTTTTGAAGATTCCAGATGTTCCTGAATATCAATTTCCGACTACGTCAAGTGCTATCGCAAATGAAAATTTTTCTGATTTCGAATGGGAGGCAGAGGATCTATATCATTTTAATATAGTTGATGAAACATGGGACAATTTTGAAGTAAGAGTTATTTATAATATACTAACTTTTATAAAATTTAATGTTATATTTTTAGTGGAATTAAATCTTGATGGCATTGGAAGCACAGATTAATTTCTAAACCGATCACTAGCAAAAGGAGACGAATTTAATTTTATGGTTTTATGTTAATAATTTTATTAGTAAATAAATGTTATTTCTAGCAGAATGCTCCATCTCCCACCGCTAAGCTTACTTTTCCGGTCAACGCAACTGGGGATTGTATTAATTTTAATGTGGTAAACAATATAGTTAGTAAAAGTGGACGTGTTTAAGCCGGATGGACTTGAAATTTTTTTCGAAGAGTAAAATAGAAATCGCAGTCACCTATACTAAATTTTGAAGCTCTAGCTGCTTCCTGTGATTTCTTGCCTCAAGAACCACTTATTTGACCCATAAAGCGTTGTTACGTTTTATAAATCGATGCCAAAAGAAAAAGATTCCAGAAGAAAGGATTGGTTTGACTGCTCTTGAACTAAAAACTGCGGAAACGCATCTTTGCCGACAAGCCCAACGAGATAAATTTATTGCTGAAATAGAAATTTTAAAATCTGAAGAAAGCTCGTCAAAAGGTAGTGAGTTGTTTACGTTAGCTCCATATTTGGATGAAAATTCACTACTTCGAGTTTATGGCGGTGTGGACGCAGCTAGTTGGTTACCCATGGAAATAAGACGGCATATTATATTGCCTTCATCTCATCGTCTTACCGAGTTGTTTATGGCCCATGTACACGACAAGATGACGCACCAGAATTTGGAAGCCACGATATGTGAAATCAAAAGATGATTTTGAATCCCCCACCTTAGAAAACTTTTGCATACGTGTGTTTCTAAATGTTTAATTTGCAGATTTCGTAGTACATTGCCGGTGCCACCACTTATGGGTTCTTTGCCAGAAGACAGACTGACGCCATACATATATTCGGCCCTTTACATATACTAGTCTAGATTATTTCGGGCTACTAACTGTAACCATTGGTCGACGTCATGAAAAGAGATGGGTTGCTCTATTTACCTGCCTAACCGTCAGAGCCATCCATCTAGTAGTTGTCTTTGACTTTTCCACAGATGCGTGCATTCTTGCCATATGCAATTTTATAAATTAACGTAGCGTGCCTACTAGACTTAGAAGCGACAATGGTAAAAATTTTTTTGGTGCTGATCAAGTCGCTAAGAGGTTCAGCAAGGTGTTTGATGTGCACAAATTGAAGATGAACTGTCGTCGAAAGATATTGACTGGCAATTCAATTGTTCGCATAAGCCTGCAGAGGGTGGTATATCGAAGCGTATGGTCCAGTGCGTCAACGTGTGCTAGAGTCAACCCTTCGTGAACACACACTACAGAGTTTCTTGATTAAAGCAGAAACTTTTGTGAACTCTCGTCCCTTGACACACTTGCCTTTGAGCCACGAAGACGATGAACCACTAACGTCCAACCATTTTTTGCTTGGTTGCCCAAATATAGCCTAAACTACTGCCAGAGCCCCAGAAGACCCTATTTTGTTGAGAAAGCAGTGGTGCATCTCCCGTAAATTACGGGATCACTTTTGGAATCGCTGGATTAAAGAATATTTGCCTACATTAACAAGACGTTCCAAATGGTGCCAAAGTATGAAGCCCATTGCCGTTGGTGATCTGGTTCTCATTTGTGATCAATCAGTCTATCGAAGAGATAGGGCGCAATTATTTTCGTAGAATTTTTCTTGATCGTGTGTGTTATGCATATCATATAAAAACTATTGTTAAGGCTAAACTATAGTGAGCTTAGGCTAGCCCAGGCGAATGTGCGAATACATGCAATCAAATGTGTACAACAATAATTTACTTTACTTATTTTTCGCTAAGCTTAATTTTCGTACGCATAAAGCGAAACTGATCGCAATTTCCTTAACGTAGCGTCTACAACTGCGATTAACTCTGACATAATATGTGAAAGAACGTCGGCAGAATGAGAGAATGGATATCTTCTCTGCGATTAATTCCTACACAATATTTGGGAGAACTGATTTCTTCATCTTAATGTTAATGTTTGCCAAGGAGAATACCATTCCTCTTAATCCTATAAGAATTCACAATTCATTGCCAGCTCTGGTGAATATTTATAATATTCCAAGAAATCATTTGATAAATTGATTGGTGTTTGATTTTAATTGTTTGCAAAGTGAATTAAATTGTTAAATAATATCGTCTTGTTAAACTATGTGTGCAATGCTTTTGTATCATTTGTTTAAAAATTACTTTAAAAACATCTGCGTAATTTTTTTTCTAATATAAAAATTATTTTTAAAATTTATGACATATATGTAGAATTTATGAAATTTTGCCTTTGGAAGAAAGCGTATATATATATATACATATATATATATATATATATATATATATATATATATATATTGTTACAAAGATTAGAAATAGATTTAAATAAAACGACAATATGGCTATATATACTTGGCAGCACTGCCAATTAATCTCGAGTTGTCAAAAAGTTACAACCCTGGTCAACACAATATAGATAATATTAAAATTAATGGAAATGGAATACTCCAGAATATACAAGATCATTCGAGGCTGTGCCAAAAAAAAGTGTAAACAACAACGAAAAACCTAGCAACATAAATGCTAAGATATGTTATACTTAATGATCTTGTATGCAAGTATTCACTGCTAATAAAGCTAAACAGATTCAAAAGTATACACAGCCATATACACATAGAGGAAGAAACAAAACCACAGAACACTCATCCATACAACCACTCATAGTTACCATAGACAAAACACACAGAACACTCATACATACAACTACACATAGTCACCACACATAGCTACATGTTAAGTAAAGTACAACCAACAACAACCAAGCCCAGAAGTTTCGCAAAGTTAGCAGGCGACGTCATTTTTGCTATATAAAGGCACTGCCAGAGCATAGTGAGTGAGTGTGATTTCAAATATAGACGTGTTAACATCGCTAAGATTGAGTAGTACAAATACTCGTGTTAATAAAGTAATTGATAAAGTGTTGCTACATTATATTTCTAAAAATTAATTTTTCCGTGTTTTAATTTGATGCAATAAAACGAATCCTTGAAGGATAAGTAATAAAACCGTTTTTACGAAAAGGCTAAAAACGTAACAATTGGTGTCAGAAGTGGGATTGCAAAAATAGTTAAAAGGACATTGCAATTTAAGAAAAAAAAATTACATTAAAAAAAATTAAATAAATAATCATGAAATTTGATGAGCTAAAAGTTGAACAGTTGAAAAAAGAGCTCAGTAAGCTGGAATTGCCAACTGCAGGTAACAAGGCTGAACTGCAGAAGAGGCTGATGGATGAGTTTAAGAATCGCGGCATGGACATTGAGGACAAAGACGATGTGCAGGTACGCCCTCCTGCCACGACCAGCAGCATGGACATAAATTCAATGCTCGCTGCTATGATGATCTAGACAAAAGGAATCAGTGATGCACAAAGTGAATTAAAACAAAACTCTCAGCAGATGCAGGAGGCATCAAGGATCAGCAGTGACAAGCTTGTAGCCGAAATAAGTGAAATAAAACAAAACTCTCAGCAGATGCAGGAAAAGCTTGTAGCCGAAAGGCAGCAGATGCAGGAAAAGCTTGTAGCCGAAACTCAGAAGATGCAGGAAAAACTTGTAGCCGAAATACAGGAGTCAAATAAAGCCATCAACGAGACCCTGATAGAGGTTTCTGAAGCCATTGACTGGAGGGTGGATTCTATTGAGAATAAATTCGATACGGTTGCTAGCAGAAATGGATGGGATGCTGAAGAAAAGGCCATGGAGTTGATTTTGTCCTTAAAGGGTACAGCCGCAGAGGTACTTGAGTAAGCAGCAGAAACAAATATAATGAAATAATGGCAGCATTGCAGCGTAAGTATGGTGGTGAGCACAAGCGTAATTTGTACAGAATGGAATTGCGATGTAGAGTTCAAAAGCCTCTATAAGATTTCGCAATGGAAATCGAGCGTTTAGTGCAGCTCACATATCCAGGCGGGAGTCACCCGTTCCTGGATCACTTTAAAACTGAGGCCTTCGTTAAGGGCATTCGCGACTTCTGCGGCGGTGTGCGCTACGCAGAAATCCACTTTCGCTGAAACTGTTTCATTTGCGCTGGCTCAAGAGACTGCAAGGATGGTTTTCAAGCCACAGATATGTAAAGTGCGGAATGTGGAGCTTTTGTCTGAGGAGGATAAAAATCTAGTTGCTAGCGTTAAGGAGGCAATTTGACAACTGCTGGCAGAAAATGCTATCAAAGAAAACCCTAAGTGCTTTAAATGCGGAAAGATCGGTCATTTTCAGCGCAGTTGCAAAGCACCAAGGAAGAGAGGTAGATCTGTTTCGCCACCAAGAAACAGCAAACAGGTGAACCAAACAACATCACAAGAGTGCCCGTTAAACTAAAACGAGCTAGCAGTAAGGGGCAAGAGCTAGTTCTCACAAACGAGGACCCCACAATCTCCATATCAGTGATCTAGCAGGAAAATAGCAACCTCACTGCGTCCGGACACGTTAACGGGGAAAAGCACGTACTTACCATAGACGCAGGGGCATCGCTGTCAATAATAAGGCCCGATATAGTAAAGGGGAGATGCAAGCGGTTAAGAAATTTACGGCTACATACAGCTACTGGAGAGCCTGCCACTGTCTATGGTAAGATTGAGGTGAAGGTGACTATAGCCAACAACAACGTGAGACATGTGTTTATTGTTGCCGATATTGTCGATGAGGTTATTATTGTAGCTGATTTTATGATTAACCATTGCATTAATCTATATTTGGAACAACAGCTGATGATTTGGCGTAATGTGGAAATACCCCGCAAGTAACAAAAGTATTTGCTATTGAGAGTCAGACGTTACCGCCGCAGTTTGAAACAGTCATATGGGCGCGTGTGAAGGGAGATTGTGAGGACAATCGGTTGTGGGTTGTAGAACGAGCAGATCTAAAGAAAGAGCTTATAACAGCGAAAGCTCTAGTGAAAACTAGTAAAGGAGGAATAGTCCCTATAACAATGCTTAACTTGTCAGACCATGAAAAAGTCATCAAAGAAAATTCCGGTGTTGGCCAGTGTACCCCTAGCAAAGCGAGATAAAGTAAAAAAGCTTGTAAGTGAAATGCTGCGTGACGGCGTAATTGAGCTATCTTCTGCTGCTTGGTTTTCGCCTGTAGTCTTAGTTAAAAAGAAAGATGGCAGTACTAGATTCTGCGTAGACTACAGGAAGCTCAATGACATAACCAAGAAGGACAGTTATCCGCTCCCCGGATTCGATGACAGTTTGGACATGCTAGCTGGTACGAAATGCTTCTCTACGCTGGGCTTGCGAAGCGTATATTGGCAAGTGGAGATTACAGAAAAAGACAAGGAGAAAACTGCCTTCAGTGTCTGTAACCGATTATGGCAGTTCAAAGTCATGCCATTTGGTCTCTGCAATGCTCCGGCCACATTTGAACGCCTAATGGAGAACGTACTGATAGGATTTCACTGGAAGAAATGCTTGGTATATCTAGATGACATAATCGTGATGGGGAAAACTTTTGATGAACACCTCAAAAACATGGCAGAAGTTCTTCAACGGATATCATCAGCTGGATTGAAACTCAGCTTGAAGAAATGTGCATTATTCCAGAAAGAAGTAAAGTATTTGGGGCATCGTGTTACAGCAGACGGAATCTCAACAGATGAAGATAAAATAAAAGCAGTAAGGCACTGGCATCAACCTAAAAATCTTCATGAATTGCGCAACTTTTTGGGCCTTTGTACATACTACAGACGTTTTGTGCCGAATTTTGCCAGTGTAGCTACAAGCCTGCATGAGCTGACAAAGAAGTCGAAACCATACCATTGGGGCGAGCCACAGGAAAATGCATTCCAGAAACTCAAAGAATTCTTATGTACGTCACCAGTGCTGGCGTATCCCATAGGTGGAGAAAAATTTGTGCTGGATACTGATGCGAGCGGTTATGGCATAGGGGGTTTGCTATCCCAAGTAGTTAATGGCACTGAGAAGGTCATAGGGTACTATAGCTGTGTACTCTCAAAACCTGAAAGGAACTACTGTGTGACACGACGTGAACTTCTGGCGGTATTGGAATGCATTAAACATTACCATAAGTACCTGTATGGTCAACACTTTACATTAAGGACCGATCATTCTGCACTGAGATGGCTATTGCAGTTTAAAAATCCTGAAGGGCAACTGGCAAGGTGGATTGAGCGCCTGCAGAGCTACGACCTCAGCATTGACCATAGAAGGGGCACAAGGCATAACAATGCGGATGCTCTTTCGAGAGGACCCTGCTGTTTAGAGTGTAAACATTGTGTTAGAACCGAGCAAAAGGAAGGCGTTGTGGATGTTCGGCTAATGCTCATCGGCCCTGATGAAGACTGATCAGCGGCACAGAGGGACGACGGCATATCAAGGAAAATTATAGCGTCCAAAGAAGAGGACAGGCTACCATCCCAGAATGAAATTTCGGCTGAAAGCCCACTCGCCAAATCTTATTGGGCTCAGTGAAACAGCCTCAAGGTAATAAAAGTGTGTTTATACCGCGTATGGGAAAGTGTAGATGAAAAAACAACTTCAAATTTAATAGCTGTGCCATACTCCAACATAAGTAAAGCTTTACAGGAGTTTCATAATGGACCTAGTGGCGGTCGTCTTGGAGTAACAAAAACACTTGAGAAACTGAAGCAGCGTTTTTATTGGGTTGGATGTCAACAAGCTGCAGCCGACTGGATAGCAAACTGCCCACAGTGCATAGCAGCGAAAGGCCCAGTAAGAAGCAGCTGCAACAATACAACTCAGGAGCACCATTCGAGCAGATCACAATGGATGTAGCAGGTCCCTTTCCCGTCACTGAAGCCGGAAATCGTTATGTACTTGTGGTAAAGGACTATTTCAGTAAATGGCCAGAGGTATATGCTATACCTAACCAGAAAGCAAAGACAATTGTAAATGTATTCGTCAACATTTGGGTATGTCGCTATGGTGTCCCAATAGAATTACATTCCGACCAAGGAAGAAATTTCGAGTCTGCCATATTCAGGGAAATGTGCGAGTTATATGGGATAAAGAAAACCAGAACGATGCCGTTGCATCCACCGTCTGATGCCATGGTAGAAAGGATCAATCGCATCTTAGAAGAGTACCTACGAAAAGTAGTAAGCCACCACCAGAGGGATTGGGACGAGCACATTCCCAAATTTTTGATGGCATATAGGTCAGCTGTACACGACTCAACATCGAGAACGCCAGCCAAAATTATCTTCGGAACGGAATTAAAACTACCTGGTGATTTGGAATTTGGTGTTAAGCCAACTGTAGAAGAAGGAACTATTAGGTCCCAAGAGAAGGAGAACTTAAACGAACTGCATGAGTTCGTGCGTAATAGAATCAAGATGGTCAGTGACCAGATGAAGGCTAGGTATGACCGCGCAGCAAACTCGGAGGGATTTATGGAAGGACAATTGGTTTTACTGTATAACCCACAACGGAAGAAAGGATTGTCCCTAAAATTACAGACTCACTGGGATGGCCCGTATAAAGTGATTAAGAGAGTGAATGACGTTGTGTACCGGATACAGAAGCATAATAGCCCAAGGTCGAAAATGAAGATAGTACATCTCGAACGATTGGCGCACTATGGAAGAGGTGATTGTATGCCTATTCGGATCCAACAGACCTAAGTGGGCGGGAGTGTTACACAGATTAGAAATAGATTTAAATAAAACGACAATATGGCTATATGTACTTGGCAGCACTGCCAATTAATCTCTAGTTGTCAAAGTGTTACAACCCTGGTAAACACAATATAGATAATATTCAAATTAACGGAAATGGAATACTCCAGAATATACAAGATCATTCGAGGCTGTGCCAATAATAAGTGCAAACAACAACAACGAAAAACCTAGCAACATAAATGCTAAGAGATGTTATTCTTAATGCTCTTGTATGCAAGTATTCGCTGCTAATTAAGCTAAACAGGTTCACAAGTATACACAGCCATATACACATAGGAGAAGAAGAAACAAAACCACACAACACACAGAACACTCATCCATACAACCACTCATAGTTACCATAGACAAAACACACAGAACACTCATACATACAACCACACATAGTCACCATAAGCAAAACACACAGGTCAGCATTGTCATGTATACAAACACACGTATATAGCTACATGTTAAGTAAAGTACAACCAACAACAACCGTGCCCAGAAGCTTCCCGAAGTTACCAGACAATGTCTTTTTTGCTATATAAAGGCGCTGCCAGAGCTCAGTAAGTAAATGTGATTTCAAACATAGACGTGTTAACATCGCTAAGTGTTGAGTAGTACAAATACTCGTGTTAATAAAGTAGTAAATAAAGTATTGCCGCATTATATTTCTAAAATTAATTTGTCAGTTTTTTAATTTGATGCAATAAAACGAATCCTTGAAGGATAAGTAATAAAACCGTTTTTACGAAAAGGTTTAAAAACGTAACAATATGTAGTAATATTAGTACCACATAAATTTATGCCCATGCGCTCATATCTACATATCGATACGTATGTATAACATTAATCTATTATTTTACAAAAAATATTTACAGTCTTTTGTGATTTTATAAAGTTAAACAAGTATAGCAAGTTAATTTATTAAATATGCTATGTATTTTTACAAATGTATCAACTAAATGTTTAAATATCAAACCAAACAAGAAGTAAAAAAAGCTTTTATGCCGCACTCTCATTCAGCATACATGCCATCACTCTGCGTAAAATTCTATTTGAAGCAGGTTGGTTGCGCTGCGTTGCGTTTTTCAGCGTTGAAATAAGCAGTTTCACAATTTGCCGTGTTACAGATTGGATCAGGTGATGCGTTTGCGCAGCGTCTGGCTAATTGGGCCTTAAAGCAGGAAGTACATAACGCGTTATAAGCGTCTTTAAAAAAAGTAGAGCTAGTGTGATTGTATGTAACAAGTTACATGACGAAACGGGTAGAATGCTTGACGCGTAAAGTAGATATACTTTCTACTTTTGTACGCGCGGCGCGCGTCTTGAAAAAAATGTCAGCTGTTTTTGATAGCCAGGGATGACAAATTGTATTACATTTTCGATGTTATTGATTAATAAATTTTTGTCGTGGATTATCATTTTTTAATTTTTATTATAATAGAACGTTTTTAATAAGAAATCACTGTCGCAATAAAGATTGCTATTAGTTTCAAGAGTGAAATGCATTGAAATTGTTATTTTATCACAATTGTTTCTTCAAAGAAATATTCATATAATTTATCGATTTATTTTACGTACCAAGTACCATCTCTGTTATGTTTATTAATTTTGTTATATATTAAGAAAGGTTGCGTATGCTCTTTTTGCACAGTATATTATATTTACAAACTCAACTAATTCCACAAATTCTTTAAAATTTTCAATATTTTTTTACATTTTAGCAAACTGAACTTCTATGTACATATGTGCATATATTACACTACAGCTGATTCAATTATAAACATTGGCGCATAAAACGCTTTGCATTTACCTTGAGTTGAAAAATGCGTCAGAAGCATGAACGCATAGAACGCGCGTCGCGTGAATCGCGTGTTATGTACTTCCAACTTAAAAGTGTGTTCATCTAAGCTGGATTCACTCATGGTTTCAGGACAAATTTTACTTTCTGAAACATTTTTTCTTATATGTAGTTTGACGTTTCTTTTTTAGAGAGAGAGGGAGAGAGAGAGAGAGAGCGAAAGAGAGTAAGATGTTTCGGAACCTGAATTGGTTTAATATTAATTTACATTCCAAAACATTGCAACTGTGCTGCCAGAAAGTTTAATTTTTTAAGTAAAGTAGAATTGAGATACCACAACATATTATATGTACATATGTATAGTAAAATACAGAACTTTTTTTATGCTTTTGTATGTATAACAACACACTTGTTTCATATTTTTAGTGTAAATAATAAAATACGGAGAACTTAATTTGTATTGTTTGGAATTAAAAATATATAACTGGTGAATATTGTTATAAATAAATAGTAGTATTGCCCAATTGTAAAAGTCACACACATTGTTTAAAAAATTATTTAATATGGTAGCCTTGGTGCTCCAGAACAAATGCGCGAAGTGGGTGAATCGCTTCAGAGCATACTCTCAAAAAACTAAAAATGTTCTAGAACGTCAATATTGTTCTGAAACCATGGGTGAATCCAACTTTATTAGTGAAAAGTAGCAACGAGAGAGTAACAAGAAATTTTCCACAATTACTCTCAAAAATGTGAAAAAGTAAATGAACACTTTGCTAGCTAGAATTTGAAGTTAAAGTAGTGTTGTAATGTATAGGTATATATAAGTACCCAATAACTACCCCTACATATTTTGGACAAATTATACATATATGTATGTTATTATAAAAAAATATGATTATGGTCACTTATATTCAGCATTATTATTTTGGCACCTTATTGCGTTATTATTATAATAATTACATAATATTAAATATTTTTTTAATATGATTTTATGAAGGACTATTAATGTAAACTGTTGTGCATGCGTATTAATGTAAGGTATTTAATTCATTTATTAATAATATAAATACTAATTATATCAAGTTACAATTTATTATCGAATATGGAGAACCAACTTTTACAACGTGAATTAATAATCGAGACTGCCGGAAGTTCGAATTTGTATATCAAGTAAAAAGGAATAATAATGACAATTGAAGTTGGAGCAAATAGTGTTACCATATCGCTGGTTTGGGAAGCTGCCCAGTTGTAACAATTCTCCCTCACTTAAAAGAAACATATCAGTTTAGTGCCGTATGTAATCGCTATGGTAACCCGGCGGCTTACGTTGACGACCAGATGTACGGCGGCTGGGTGTTACTTCAGACCCGGCGTTTGCTGAAGAAGACGATTGTGGCTGCTCTCTTGTGGTAGGAGTATTAGGAGCATTGGTATTACTCGGCGCTGAAGTTTCCTGGGAAAGTAGCTGATTTTGAATGGGAGTAAGTAAAGTTTGATGTTGAAAGGTTTGAGGATTTACTTCCGCATGACTACTCGAATTAGTTCCTTGTTCAGGATTCTGTGATGTGTTAGGTGCTGTGGCATTTGTGAGGCGTAATTGGTTGATGTGGCGTTGGAATGTAAATCCATTATCAAGGCGAACGATATAATAGAGACGACCAAGTTTCTCTGTGATGGTTCCAAATTTCCAGGAAGGTTTATTTCCGGCGTAATATCTGGCTTGAACACGATCTCCCAAATTTAGTTGTCTGACTGTAGTTTCAGGAATAGAGGATTTTAAGCTTTTTGAATGTTTTAAAGCATTTAGTCGAATTCTAATCTGTCTTCCAAGATGCTGCTCAGATGGAGTTCTGCCATTGGCTAGTGGTGTCGCCCTGTATCTAAAAAGAATTTCTTGAACCTTTCTTCCCATTGGTGCTGGATCATCTGCCATCGAAATGAGACGTTTTTTTAACGTCTGTACATTTCTTTTCGCCAGTCCGTTTGTTGCTGGATACCAGGAGCAATAAATTTTTGAAATATGCCCGAATTAGAGCAAAACTTTGAAAACTCTTCGCTTTTGAAGATAGGGGCATTGTCGGAGTCCATAACGTCTGGATACCCATTCCTAGCAAAAATGCTGGATAATATTTCGATTGTTAAGTATGATGTTGGTGTAGAGGAGATCACTCCCACTTCAGCCCATTTAGATTTCGAATCGATAACCACTAGAAATTGATAGCCTTGGAATGGCCCGGCATAATCAATGTGAATGCGTTGCCAATTTCCCTGTGATTCGTCTCACGGATGAACTTTTTAGGATTATTTTGAACTGAAGCACAAGACACACAGGATCGAACGTACCTTTCGATATCCTTGCCAATTGTTTCATTTTGGTTATGCCCATGTGTGTGTTATGAAGTTCCTTGAGTACTGCACTTTGTAATGAACTTGGAACCACGACTCTATTACCTCTAAATAAAATTCCCGAATCAATGGTATATTCTGAGTCGACTGTTTTTGAGTTACGCAATGTATTTAGAATCTGTACAAGTTGTGTATCTTCTTTTGTGGCTTTTCGAATTGAAGTAAAATTTATATCTGATGAATTTATCTGGAACAGTGTTGAACTGCAAATAGAATGTACTTCTTGATCAATGAAATCTGTTGACATGATATCTACAGTTATCGGTGCTTTTGAAAGGCAATCAACATTTTCTTCACTTTTTTTCGTAACAACTTCGTAATTATAACCTGTGAGAAAAGCTGCATATCTTTGAAGTCTTGACGATGTCATTTGAGGCAATTTTGAATTTTGGTGGAAAATCCGGGATAAGGGGTGGTTATCCGTAACCAGTGTAAAAAGTCTTCCATAAAGATAATCATGAAAGTGTTGTACTGCATACACAATTGCTAGCGCCTCGCGATCAAGCTGGGAATAATTCTGTTCTGCCGGAGTTAACGACCTTGAAGCAAAAGCAATAGGCATTTCCTCATCATTGATTACGTGAGACAAAATACCCGCTTGGGCTAGCATCACAAGCGAGTTGGACTTTCAGATCGGGATTGAAAAGCATTAGAACTATATCACTAGCAATTTCCTTTTTAAGCACTTTAAATGCTTTTTTGCAATTTGAATTCCATTTGAAAACAGTATTTTTATGTAATAACATACGTAATGGTGAAGTTATAGTAGAGGCATTTGGTATGGTAACCATGCCAAGAAATCTACGGACATCTTCCACACATTTTGGTTCTGGCATATCAACAATAGCTTTTATTATATTTAGTTTAATCGTTGACCTGTTGTATTATAATAATGTTCTTGTTTGATCGTTCGGCTATAGGTCAGATTTTTAAAAATCAATAAACACTAAATATTTTTTTTATTATTTAATCTTTATTTAATGTTATTTTCCCCAATATTTCGAATAGCTTCGTGGGCCGCAGGTGCAAAGGAAAATCATGTGCCAAATTTTGATAATGTAAAAATATTACAACAAGAAAACCATTATTCCAGGAGATTTACCTTAGAGATGTTACACATAATTGACGTTCCTACAAAGAAAAGACTTAACTATAAACAAGACACAGAGAAATGCGCTCAAATTTACAGAAGTGTGATAAACAAACACAAGAAACAACATAAACAAATCAGTTTTCGCAGCTAAGGGCTACAGACGATCGACATATTGAAAATATGTTAATTCAATCTAAGTTTATTTAATTTTTAATTTACATGTATGTAATTGTAAATTTATTAGAAATAATCAAAAATTAATTTTAATGTTTATCATTTATTGTTTTGTACCCAACAGTGTTTTCCTGAAGATGAATAGCGAAGCTATTCGAAATATTGGGAAAAATAACATTAAATAAAAATTTTATTATCAAAAAAATATTTAGTGTTTATTGATTTTTAAAAACCTGTTCTACAGCCGAACGATCAAACAAGAACAATAGCTTTTATTTTCGAATCACATTTTTTAATTTTGTTGTACTCCACAGTATGGCCCAAAAATTGAATTTGTTTTTGAAAAAATTGGAGCTTTGAAAGGTTTAAGTGGAGGTCGTACTTTTTCAATTGGGCCAAACAACATTTCAAATTAGCTTTACATTCAGATAAAGACTCACCATGTATAGTAATATCATCGAAATAGACTACAGTTTTTGGAATTTCACGTAATATTTGGTCCATTATTCTATTAAATTGAGCTGGTGCCGTTTTGATCCCAAAAGATAAGCGATTCATTCAGTATGTTCCCCGATGTGTCGAAATTGTTTGAATTTGGGGTGCCGTTTTGATCCCAAAAGATAATCGATTCATTCGGTATGTTCCCCGATGTGTCGAAATTGTTTGAATTTGGGATGAAACTTCATCAACAGGCACATGCAAGTATGCTTTGTACAGATCAAGCTTACAGAAGTACTTTCAATTCCTGAGGCGATTGAAGATTTGATCTATCTTTGGTATAAGGTAGTGTGCACTTACCAACCTTTGATTTACACCGACCTTATAGTCGACGCAAAGTCGAACACCTCCGTCAGCTTTTGGGATGACCACCAATGCTGACTCCCAATCACTATTAGCAATCTTGGAGATAATTCCCTCTTTTTCCAGATCATCAAGTTCCTTGTCAACACGTTCCTTTAATGCAAAAGGTACTTGGCGTTCCCTGGTGTAGTTAGGCTTGACGTTCTCTCTCTACTGCAAAGAAACTTTATAATGATGGATACACCCGATTTTCTGTTCAAAAACTGATGAAAATTCATTTATTAAGTCTTCAATTTGATGAGAATGATTAATAGACTGGGCCATATGTAGATTTGAATTATTTTGATACAATTCGTTAAGGTTGATACCTAAACGACGTATACATGTTCTATAAGGGGAGAACAACGACTCGGTACGATATAGAGATCATCAACTATTGAAACGTTGTTATATTTTGCACTGACACTCACTTTGCCTTCTGGGGTATATGTATCTTGAGTGTACGAACGAAAAACTATATTTGGAGGAGTTATTTCATTAGACAACTCCAATCTTTCAAATAAATTTTTGGGCAAAAATGAAAACCCAGAGCTAGAGTCTACTTCGAATTTGACCATTTTGCCTTCTATTAGAATTTGTGCATAATAGCGTTCACAATTTGTACTTTTGTGGTCGTTGGAATAAACATCCACAATGTCATAGATTCCGTAATCAGAATTATCATTTTGTACTTGGTTTGTTGAGTTCACACGTATTTTGGATTTATTTTTAGGTCCGGCGTTAGGACTATTTGCCATAAGAGAAGCGATGCAGACTTTTGCTACATGACCCTGTTTTGTACATAAATTACATTTTAATTTTGTACTGGAGCGACATTCTTTTGCAAAATGACCGTTTTTCCCACAACGTAAGCAGAGGCCAGCAATAACTAATTGCTCATAGTTAATTTTTTGTCTCTGTTGAGGCGGTTTACGACTGTATGACACTTTTCCCTTCCTTGAAATTTTTTTTACATATGCACTAGATGTATTTGCCGCGGCGTGTGATAACTGCTCTACATCACACTTTGCTGCCTCAAGTGCCAACGCCTTTGAAACAATTTCCTCGAATTTTGAAGATTGCGCTTGAAGAAGCTGCCCTCGCTTATTGTTGTCCCTTATACCACGGATGAATTGTGCTCGTAAGAATACTTTAGCAATTGAACTTTTGCACTCACACTCTGAAACAAATTCACAATCGTTGATGTCAGTACGAAGTACTGCCACAAAATCTGCCACTGATTGTCCTTCGCTTTGGTATTTTGATAAAAATTTATGTTGAGCCACTAAAACATTCTTCTTTGGAGACAAATGATTTTCTAACAAATTTAACGATTCATCGTACGCTAATTCTGTTGCTGCTTTTGGTGTCGATGCCGTCACCATATTGAATTGTTTAGAGCCAATTGAATTTAGCAATAACTTTACACAATACTCCTTCATGCCCGAAATGCCCTTCATGTTGATATAATTTTCAAAACGTTGTATGTAACTCCGATAATTCTCCTTAGTTGGATCGAAAACATCAAAGTTTTGAACCAATGCTGTGTTAATTACGTTGGTGCTGCCTTGAACCGCACTTGAATTTCCAGCACCCACAGTCAATCTTGATATCTGCGCCAACAAATCCTGTTGCGCCTTCATAAAAACTGAAAACTGTTCAGCATTCATTTTGTAATAAGCTTGCACTTGCTTAGAAAAAAAAATTCACTCTATTCTTGAATTTATGAGTTTCGCGTATTAATGTAAGGTATTTAATTCATTTAATAATAATATAAATACTAATTATATCAAGTTACAATTTATTATCGAAAATGGAGAACTAACTTTTACAACGTGAATTAATAATCGAGACTGCCGGAAGTTCGAATTTGTATATCAAGTAAAAAGGAATAATAATGACAATTGAAGTTAGAGCAAATAGTGTTGCCATATCGCTGGTTTGGGAAGTTCCCCAGTTGTAACATAAACACTAATAAGAAACTACATTAACGCGCAAGCAAATGTGAGTTGAAAAGGAGAATTTTTGTGTCTAACATTAATGCTCTGCCTTTGCAATCGTTTCCAAGCATTTTAACATAAAAACATATAGTCAACACAGTAAATTTTTATGTTAGGAAAAGGAAAATAAAAATTTCTAATCTTATGTTGATTTGAATAAAAGTTAGATATGAACATAATAATTTCTATGTTAAATTAAATTAATATTCATGGGCTAATTGTTCGAAATTAATTAAAATCTCAGAAAGACATGATGATAAATATTCCAAGGCACACAGGAAAGTCAAAATCAGTTTTACTCAACTTACACAGCACAGCAGAACAGCTTTTTTGCTTGTGTAGTCCTAAGTTACACAAAAATTAATTTGTTATCTTTTTCTTATAATACTTTTTATTTGTTTTAAAGTTTACATGTACTTACAATTTCTTAAATTTTCCAAAATATTTTTATTTTCAACTTAATTTAGATAGACTGTTTTATAAACACAAACGCAAAACAGCTGTATGAATATTTATTGCAAGTAAAAATTTTACTTGTAAAAACTTGCAATAATTTTTCTGTATCTCAATTTTTTACGCTCTTTCGTTACAAATTTTTTGGGTTAATGAACGCTTTCTAGTAACAATTGTTACAAATTTGTAAAATTTTTTAGTAAATGAACACAACTTAAATGAAAAATTATTTGCGTGGCTGTATTGTACAGCATAAGAACAACATAAAATGCCGACTTTCATTTGCACTCGAGTATTTAGATAAACCGACAGTTCTTTGGAAAAATGTCCTTTGGAGTTACGAATAGAAATTTTGTCGATTTCGTTCAGACGGAAAACGTTATGTATGGCGTCCTCCAAACATGCAGCTCAACCCAAAGCACACATGAAAGGCGGTAAAGCACGGTGGCGGAAACGTGATGGTTTAGGCTGCGGTTTCTGCGTGTGGTGTTGGTCCTATACACAAAATCGATACACGGACGGAACATGTTTTCAAAAATGTACTTTAAAATACAATAGTTCCATATGCAGCGGACAACATGTCACTTAGATGGCAGTTTATGGATGATAACGACCCAAGCAGAGTATAACATGAAGGTATTGGGCCTGTTCGTAAACGCAACACTGCGCTGCATGTTATGCGCATAACGTTCGTAAATGCAAAAATTGGCGTATGCCAAGTGTTCGAAAATGCAACAGTGAAGCATATTATGCGCAAATAAATACAAAAAACTAATCATAAAAATGGCTGATGCAATGAATGAAAGTATAGATTTTGTTTAGTTTATTTCTTTTTATTTAATATTTTTTTTGTATATTTAAGCCTCGAAAGTGAAGAAAAAATATGTCAACTACTAATCAGGACACGATTTGATATGGAGGAAGTTTATTAGGAAGAAAAAAATAAAAAGAAATAAAATTTTCCGTTCGTAAATGCAAGAATAAAATGAGCAAACAATAGCATCAGCGACAGCTGATGAGCAGTGGCATCGCAAAATAATCATATTGTGCAGAGTTGTGATGCATTTACGAACAGGCCCGTTAAAATGGCCAGCTCAATCACCGGATCCCTACAAAATACTAACTTGTAAGTTAAATTAAGTTTACTTTTTTCCTAATGAAAATAAAATTTTTTAATCTGTGCTAAATTATCGTCCAACTCACATTACTTATCAATTGCAATTAAATATCATATATGAAAAACTATTAAACCAAAGAAAATAACTGAACATATTAATCACACTAGCTCTCCGGTACACATAATAATTTGGACTAATAAAAAATTAATGCGATATTGACTCCAAAGTATATGAAGTTTTATCTTTAGCAAAACTGTTGCGCATGATATGATCGATTTCCGACAGGTGGCACCACTGAAAATTATTAAAAATTAATTGAATCGTAAACACTTTGAGATCGTTGTAAGAAGCATTTTTAGGTTTTAAAAGACTAACGACTTTTCTAGGAATGAGGGCGTGATGCCTTTCCAATCCTATGAATAATGCGTTCTGCTATCTTCATGGCAGGGTAATCTATATATATATATATTACGTTTTTAGACCTTTTCGTAAAAACGATTTTATTACTTATCCTTCAAGGATTCGTTTATTGCATCAAATTAAAACACGGACAAATTAATTTAGAAATTTAATTCGGCAACACTTTATTTATTACTTTATTTACACGAGTATTGGTACTACTCAACCCTCAGCGATGTTAACACGTCTATGTTTGAAATCACACTGACTCTCGCTGAGCTCTGGCAGCGCCTTTATATAGCAAAAATTACGTCGTCTGGTAACCTCGCGAAAGTTCTGGGTATGGTGGTTGTATTTTACTTGGAATGTGTGTGTTTGTATACATGACAATGCTGGCTTGTTTGGTTTGCTTATGGTAACTATGTGTGGTTGAATGTATGAGTGTTCTGTATGTTTTGCCTATGGTAACTATGAGTGGTTGTATGGATGAGTGTGTGGTTTTGTTTCTTCTACGTGTATATGGCTATGTATACTTGTGGATCTGTTTAGCTTTATTAGCAGCGAATACTTGCATACAAGATCATTAAGAATAACATCTCTTAGCATTTATATGGCTAGGTTTTTTGTTATTGTGATTTACTCTTATTGGCACAGCCTTGAATGATCTTGTATATTCTGGAGTATTCCATTTCCGTTAATTTGAATATAATCTATATAGTGTTGACCAGGGTTGTAACATTTTGACAACTATAGATTAATTGGCAGTGCTGCCAAGTACATTTAGCCACATTGTCGTTTTATTTTAAATCTATTTCTAATCTTTGTAACACTGCCGCCCACTTAAGCCTGTTCGACCCGAATAGGCATACAATCACCTCTTCCATAGTGCGCCAATCGTTCGAGATGTACTATCTTCATTTTCGACCTTGGGCTATTGTGCTTCTGTATCCGGTATACAACGTCATTCACTCTCTTAATCACTTTATACGGTCCATCCCAGTGAGTCTGTAATTTCGGGGACAATCCTTTCTTCCGTTGTGGGTTATAGAGTAAAACCAATTGTCCTTCCATAAATCCCTCCGAGTTTGCTGCGCAGTCATACCTAGCCTTCATCTTGTCACTGACCATCCTGATTCTATTACGCACGAACTCATGCAGTTCGTTTAAGTTCTCCTTCTCTTGGGACCTAATAGTTCCTTCTTCTACAGTTGGCTTAACACCAAATTCCAAATCACCAGGTAGTTTTAATTCCGTTCCGAAGATAATTTTGGCTTGCGTTCTCGATGTTGAGTCGTGTACAGCTGACCTATATGCCATCAAAAATTTGGGAATGTGCTCGTCCCAATCCCTCTGGTGGTGGCTTACTACTTTTCGTAGGTACTCTTCTAAGGTGCGATTGAACCTTTCTACCATGGCATCAGACGGTGTATGCAACCTCATCGTTCTGGTTTTCTTTATCCCATATAACTCGCACATTTCCCTGAATGTGGCAGACTCGAAATTTCTTCCTTGGTCGGAATGTAATTCTATTGGGACACCATAGCGACATACCCAAATGTTGACGAATGCATTTACAATTGTCTTTGCTTCCTGGTTAGGTATAGCATATACCTCTGGCCATTTACTGAAATAGTCCTTTACCACAAGTACATAACGATTTCCGGCTTCAGTGACGGGAAAGGGACCTGCTACATCCATTGTGATCTGCTCGAATGGTGCTCCTGAGTTGTATTGTTGCAGCTGCTTCTTACTGGGCCTTTCGCTGCTATGCACTGTGGGCAGTTTGCTATCCAGTCGGCTACAGCTTGTTGACATCCAACCCAATAAAAACGCTGCTTCAGTTTCTCAAGTGTTTTTGTTACTCCAAGACGACCGCCACTAGGTCCATTATGAAACTCCTGTAAAGCTTTACTTATGTTGGAGTATGGCACAGCTATTAAATTTGAAGTTGTTTTGCCATCTACACTTTCCCATACGCGGTATAAACACACTTTTATTACCTTGAGGCTGTTTCACTGAGCCCAATAAGATTTGGCGAGTGGGCTTTCAGCCGAAATTTCATTCCGGGATGGTAGTCTGTCCTCTTCTTTGGACGCTATAATTTTCCTTGATATGCCGTCGTCCCTCTGTGCCGCTGATCAGTCTTCATCAGGGCCGATAAGCATTAGCCGAACATCCACAACGCCTTCCTTTTGCTCGGTTCTAACAAAATGTTTACACTCCAAAGAGCAGGGTCCTCTCGAAAGAGCATCCGCATTGTTATGCCTTGTGCCCCTTCTATGGTCAATGCTGAAGTCGTAGCTCTGCAGGTGCTCAATCCACCTTGCCAGTTGCCCTTCAGGATTTTTAAACTGCAATAGCCATCTCAGTGCAGAATGATCGGTCCTTAATGTAAAGTGTTGACCATACAGGTACTTATGGTAATGTTTAATGTATTCCAATACCGCCAGAAGCTCACGTCGTGTCACACAGTAATTCCTTTCAGGTTTTGAGAGTACACAGCTATGGTACCCTATGACCTTCTCAGTGCCATTAACTACTTGGGACAGCAAACCCCCTATGCCATAACCGCTCGCATCAGTATCCAGCACAAATTTTTCTCCACCTATGGGATACGCCAGCACTGGTGACGTACATAAGAATTCTTTGAGTTTCTGGAATGCATTTTCCTGTGGCTCGCCCCAATGGTATGGTTTCGACTTCTTTGTCAGCTCATGCAGGCTTGTAGCTACACTGGCAAAATTCGGCACAAAACGTCTGTAGTATGTACAAAGGCCCAAAAAGTTGCGCAATTCATGAAGATTTTTAGGTTGATGCCAGTGCCTTACTGCTTTTATTTTATCTTCATCTGTTGAGATTCCGTCTGCTGTAACACGATGCCCTAAATACTTTACTTCTTTCTGGAATAATGCATATTTCTTCAAGCTGAGTTTCAATCCAGCTGATGATATCCGTTGAAGAACTTCTGCCATGTTTTTGAGGTGTTCATCAAAAGTTTTCCCCATAACGATTATGTCATCTAGATATACCAAGCATTTCTTCCAGTGAAATCCTATCAGTACGTTCTCCATTAGGCGTTCAAATGTGGCCGGAGCATTGCAGAGACCAAATGGCATGACTTTGAACTGCCATAATCGGTTACAGACACTGAAGGCAGTTTTCTCCTTGTCTTTTTCTGTAATCTCCACTTGCCAATATACGCTTCGCAAGCCCAGCGTAGAGAAGCATTTCGCACCAGCTAGCATGTCCAAACTGTCATCGATTCCGGGGAGCGGATAACTGTCCTTCTTGGTTATGTCATTGAGCTTCCTGTAGTCTACGCAGAATCTAGTACTGCCATCTTTCTTTTTAACTAAGACTACAGGCGAAAACCAAGCAGCAGAAGATAGCTCAATTACGCCATCACGCAGCATTTCACTTACAAGCTTTTTTACTTTATCTCGCTTTGCTAGGGGTACGCTTCTGGGTTAATATCATGTTTAGCCAATGCAGTTCTACCCTGGCTTTGGCTTCCCATGGCGAAGATACTGGCATGCCTTTTTAGTAACTGTTTGGCTTTATTTCTATCTGTCGCTGATAGACCTGCTAACCATTTCCCTACGTATTCCTCAAATTGTTCACGTTCTTTTCCAGACAAATCAGTAGGCTCCATCTTCTTCTCGAAGTTTATTATTGCCTCTGCTAGAGTACACTGGCCAACATCGGAATTTTCTTTGATGACTATCTCATGGTCTGACAAGTTAAGCATTGTTATAGGGACTATTCCTCCTTTAATAGTTTTCACTAGAGCTTTCGCTGTTGTAACCTCTCTCTTTAGATCAGCTGGTTCTACAACCCACAGCCGATTGTCCTCACAATCTCCCTTCATACGCGCCCATATGACTGTTTCAGACTGCGGCGGTAACGTCTGACTCTCAATAGCAAATACTTTTGTTATTTGCGGGGTATTTCCACATTACGCCAAATCATCAGCTGTTGTCCCAAATATAGATTAATGCAATGGTTAATCATAAAATCAGCTCCAATAATAACCTCATCGACAATATCGGCAACAATAAACACATGTCTCACGTTGTTGTTGGCTATAGTCACCTTCACCTCAATCTTACCATAGACAGTGGCAGGCTCTCCAGTAGCTGTATGTAGCCGTAAATTTCTTAACCGCTTGCATTTCCCCTTTACTATATCGGGCCTTATTATTGACAGCGATGCCCCTGTGTCTATGGTAAGTACGTGCTTTTGGTCCTCGTGGGGGTCCTCGTTTGTGAGAACTAGATCTTGCCCCTTACTGCTAGCTCGTTTTGGTTTAACGGGGACTCGTGTGATGTTGTTTGGTTCACCTGTTTGCTGTTTCTTGGTGGCGAAACAGATCTACCTCTCTTCCTTGGTGCTTTGCAGCTGCCCTGAAAATGACCGATCTTTCCGCAGTTAAAGCACTTAGGCTTTTCTTTGATAGCATTTTCTGCCAGCAGTTGTCGCATTGCCTCCTTAACGCTAGCAACTAGATTGTTATCCTCCTCAGACAAAAGCTCCACATTCCGCACTTTACATATCTGTGGCTTGAAAGCCATCCTTGCAGTCTCTTGAGCCACCGCAAATGAAACAGTTTCAGCGAAAGTGGATTTCTGCGTAGCGCACACCGCCGCAGAAGTCGCGAATGTCGTTAACGAAGGCCTCAGTTTTAAAGTGGTCCAGGAACGGGTGACTCCCGCCTGGATATGTGAGCTGCACTAAACGCTCGATTTCCATTGCGAAATCTTATAGAGGCTTCTGAACTCTACATCGCAATTCCATTCTGTACTAATCACGCTTGTGCTCACCACCATACTTACGCTGCAATGCTGCCATTATTTCATTATATTTATTTCTGCTGCTTACTCAAGTACCTCTGCGGCTGTACCCTTTAAGGACAAAATCAACTCCATGGCCTTTTCTTCAGCATCCCATCCATTTCTGCTAGCAACCGTATCGAATTTATTCTCAATAGAATATCTGTAGCTTGAAAATCATCCCTGCAGTTTCTTGAGCTAGCGCAAATGAAACAGTCTCAGCGAAAGTGGATTTCTGCGTAGAGCACGTAATGCCGTTAACGAAAGCCTCAGTTTTAAAGTGGTCCAGGAACGGGCGACTCTCGTCTGGATATGTGAGCTGCACTAAAGGCTCGATTTCCATTGCGAAATCTTGTAGAGATTCGTTAGGCTTCTGAACTCTACATCGCAATTCCATTCTGTATAAATCGCGCTTGTGCTTACCACCATACTTGCGCTGCAATGCTGCCATTATCTCATTATAGTTGTTTCTGCTGCTTACTGGCACAGTCTCAAGTACTTCTGCGGCTCTACCCTTTAAGGACAAAATCAACTCTATGGCCTTTTTTTCAGCATCCCATTCATTTCTGCTAGCAACCGTCTCGAACTGGAATTTGAAGATGCCTAATGGTACGCTGCCGTCGAAGCATGGCGATTTTATCCGCGCAGAAACCTCCGCAACTGCTCGTACTGGCCCGCTGCTACACTCCAGGTTATGCACTTTGTCCTCTAGAGTATGAAATTTCTCTTCGATCTCCTTTGCATGCTGTTCCAGCTCTGAGAGTTTATCCTCAATAGAATCCAGCCTCCTCTTAATGGCTTCAGAAACCTCTACCAGGGTCTCGTTCATGGCTTTATTTTACTCCCGCATCTGCTGATTTTCGGCTACAAGCTTTTCCTGCATCTGCTGAGAGTTCTGTTTTATTTCAGTTTGTGCATCACTGATTCCTTTTATCTGAATCATCATAGCAGCGAACATTGAATTTATGTCCAGGCTGCTGGTCGTGGCAAGAGGGCATACCTGCACATCGTCTTTGTCCTCAAACTCGTATGTCCCAATGTCCATGCCGCGATTCTTAACCTCATTTATCAGCCTCTTCTGCAGTTCAGCCTTGTTACCTGCAGTTGGAAATTCCAGCTTACTGAGCTCCTTTTTTAGCTGTTCAGCTTTTAACTCATCAAATTTCATGATTATTTATTTTAATTTTTTTTGTTTCTTAAATTGCAATGTCCTTAGCGATGTTAACACGTCTATGTCTGAAATCACACTTACTTACTGAGCTCTGGCAGCGCCTTTATATAGCAAAAATGACATCGTCTGGTAACTTCGGGAAGCTTCTGGGCACGGTTGTTATTGGTTGTACTTTACTTAACATGTAGCTATATACGTGTGTTTGTATACATGACAATGCTGACTTGTGTGTTTTGCTTATGGTGACTATGTGTGGTTGTATGTATGAGTGTTCTGTGTGTTTTGTCTATGGTAACTATGAGTGGTTGTATGGATGAGTGTTCTGTGTGTTGTGTGGTTTTGTTTCTTCTTCCCCTATGTGTATATGGTTGTGTATACTTGTGAACCTGTTTAGCTTTATTAGCAGCGAATACTTGCATTTATGTTGCTAGGTTTTTCGTTGTTGTTGTTTACACTTATTATTGGCACAGCCTCGAATGATCTTGTATATTCTGGAGTATTCCATTTCCGTTAATTTGAATATTATCTAAATTGTGTTGACCAGGGTTGTAACATTTTGACAACTAGAGATTAATTGGCAGTGCTGCCAAGTACATATAGCCACATTGTCGTTTTATTTAAATCTATTTCTAATCTCTGTAACAATATGTAATTTATGTATTTACATGCAGGCAAATGTGTCGATAATGTTTAGCGACCAGTGCTATGCTATTGAATGTCAGAAAATTTCGAAACCATATTTATGACTGAGGGCGAATCTCGGGATCTAAGGCATCGCAGTCTTGTCGTTCACTACTTCAGCCAGCAGCACCCTTATAAAATAAATGTATTAGTAAAATTATAATTTAGCTATACATATAATGAAGATATTCAGGTATGTGATGAAAAACGATTAAGATACCAAAACGATTTCAATACAATAAAAGGTGTGATGTGGTTTTTTGAATCGTTTTGTCATATCAGTTTCAAAATCCATTTTGTTTCAAACAGAAAACTATCGTTTTACTATGTGATATAAAATGATAACATCTGTTTAAGATTAAATTCAAAACAATCATACATAAACTGATTTTTTACATCGTTAGTTAAAACTTCAATGGTAAAATGGAATTTTGTAAAAATTAAATTAATTTGAGACATATTGCGGTGTTAAATATTTTGGGTCCTCCAACGCATGACGTAAATAGATGGATAATTAATGGAAACCTATGGTTAAAAATAATTTGTTTAAAAGCTGCCATTAAGAAAAAAATTTTAACTAATAAAGAAAAAGTTGTAAGTACAGGTGGTGGTGGTCCATATAACCAGGCTTATATTTATAAAAAGGAAGATACAGTCAGACAAATATGTAAGCTTTATGCATTTTTGGAAGGAATACAAAATGTGAAGTTTGCGGGCCATGAAAGCGAAAGTGGTAAAGCTTCATTATCAAAAGATGATTACGCAGATTAAATACAACTTGCACATATATGTATATTTATATATAGAAACCTTAAGAAACGTTTTCTATTTACTAGACTATTTAAAAAAAATACTTTTACATACATGTCGTCTGGCAAATCCAATTTGAACAATCTCGCAATTGCCATTTGATTTTCAATAGATTTTACTTTATTTAATTGTTTTTATATATTTCTTGAGTGTTTTAAAGAAATGTTTAATTTGTAAACAAAGGCAGTTCCTTATATTTTTGTTCTTTGCTATAAAAATTAAACGGAATGAAACAAAAATCGTTTTAGAGATTGATTTCAGTTTTGAAAACGATCGTTTTTCATCACATACTTGACTACATCGATCAAAAGTTTAAAATAAACTATTGTACTATTTATACATTTTCCTACGTTTTCTGTACAAGCGCAAAAAGGAATGCGCCATCACTATTTCAAGCAGTTGTTTTGATTTTTGTTGTTAAATGATAAACACCACAAGCTAAACAGTATTCTGACATTTTGCACAAACGTAAAAAGTTTAAACAAATAAACATATTTTCCATACCCATTTTACAATAAACATATCTTCTTTTTAATATTACCACTACCAAAAATAACTTTGAACACTACAATTTGTTGCATGGTACAATAATCCGGGCCCAAATCGGCACTCGTTATCGAATGAGCATTCGTATCGAGTAAAATTTCGTTACGCATCAAATAACCAAATTATGGCACTCGATAGCTATCGAATCGAAATTTATAAGAAAAATGTAAATGATTTTTTGTTTTGTAATAGAATCAAAACATATTATTTCTACAAATGAAAACTAAACAAATATTTTGAAACCAAAAACGAGTAAGTAAAATCACAGCAGAATATTTAGATTAATTTTAATGTAATTTAGATTATTTAGGAAATGCATTCATCATCATTATTTCTCTAATCTTTTTCTGAGGAAGAAGAAGAACACTGTATTATGCGTGCAAAGAGACAAATGCGGCACTTTGTCATTATCAGACACAGCGTAAGCAGGAAAAATTTTAATATGATTACATCAAAAAATGTATGTACATATATATTTTAGGTTCCAGAAACGGTTTAGATTGTCCAAGGAAACTTTTAATTTAGCTTAATAAATCAATATAAGAAAAATATAACAAATAATACATATAATAACACAGAACCAAAATTATATAAATCCTTAATTTATATACCAGAAATGTCAGAGAGACTAGAGAAATCAAAAATATTTGATACTCAAAAATATAAAATGGATTTTAGAACATATTGCACAAACAATAAACTGTTCAGTAAAATGAAAGATAGAGTAGAAAAATGGGATAGATCAAATATAGTTTATAAAATACCATGCAAGGAAAATGGATCTGTCAATTGTAAGGAGGTATACATAGGTACAACAAAAAATAAATTTAAAACCAGAATAGCAGGACATAAGAGTAATCAAAAGTATAGACACATTAATTCTGAAAAAAATGCATTATCATCTCATTGTTTTAAATTTAATCACTATCCAGACTTTGAAAATGCATCAGTTTTAAGAACAGAAAACAATTATAAACGAAGACTTCTGTTAGAAATGTTAGAAATTATTAATTTACCTGTTAGAGAAAGAATGAACTTTAAAATAGATACTGATAATTTAGCTCAGAATTATAGATATTTAATTCATAGAAATTAAGTTATTAGAATTAATTGTTTATGTTATTTTATTCACACAATACATATATAGTATTTTTACATATGCATGCATGTTTACAATTAAAAATTAATAATGATTATTATGTTAAATTATTGCCCTGTATGCATGTGTTAAGATACTATATATTAAGATCATATTGATCATAGTTAATCTTGTATTATGTTAAAAAATTTTCTATATTAATATCAATTAAAAAACATTAAAAGAATTGTTTGTTAACACATACACATAGTTTTAATTACATTATTATATATGTATAAATAATATCTATAATATTTATGAATTTTGTAGCTAGTATGTTTTAATATTTAAAATTAACTAATTTCTACTTTTTATACATTTTAGAGTTAATATTTTTAATACATAAAAAATTTTTGATTTATGTTGTTAAACAATTTGTATGTATTTATATAATTGAAAAGAAAAATTTTTTTGACAATATAAAATAATTTCCTGAAGAACCTAACCGAAGGCTAGCGAAATATCGAAATAAATATATATATTAATATTGAATAACCTAAAAACTTAAACAAATCTATTGATTATATATATATATATATATATATATATATATATGTATATATATATATATATATATATATATATATGTATATATATATATATATATATATATATATATATATATTTGTATATATATATATATATATATATATATATATTTGTATATATATATATATATATATATATATATATTTGTATATATATATATATATATATATATATATATATTTGTATATATATATATATATATATATATATATATATGTTAAAGGCATAGTTTGAGATCATTTAATTAATGGCAAAAATAATGTAAGCTCTTTTGTATAGTATGATAACAGATGAATAAAAGTAAGTTGCCATAAGCATGCTTTTGCATTACTTACTTTGATCACATTTTTGAATATTTTTTTAATTTTTGTTTCTGTTGATTTGGCATATGATATATATCTATCTGAATATAGAAGTTTTTAAAAATGTATCTGCTTCATGTCTACTAGCCACCTCTTTATTTCGTTACGGTGACCATGCATAGTGTATTGAGATACACAGTGATAACAAAGATAGGTGTACCGAAACCAAGGGTGATATATGTTTTGCTTTGTTATATATAATGGTAAACAAGAATATGATATGCTGCAGCCTTGCAAAATTACCCACAACGCTCCCATATAGAAACACAACGAGAGCTTCTTGAACACAGAGCTTGACATCAAAGTAGCCAAGCAATGTTTGAGCAAGAAAACATCATTAAGTGTAGCAATGACACCCTACATATATTATTATCATGCAATGAATATTAGCTCTATTTCAAGGGATACTACTCTGTTTTACGATGCAAAACAGAGTAGGTTGAAACGATTGGGTTGAATTTGCATTGCAATGTACACTTACTAGAAAAAGTCTGAGAACATACAAATAAAGCTAAGATAATGTGGTTAAAAAACCCCGCTAACCGCTTTCATGCTCGTATAGCATGTAAAAATCCTTCATTGTTTTGATAAAAAGACAGAAGAGAATTCTGTAAGCTAAAAAACGCTTAAATAAGTAATTAAAACTTTAGGAAAGGATTGTTTTTTTCGGATAAGAGCAAGTACCAAATATTTGGAATTAAAGGCCGCCAAATTGTATGGAGAAAAACTGGAACAGCGCTAAATATAGAAAATTTGTGTAGTACTGTAGAACACAGTGGAGGAGGCGTTATAGTTTGGGAATGTATGGCGGCTAGCAGGATAGGTAATTTGCGGTTTATTGAATCGACAATGGACTAGAGAGTGAATCTTGATATTTTAAAGGGAAATCTTAAGCAATGCGCAGCAAAGCTTGGTCTTAGGAACAATTATTTATTTCAACAATTTAATGACCCAACGCATACTGCAGATATTGTTAAGCTTTGGCTGCTTTATAATTTGCCAAACCAGTTACGTACGCCTCCCCAGTCTCCGGATCTGAATCCCATTGAGCATTTATGGGATTTTTAGAACGAAAAATCCGCCAGCACGTTATATGCTACAAGAAATTTTGCAATCGGAATGAGAAAAAATATCTCGTGAGGAACCTTTAAAACGCGGCCATTCAACGCCAAAAAGATTGGCTGAAGTTCTTAACCGTGAATATAATGTTTATCTTATTAAAAAAATGGCATTTTATTGTTCAATGCACTTTTGTACGCAGACTTTTTCTTAGCATATTTTTCTATAATAACACTTTCTTTTGCATTTATTTGGTATGATTCTTGAAATTTCTGTTATGCCATTTGTTTCGAGCATGAACAAATATTAGTTAATAAAACTAAAGTTTTAATTTTTAACTTATTTTTAACCACATTATCTTAGATTTATTTGTATGTACGCAGACTTTTTCTAGTAGGTGTATATATGCGAAAACTTTTCGAATCGCTTAACATAGTTTTCTTAATGTCATTGATATAGTACCGATAATTTATATGTGTAAATATGTTGTCATAAATATCTACCCTGCAGATATCTCATAACATTAGTTCCCCAAAGCTTGATAAAATCATGAGTGATTTTTATATAATGCGTTTTACCGATTTTTGATTACGAAATGCCCAAGTTTAATGTGCTTAATCTAGTACAGGCGGATGTGAGAATATATGCAATCAAACGTTTATAATCATAATTTACCTTGCTAATTCTTGGTTAAATTTTGATATATACTATTTTCCTATGCACTGAGCATAACTGATCGCACTTTGCTTAAGCGACCAGCTGTTTGTGGATACACACACCATAGACTGTGGCACATGCACAATAGATAAGCTGCAAGGGACGCCGAAATTAATTTAAAAAAAATTTAATTGTATGTAAAATATTAGTGGAAATAGTATATGTTCAGCATATATTTACGGGAAACATATATACCACACTGTATATCTACGCTCGATGATATGTAGCCAAACCCTTGCACACACTGTTGTACATTTTGGTACTTTCCTAATATATTCCTTAATTACTTTTTGAATTTGTACTAATCAGCTTTCTTATGGTAATATGTATATGTTGAGCAAATTTAGATGTGTATTTATATTACAAATCTAATATAGTCACACAAGTGTTTGCATTATATTGCATATACATATAACATTCTTTTTGTCGAGTTTTGACAGTAGTTTTATGTGGCATGTTTGATATAAGTATGTACATCACATCTTAGTTGTCATTAATATGACATCTAAAATCTAAATATCTATGATATTTGGTAGAACGTCGGCAGAATGACAAACCGAATTTCTTTATCTTAATGTTAATGTTTGCCAAGGAGAATACTAATCCTACTGATCTTATAGGAATTCATTATGCATTGGCAGCACTTTGCCAATATATCATTTGATAATTATTGTTGTTTGTTTTTGATTGTTTGCAAAGTAAATTAAATTGTTAAATAATTGCGGATCGTAAATTTATAGGTGAATTTGGTATGTAAATAAATATAGGCTGACTTCCGAAACGTGCGTATACAAAGTTTGTATATAGTATTGCTACTGTATTTATACCCCATACACATGCAAAGTTCCAAAGAAATGCATCAACTATAAAACCGATGCCTTGCTTGCTTTCTTACTGCATAAAAAATGCTTGATGGCGGCGTTTTGAAATGGTATACATTGTATAATTATTGTACTGCGGCGTTATGAAACATGATGCTTTGTTCAAACACAAAGCAATTGACGTTTTGGAAGTCAGCCATACATATGTATGCATTGCTTTTGTATCAATTGCTTATCTTCGCAGCTCAATTTCATTATACAAACTATTTTCAAAATGTCTGGTATATATGTAAAATGTGTGTTATTTAAAATTGCAACTGGTATGTATGTATGTACATATGAAATAGGTTTTTGAAATAATTTTTCCACACAACGTTTTCAAGCAACTAACGATTTTCAATGCCGCCTTTTTATACACAAATACCATGCTTTTGTATTGCTTATTTGACAGTTCATCTCAATAGATTGCTATTATAGGATTTCTTACATGGTATGTAAGATGAGAGCGTCAAATTCAATCGCAGAGCGAATTATGTTACATGTGGACTTCAAATTTGTGTTATCTCAATCTTAAAAGATTATATATGAGAGCGTTGTTATAACAAATCCTATAACAACAATATTATGAGATGAGCTGTCAAAATTGCATATGCTTTTGTATTAATATATAAAAAGGCGCCATTGAAAATCGTTAATTGCTTGTGAATGTTGTGTGAGAAAATTATTAGAAAAATTGCATACTGTTACGTTTTTAGACCTTTTCGTAAAAACGGTTTTATTACTTATCCTTCAAGGATTCGTTTTATTGCATCAAATTAAAACACGGACAAATTAATTTAAGAAATTTAATGCGGCAACACTTTATTTATTACTTAACACGAGTATTTGTACTACTCAACCCTCAGCGATTTTAACACGTCTATGTTTGATATCACACTGATCATTGCTGAGTTCTGGCAGCGCCTTTATATAGCAAAAATGACGTCGTCTGGTAACCTCGCGAAAGTTCTGGGTATGGTGGTTGTATTTTACTTGGCATGTGTGTGTTTGTATGACAATGCTGACTTGTTTGGTTTGCTTATGGTAACTATGTGTGTTTGAATGTATGAGTGTTCTGTGTGTTTTGCCTATGGTAACTATGAGTGGTTGTATGAATGAGTGTGTGGTTTTGTTTCTTCTACGTGTATATGGCTGTGTATACTTGTGAATCTATTTAGTTTTATTAGCAGCGAATACTTGCATACAAGATCATTAAGAACAACATCTCTTAGCATAGATGTTGCTATGTTTGTTGTTGTTGTGGTTTACTCTTATTGGCACAGCCTTGAATGATCTTGTATATTGTGGAGTATTCCATTTCCGTTAATTTGAATATTATCTATATAGTGTTTGTAACATTTTGACAACTATAGATTAATTGGCAGTGCTGCCAAGTACATTTAGCCACATTGTCGTTTTATTTAAATCTATTTCTAATCTTTGTAACACTGCCGCCCACTTAAGCCTGTTCGTCCCGAATAGGCATACAATCACCTCTTCCATAGTGCGCCAATCGTTCGAGATGTACTATCTTCATTTTCGACCTTGGGCTATTGTGCTTCTGTATCCGGTATACAACGTCATTCACTCTCTTAATCACTTTATACGGGCCATCCCAGTGAGTCTGTAATTTTGGGGACAATCCTTTCTTTCGTTGTGGGTTATACAGTAAAACCAATTGTCCTTCCATAAATCCCTCCGAGTTTGCTGCGCGGTCATACCTAGCCTTCATCTTGTCACTGACCATCTTGATTCTATTGCGCACGAACTCATGCAGTTCGTTTAAATCCTCCTTCTCCTGGGACGTAATAGCTCCTTCCTCTACAGTTGGCTTAACACCAAATTCCAAATTACCAGGTAGTTTTAATTCCGTCCCGAAGATAATTTTGGCTGGCGTTCTCGATGTTGAGTCGTGTACAGCTGACCTATATGCCATTAAAAATTTGGGGATGTGCTCGTCCCAATCCCTCTGATGGGTGCTTACTACTTTTCGTAGGTACTCTTCTAAGGTGCGATTGAACCTTTCTACCATGCCATCAGACTGTGGATGCAGCGGCGTCGTTCTGGTTTTCTTTATCCCATACAACTCGCACATTTCCCTGAATATGGCAGACTCGAAATTCCTTCCTTGGTCGGAATGTATTTCTATTGGGACACCATAGCGACATACCCAGTTGTTGACGAAAGCATTTACAATTGTCTTTGCTTCCTGGTTAGATATAGCATATACCTCTGGCCATTTACTGAAATAGTCCATTACCACAAGTACATAACGATTTCCGGCTTCGGTGACGGGAAAGGGACCTGCTACATCCATTGCGATCCGCTCGAATGGTGCTCCTGAGATGTATTGTTGCAGCTGTCCCCGGCTTCTTCTTACTGGGCCTTTGGCTGCTATGCACTGTGGGCACTTTGCTATCCAGTCAACTACGGCTTGTTGACATCCAACCCAATAAAATCGCTGCTTCAGTTTCTCAAGTGTTTTTGTTACTCCAAGATGACCGCCACTGGGTCCATTATGAAACTCCTGTAAAACTTTACTTATCTTGGAGTATGGCACAACTATTAAATTTGAAGTTGTTTTGCCATCTACACTTTCCCATACGCGGTATAAACACCCTTTTATTACCTTAAGGCTGTTCCACTGAGCCCAATAAGATTTGGCGAGTGGGCTTTCAGCCGAAATTTCATTCCGGGATGGTCGTCTGTCCTCTTCTTTGGCCGCTATAATTTTCCTTAGTATATCGTCGTCCCTCTGTGCCGCTGACCAGTCTTCATCAGGGCCGATGTGCATTAGCCGAACATCCACAACGCCTTCCTTTTGTTCGGTTCTAACAAAATGTTTACACTCTAAACAGCACGGTCTTCTCGAAAGAGCATCCGCATTGTTATGCTTTGTGCCCCTTCTATGCTCAATGCTGAAGTCGTAGCCCTGCAGGCGCTCAATCCACCTTGCCAGTTGCCCCTCAGGATTTTTAAACTGCAATAGCCATCTCAGTGCAGAATGATCGGTCCTTAATGTAAAGTGTTGACCATACAGGTACTTATGGTAATGTTTAATGCATTCCAATACCGCCAGAAGCTCACGTCGTGTCACACAGTAATTCCTCTCAGGTTTTGAGAGTACACGGCTATAGTACCCTATGACCTTCTCAGTGCCATTTACTACTTGGGATAGCACACCCCCTATGCCATAGCCGCTCGCATCAGTATCCAGCACAAATTTTTCTCCAGCTATGGGATACGCTAGCACTGGTGACGTACATAATAATTCTTTGAGTTTCTGGAAGGATTTTTCCTGTGGCTCGCCCCGATGGTATGGTCTTGCCTTCTTTGTCAGCTCATGCAAGCTTGCAGCTACACTGGCAAAATTCGGCACAAAACGTCTGTAGTATGTGCAAAGGCCCAAAAAGCTGCGCAACTCATGAAGATTTTTAGGTTGATGCCAGTCCCTTACTGCTTTTATTTTATCTTCATCTGTTGAGATTCCGTCTGCTGTAACACGATGTTCCAAATACTTTACTTCTTTCTGGAACAATGCACATTTCTTCAAGCTGAGTTTCAATCCAGCTGATGATATTCGTTCAAGAACTTCTGCCATGTTTTTGAGGTGTTCATCAAAAGTTTTCCCCATCACGATTATGTCATCGAGATATACCAAGCATGTCTTCCAGTGAAGTCCTATCAGTACCTTCTCCATTAGGCGTTCAAATGTGGCCGGAGCATTGCAGAGACCAAAGGGCATGACTTTGAACTGCCATAATCCGTTGCCGACACTGAAGGCAGTTTTCTCCTTGTCTTTCTCTGCGATCTCCACTTGCCAATATCCGCTTCGCAAGTCCAGCGTAGAGAACCATTTGGTACCAGCTAGCGTGTCCAAAGTGTCATCGATCCTGGGGAGCGGATAACTGTCCTTCTTGGTTATGTCATTGAGCTTCCTGTAGTCTACGCAGAATCTAGTACTGCCATCTTTCTTTTTAACTAAGACTACAGGCGAACTCCAAGGACCAGAAGATGGCTCAATTACGCCATCACGCTCCATTTCACTTACAAGCTCTTTTACTTTATCTCGCTTTGCTAGTGGTACGCTTCTGGGTGGCTGTTTAATCGGCCTAGCTTCGCCTGTGCTAATTTCATGTTTAACCAATGCAGTTCTACCCTGGCTTTGGCTTCCCATGGCGAAGATACTGGCATGCTTTTTTAGTAACTGCTTGGCTTTATTTTTATCTGTCGCTGATAGACCTGCTACCCATTTCTCTACGTATTCCTCAAATTGTTCACGTTCTTTTGCGGACAAATTAGTAGGCTCTATCTTCTTCTCGCAGTTTATTATTGCCTCTGCTGGAGTACACTGGCCAACATCGGAATTTTCCTTGATGACTTTTTCATGGTCTGACAAGTTAAGCACTCTTATAGGGACTATTCCTCCTTCACTAGTTTTCACTAGAGCTTTCGCTGTTATAAGCTCTCTCTTTAGATCTGCCGGTTCTATAACCCACAACCGATTGTCCTCACAATCTCCCTTCATCCGCGCCCATATGACTGTTTCAGACTGCGGCGGTATTGTCTGACTCTCAATAGCAAATACTCTTGTTACTTGCTGTTTGTTGTCATATCCAACATCAAGGGGTATTTCCACATTACGCCAAATCATCAGCTGTTGTCCCATATGTAGATTAATGCCATGATTAATCATAAAATCGGCTCCAATAATAACCTCATCGACAATATCGGCAACAATAAACACATGTCTCACGTTGATGTTGGCTATAGTCACCGTCACTTCAATCTTACCATAAACAGTAGCAGGCTCTCCAGTAGCTGTACGTAGCCGTATGTTGCTTAACCGCTCGCATTTCCCCTTTACTATATCGGGCCTTATTATTGACTGCGATGCCCCTGTGTCTATGGTAAGTACGTGCTTTTCCCCGTTGATGTGTCCGGACGCAGTGAGGTTGCTATTTTTCTGCTGCATCACTGATATGGAGATTGTGGGGCCCTCGTTTGTGAGAGCTAGCTCTTGCCCCTTAGAGCTAGCTCGTTTTAGTTTAACGGGGACTCTTGTGATGTTGTTTGGTTCTCCCGTTTGCTGTTTCTTGGTGGCTACCTCTCTTCTTTGGTGCTTTGCAGCTGCGCTGAAAATGACCGATCTTTCCGCAGTTAAAGCACTTAGGCTTTTCATTGATAGCCTTCTCTGCCAGCAGTTGTCGCATTGCCTCCTTAACGCTAGCCACTAGGTTGTTATCCTCCTCAGATAAAACCTCCACATTCCGCACTTTACATATCTGTGGCTTGAAAACCATCCTGGCAGTCTCTTGAGCCAGCGCAAATGACACAGTTTCAGCGAAAGTAGCGCACACCGCCAGTTTAACATCAGAGTCGCGAATGCCGTTAACGAAAGCCTCAGTTTTAAAATGGTCCAGGAACGGGTGACTCTCGCCTGGATATGTGAGCTGCACTAAACGCTCGATTTCCATTGCGAAATCTTGTAGAGATTCGTTAGGCTTCTGAACTCTACATCGCAATTCCATTCTGTATAAATCGCGCTTGTGCTCACCACCATACTTGCGCTGCAATGCTGCCATTATTTCATTATAGTTGTTTCTGCAGCTTACTGGCACAGTCTCAAGTACCTCTGCGGCTGTACCCTTTAAGGACAAGATCAACTCTATGGCCTTTTCTTCAGCATCCCATCCATTTCTGCTAGCAACCGTCTCAAACTGGAATTTGAAGATGCTTAATGGTACGCCGCCGTCGAAGCATGGCGCTTTTATCCGCGCAGAAACTTCCGCAACTGCTCGTACTGGCCCACCACTACACTCCAGGTTATGCATTTTGTCCTCTAGAGCATGCAATTTCTCTTCGAACTCCTTTGCATGCTGTTCCAGGCCACCGCGTTCTAGATGTTGGACTCTATCCACCAGCTCTGAGAATTTATTCTTAATAGAATCCACCCTCCTGTTAATGGCTTCAGAAACCTCTACCAGGGTCTCGTTCATGGCTTTATTTGACTCCTGTATTTCGGCTACAAGTTTTTCCTGCATCTGCTGATTTTCGGCTACAAGCTTTTCCTGCATCTGCTGAGTTTCGGCTACAAGCTTTTCCTGCATCTGCTGAGAGTTTTGTTTTATTTCACTTATTTCGGCTACAAGCTTTTCACTGCTGATCCTTGATGCCTCCTGCATCTGCTGAGAGTTTCTTTTCATTTCGATCATCATAGCAGCGAACATTGAATTTATGTCCATGCTGCTGGTAGTGGCAGGAGGGCATACCTGCACATCGTCTTTGTCCTCAAACTCGTATGTCCCGATGTCCATGCCGCGATTCTTGAACTCATCTATCAGCCTCTTCTGCAGTTCAGCCTTATTACCTGCAGTTGGCAATTCCAGCTTGCTGAGCTCCTTTTTCAGCAGTTCAACTTTTAGCTCATCAAATTTCATGATTATTTATTTTAATTTTTTAATGTCTTTTTTTTTAAATTGCAATGTCCTTTTAATTATTTTTGCAATCCCACTTCTGACACCAATTGTTACGTTTTTAGACCTTTTCGTAAAAACGGTTTTATTACTTATCCTTCAAGGATTCGTTTTATTGCATCAAATTAAAACACGGACAAATTAATTTAAGAAATTTAATGCGGCAACACTTTATTTATTACTTAACACGAGTATTTGTACTACTCAACCCTCAGCGATGTTAACACGTCTATGTTTGATATCACACTGATCATTGCTGAGTTCTGGCAGCGCCTTTATATAGCAAAAATGACGTCGTCTGGTAACCTCTCGAAAGTTCTGGGTATGGTGGTTGTATTTTACTTGGCATGTGTGTGTTTGTATGACAATGCTGACTTGTTTGGTTTGCTTATGGTAACTATGTGTGTTTGAATGTATGAGTGTTCTGTGTGTTTTGCCTATGGTAACTATGAGTGGTTGTATGAATGAGTGTGTGGTTTTGTTTCTTCTACGTGTATATGGCTGTGTATACTTGTGAATCTATTTAGTTTTATTAGCAGCGAATACTTGCATACAAGATCATTAAGAACAACATCTCTTAGCATTGATGTTGCTATGTTTGTTGTTGTTGTGGTTTACTCTTATTGGCACAGCCTTGAATGATCTTGTATATTCTGGAGTATTCCATTTCCGTTAATTTGAATATTATCTATATAGTGTTTGTAACATTTTGACAACTATAGATAATATTGCCAGTGCTGCCAAGTACATATAGCCACATTGTCGTTTTATTTAAATCTATTTCTAATCTTTGTAACAATACATACATACTAGTTGCAATTTTAACAATATAAATTTTACATACATATATACCATAACTTTTAAATATAATTTGTATAATAGGATGAAGCTGCGCAAATATATTCAAAGAAGCATTGCATATATGGTTTAACAAGACGAAATTATTTAACAATTTTATTCATATTGTAAGCAGTAAAAACAAACAGCAATAATTTCATCTTTCTTGGCACGGCTGCCAATGAATTATTAATTCTTATAGGGTTAATAGAAATAATTTTACCCTTGTGAAACATTAAAATTAAGATAAATAAATTAGCTCTCTTATTATGTTAAAGTAGATCGAAGTTGTAGACGCTATGTTGCACACGCTCTCATAAAAAAACTTATAAGATTAAGAATACACTAATTTGAAGTTTACACGTAACATAATTCGCTCTGTGATTGAGTATGACGCTCTAATCTTACATATTATGCTAAGTGTAGACCCTATGTAATGCCACCTGCTTATTACGTTATTGTTATTAGATAAACAGTTATACACCTTGAATTGTGTTATGTGCCAACAAATTTAACAATAGAAAACCAAAGGGGTTGTTATTTGTGTTTCTCCAAACCCAAATATGCAGCAGACTTCCCACAACGCTCAAATATTGAAACAAAACGACGACTTTTAAACACATAGCATACACTATTGTATATTCTAATACTTTCCCAATAGATAATTACTTCTCAAATTGGAGGGCAAAATTATATGTGTATTTATAAATAATTATAATATAGCCACACAAGTGTTTGCATTATATTGGGTATGCATTTGACACTCTTTGAAGAGTTTTGAGGGAAGCCTGAGCTAGATTAAGAACCTTCAGAAGAAGTAGTAACAACATAGAAATACGTGAATACTCAATATTGGATAGTTAATTTTGTCATGTATGTACCTACAAAAAACAATGCAATCGGCCTCACAGCATACAATAGACATTATGATCTGAGATATATAAAGATATATATATATATATATATATATATATATATATATATCATGAGCGTGGAGATATGTGCAGTTAGCTAAATAACAAATAATGCTTCATTAGTTGTAGTAATGCCACCTCTTTATTTCGTTACGTTTACTTGCACAGTGATAACAAATATTAGTATACGGGAACCGAAGGAGATATTCAGCCCAATCACAAACAAAAATTCCTCATGAAATTTCTCACTTTTCCCTTTACTCCTATTTTAATCAAATATGCCGTGAGAAATTTTGTTTTGCCGTCCCTGTTTTATGAACTTCGAAAGGGAAAACATATTCCGCGGGAAAAATATACCTATTCTTAAAACATATGTTCTTTCTTATTCCGCAAAAAAAATTTCACGTGCAATATTGAAGGGAGATTGAAAAACATGTAAGTATTATTATTGAAATATAAATAAAATAACTAAAATTTATTCTTGGTAGGTCAAAAAGCTCAAACAAGCAACAAATTCAACACTTGCTGACATTGATGGAAGCCAATCCAGAAATTGCATGTGGACTTTTTAAAGGAGACAAGGAGGTACTCAACCGGTTTTGGAGCAAAGCTGAGGTTGAGCTCAATGCTTTGGGTCCTCCAATCAAGTGCGTTGCAGAATAGAAAAAGGTAGGTTTATATAGTAATCAGACCGGCTTTTTAAATTTTGTGTCGATGTATGCAGGTGTGGGCGGACAAAAAAAAGTATGTGCGTCAAAAAGCTGCGTAAAACTTGAGGGACAAAAAATGCACTGGAGGCGGTCCATGCAAGGAACAGACGTTTTCTCCCACAGAAGAAGCTATATACAATTTAATAGGGATGAAAGCTTCTGTGGAAGGTCTTCCAGTAAAACCTATAGGTCTCAGCTCTCCACAGAAATCTGTGTCAGTACCACCAGTAGCGGATTTTGTTTATTTAGATTATTTACCTGACATATTAGAGGGCTCAGAAGAAGATAAAGAAATAACAACCTTAAAACACAATGAATTACCCCAAGTGAAGAAAACAATTTGCCAAGAGAAAGACGAGCAAAAAAGTGAGACCAAAAGTGCAGTGAATGTGTTGGAAGCTGAACTTGAAATTCAAAGGGAGCTATTGGCAAATATAAAACTAGCTGTTGCTAACCAAAAGGAGCAGGAACTGACAGCAAGGAAAATATATAGGTTCCTGGATAAACTAAATAATCAAAATAAAGAACATTTTCAAGAAATGGAAAAAATGAAACGGGAAGAAATTGAAGAAATGCGGCGCCACAATGCGCTTATGGAGAAGCTGCGAATCAAAGAAGTGGAGTACAAACTAGAAAAAATAGACTACAAATGCAAATACAAGATTTTAGTCGGTAGGGAACGCACAAAACTTATTCTTTTTTAATATAACCAAAGACTGAATTGTTATTTTTTTTATATACAAAACCAAAATCTTTTTATTTATTAGTTGTTTAAGTTAAATGTGAATAGAAATATGATTTTGTTTTTTTTTTTAGTTACTGTTAAAATAAAAACACATTGAATTTCAAAAACAAAATTTTTTAAATGTTCTTTAAATAACGATAAGTACGAGGTTAGAGCTGGAGAAGTATAATATTTAAAAACAATTTTTAGATTTGCAATTAATTCAGTTATCACAAGAGATGTAAATATTGAAAAATTTTAAATAAACAACGAGTATACAATTTCGATTGCCTATGTAGTGTCGAATGAGATTTCGAAAGGTGGCATTCGATCGAGTACTCGTTATCGAATGCCATAATCTCAAATTTTGATACACCTTACTCGTTATCGAGTGCGGCGATCTCAAAAGCAAAAATTTCGATCGATTTCATTCGATAACGACTGCCGCGATTCTGGCCCAGGTAACACCACTAGTTCAGCTGCGTCATGTTTCTTAATGTAAAATTGTCAAATTTTCTTTTAAAAGTTCATATATGTGCACTGCCGTCCACTTGAATAGGTTCACTATATTCATTGCATTCAAATTGATATTTTCCAAAATTAATTAAGTGCTTGATTATATATTATTTTGAAATGGTAAAGTATTGGATTGTGTGTCCTTCCATCCATCCGTTGGCATCTTTGCGGGGTGGTCCAGCACTGTTTAAAGACTGTGTAAATGCCAGAGAAACTCAACTTCAGCCTTGTCTCGTTTTGTATAACCCCTTGCGATATCTTCATGTTCCTCCATAAATTTTACGAATATGCCATTTTGAGTTATATTTCTATGTTTTCCCTTATATACATAAATATGTTTTATTTAAAATGAAATTTAAATTAATTTTACTTACATTGTGCAGCAAAATACGTTTAACCGCCTACAACAAAAATCAAAACAAGTGTGTATCTGACAGCTGACAACTGATCGGGTGGTTCCTGACAAAAAAAACGATAAAATCAGATTCGATGACACCAAATTCTGACAATTCTGATTCGAATATAAAACCGCTATCATCTGTTTCTGTGACGCCAAAATGAGAATTTTGTCGGTTTCAATTCTGATTCTGATAATAATCAGATTCTACAACAACCGTGAATAATAGTTATATCTATCTGGACCTTCCAAATTAAACTTCTTTTTTTGTCTGAAAAAAAAAACACGATGCCAATCATTTTTGTCGCTTATATGTTCCCGTGCAAACTGCAGCCAATTCGCCTTATGAACACCATTTAACGATGGCTTTTTTTTAAGCTTACGCTAGCTGCTATACCCGATTTTGGCCTAATTATTGCAGCACAATTGCTCGAACTTGAAGCAGCTCTTATAATAGCCCTTCTGTTGTGTTTGTGTTTTCGTACGTCCTTTCAAGTTATTTCCATAATTGGACATATTTCTTAAAAAACTGCTTAGAACATTCTAGCTGCGACCAAGCCTTTTTGCGACATATGTATATATGACTTTAGTCAGTTTCTTTAAATGCTTTAATTTGACCTTCTTCAGATAATTGCTTGCTGCGCCCCATTTTCAATAAAATTTTTTTTAAAGTATTGCAGTATTTCACGAACGTTTAAATTTAGAATTGTACCGTCCAAGGTCAAACGCAAACTAATTTTATTCTAAGTGAGCCTATTCAAGTGGCATACAATTTACACGTGTTTTTACTGCATTTTGTGTTAAAAGTTTATATTTAGAGAAAATTAAAATTTAGGTGTAAAAATTAGTGAATCTATTGAAGTGTATTTGTGGTGTGTATATATTTTCTTA
>OY776276.1:79944530-79977030 GCA_963675445.1 Linnaemya vulpina | reverse complement strand
AAAGAGCATTAACATTTCATTGAATGGCCGCACAACATTTTTTGAGTGTGAACCTGAAAAAAAGCAAGAAAGCATTTGCTAAACATGTACCCTTGTCAACTAAATGAAAAAGCATAAGAATATGTGTGAGTTCTCTCCAAACAATTGTTTCATGAGCTGGGCATCCCTGCTTTAAATAAAGAGCACTACATCACTGTATGTATAAGCACATGTGTATGAATTAATTCATTTTTTTCGTATGGATTTTGACATACAAACTGAAACATCACTGAAAAGAGCTACTGAAAGAGACAGATCTAATGAATCAACTGAAACAACTGAGCTAAAAAAGCTCAATTGAATGAAAGATTCACCTCGCTCAATTGACTGAATGATTCAATTGAATTAATTCATTCAGGAGCCGTACAGCTCTACTTTTAATTGTAATTACCCCAGAGGATTCATCCATCAATACAGAAGGAGATACATTGCCAGGCAAATGTGAATCAGTGCTGGGCTGGTACTCGCTTTCACTTGCTGAAAAATCGGATTTGGAGGAAATGCTACACTGATCAGAATTCACTGAGGCAAAATGTCCTGTTTCTTCATCCAAAATTACGTTTCCAGTTTGTTGTGTTTCAGGTTCTTGGCAAAGATTCTTGAAAACAAAACAACCTGTATCAGCGTCAAGAACAGCTATTGTATCACTTATTTTACAATAAAAACTAAAATTACTCAGAATTAGATTTTCACCAAGCAAAGCGAAGATCATAACTAAAATGTAATTATAGTACTACAAAAAAAAAAATAATAAATTATAATAAAAAAAAATATAAATAACGGGAATCCCACGCATACGTCACTTACTTATTAAGGCCCCTTTTACATGAGGACAGAAAAAAGTAATTCTGTCCAAAAATGATAGCGAGGGGTATAGATGTATGGAGTTGGAGGGGTATGTAGTACAGGAGTACAGGAGAGGAGTATGTAGTACTAGACATTTTTATTAGTTTCTCTTTTTTACTTCTCTTTCTTATTTGTTTTCTTTCATTTTATCTTTCTCACTTTAGAGTGTGTTGTGTTTAACCGCATCATCTTATATTTCGGAATGTATTTTTGCATTAAAAAGTAAAATTGTTAATAAAAATGTGTTGAAAATGAAAAACAAATGTTGTAAAGTTTATTAATTTGTTGTTATCGCTCTCTAAACTCGTTCAAATCGTTTATTATTTTTTGATTAATTTCAAGACGCGAAAATGATAATGAAAAGAAATGAAAATTTCTGTCCATTAATTTCTTACATGTGAAAGCTTCGAGACAGACCAAAGAGGAATTGAGAAAATTTCTGTCATTTTTATTACCAAATGTAAAAGAGGCCTAACTAATATACATACTCACTTCAATGCTATTGTGAAGAAGGATAGAATAAAGAGACGCAAAGAAGATTGTTTTTAAATTAACTGTTTAACAACTGCACATATTAAGATAAGAGTTTGACGCAGTTATGGAAATTGGAGTGATTGAGATACGAAAATATATTTTATTAATATTTACAGACTTGAGACAACGTATTGAGATAATAATTTGTTGCATTAATAGAACACAAAAATAGCAACCGTTTGATATGAAAAAGTGAAAACCGTATTTTTTTTTAAATACGAGGTTGAGAAAGTAAGGCATCGATATACATATATATATATATATATATATATATATATATAATGTTGGGTGGTTAAGCAATGTCTATATGCATTTCATTGGTGCTTCTTACCAAATCGTCAGTAGACTTCAACCACAGTTTTGCAAAGTTTCCAACTTCTCAACTTATTATCAACCAATGAAATGCATATAGACATTGCTTAACCACCCAACAAATAAATTTCATATTATAATAGTACAATGACAATATGTCAAAAAATTAGTTTATTATATATATATATATATATATATATATATATATATATATATATATATTTATATATTATTTATATTATATATATATACATACATATATATATATATATATACATATATATATATATATATATATATATATATATACATATATATATATATATATATATATATATATATATACATATATTTCTTCATACGTAAAAAAAAAATTTACACGCCCAAAATAATACGGGGTTGAAAGGATTAATCAAAATATATTGCATTTTTCACTAAGAAAATGTATACACACCACAAATACACTTCAATAGATTCACTAATTTTTTCACTTAAATTTTAATTTTCTCTAAATATAAACTTTTAACACAAAATGCAGTAAAAACACGTGTAAATTGTATGCCACTTGAATAGGCTCACCTAGAATAAAATTAGTTTGCGTTTGACCTTGGACGGTACAATTCTAAATTTAAACGTTCGTGAGATACTGCAATACTTTTTAAAAAATTTTATTGAAAATGGGGCGCAGCAAGCAATTATCTGATGAAGGTAAAATTAAAGCATTTAAAGAAACTGACTAAAGTCATATATACATATGTCGCAAAAAGGCTTGGTCGCAGCTAGAATGTTCTAAGCAGTTTTTTAAGAAATATGTCCAATTATGGAAATAACTTGAAAGGACGTACGAAAACAGTTACAACACAAACGAACAGAAGGGCTATTATAAGAGCTGCTTCAAGTTCGAGCAATTGTACTGCAATAATTAGGCCAAATTCGGGTATAGCAGCTAGCGTAAGCTTAAAAAAAAGCCATCGTTAAATGGTGTTCATAAAGCGAATTGGCTGCAGTTTGCACGGGAACATATAAGCGACAAAAATGATTGGCATCGTGTTGTTTTTTCAGACAAATATATATATATATATATATATATATATATATATGTATATATATATATATATATATATATATATATATATATGTATATATATATATATATATATATATATATATGTATATATATATATATATATATATATATATATATGTATATATATATATATATATATATATATATATATATGTATGTATATATATATATATATATATATATATATATATATTGTTACAAAGATCAGAAATAGATTTAAAATAAACGAAAATGTGGCTATATTTACTTGGCAGCACTACCAATTAATCTATAGTTGTCAAAATGTTACAACCCTGGTCAACACTATATAGATAATATTCAAATTAACGGAAATGGAATACTCCAGAATATACAAGATCATTCAAGGCTGTGCCAATGAGAGTAAACCACAACAACAACAAACATAGCAACATAAATGCTAAGAGATGTTATTCTTAATGATCTTGTATGCAAGTATTCGCTGCTAATAAAGCTAAATAGATTCACAAGTATACACAGCCATATACACGTAGAAGAAGCAAAACCACACACTCATTCATACAACCACTCATAGTTACCATAGGCAAAACACGCAGAACACTCATACATTCAACCACACATAGTTACCATAAGCAAACCAAACCAGTCAGCATTGTCATGTATACAAACACACACATGTCAAGTAAAAAACAACCACCAAACCCAGAACTTTCGCGAGGTTACCAGACGACGTCATTTTTGCTATATAAAGGCGCTGCCAGAGCTCAGCAATAATCAGTGTGATATCAAACATAGACGTGTTAACATCGCTAAGTGTTGAGTAATACAAGTACTCGTGTAAATAAAGTAATAAATAAATTGTTGCCGCATTATATTTCCAAATTAATTTGCCCGTGTTTTAATTTGATGCAATAAAACGAATCCTTGAAGGATAAGTAATAAAACCGTTTTTACGAAAAGGTCTAAAAACGTAACAATTGGTGTCAGAAGTGGGATTGCAAAAATAATTAAAAGGACATTGCAGTTTAAAAAAAAGGACATTATAAAATTAAAATAAATAATCATGAAATTTGATGAGCTAAAAGTTGAACAACTGAAAAAGGAGCTCAGTAAGCTGGAATTGCCAACTGCAGGTAACAAGGCTGAACTGCAGAAGAGGCTAATAGATGAGTTTAAGAATCGCGGCATGGACATCGGGACATACGAGTTTGAGGACAAAAACGATGTGCAGGTATGCCCTCCTGTCACGACCAGTAGCATGGACATAAATTCAATGTTCGTTGCTATGATGATCCAAATAAAACTGAACTCTCAGCAGATGCAGGAAAAGCTTGTAGCCGAAATAAGTGAGATAAAACAAAACTCTCAGCACATGCATGAGGCATCAAGGATCAGCAGTGACAAGCTTGTAGCCGAAATAAGTGAAATAAAACAAAACTCTCAGCAGATGCAGGACAAGCTTGTTGCCGAAATAACTGAAATAAAACAGGACTCTCAGCAGATGCAGGACAAGCTTGTAGCCGAAATAAGTGATATAAAAAAGAACTCTCAGCAGATACAAGAGTCAAATAAGGCCACGAACGATATCCTGGTAGAGGTTTCTGAAGCCATCAACAGGAGGATGGATTCTATTGAGAATAAATTCTCAGAGCTGGCGGATAGAGTCCAACATCTAGAATGCGGTGGCCTGGAACAGCATGCAAAGGAGTTCGAAGAGAAATTGCATGCTCTAGAGGACAAAGTGCATAACCTGGAGTGTAGAGTAGTAGGGAACTGTATGTGCTGCGACCATTAAAAATATTAAATTTCAGCAATTAAATTTGAAATTTTTCAATTTTAATTGCCAAAATTCTCAAATTTCACAAAATTCTCAAATTTCATTTTGTGTGTGTATTTTTTCCCACGGTTTAATAGGGGCGTTCACATTGTTGTTTTTTTTTTAATAAAATGTTGGGGTAGGCGTGGGAATTTGTGTTGTTCATATGTGACCTTGAGAATACATGTCCGTCGGAACGTGAGCGTGGGAATTTGTGTCTGTCCATATGTGACCTTGAGAATACATGCCCGTCGGTATGTGAGCGTGGGAATTTGTGTCTGTCCATATGTGACCTTGAGAATACATGTCCGTCGGTATGTGAGCGTGGGAATTTGTGTCTGTCCATATGTGACCTTGAGAATACATGTCCGTCGGTATGTGAGCGTGGGAATTTCTGTCTGTCCATTTACACTGTGTACGCCTGGTGAATAAAAAAAATTTAGAAGAATTTTTAGGAATTACACTATTTAAAAAGTGTAGTAGTTATATATGGATACCCTTAATGTTTGTGGTTCGTTCCTTCTTGCTGGAGTGAGATTTTTTCTTTTATTTTTTTGCTTATTAAAATTTGGTGTGTTTACTTAAGATTTGTCGTCCAGCAATTCAGTGTTTTTTTTTTTTACTTTTTTGCTTGCAATGCTTGAGTCTGGAGGAATAATTTGATTATTCTGATCTTGAAGACGTTGTGAAAAAAAAAATTACTATTGCATAAATATTGAAACTGATGTTTTGTTTATTTTATACATGACGATCATCGATGGATTTTATTTGGGGATCTGGATGGTGGTGCGATTTCTGTATTTTGTAGAATATGAATATTTATGCTATGTTTAAGTGTGTGTGTTTTTTGTGTTCTGAGTGGCAGTTGGAATGTCTGGCTGTCAGACAGTCTGTGTGTGTGACGATTGGTGAGTCTGTATGACAGTCCGCTTTCTTGCTTTCCTGGTCAGTATAAAATGTGATAAGGTGTACATATTCATGCGTACATAAATATCTACAAATTTATTTCATTTACGCATATACATACAAACAAATAATAAGCGTTTATTCTTTGTGCCCAAATATTCCCTTGACCATTTGAATGAATGAATGAACCATTGTTTAAACATATACATTGTTTTAATTTTTATTAATATGTAATATTTATACATACATTTACATATATTTTTTAATATAAAGCTGCCTCCTCTGCGTCAGCTGCCTCTATCAACAATTGATCGTTGGTATCTTCGTATAATGCAAGAAACATTGGGACATCAATTTTTGGGAGCATTTGGACTTCCAATATTTCTATGTGCGGTTTGTTGGTTACCTCACTTCTATTGGATTCACTACCAGCTTCGGCAGGCTGAGTATTGATGCTCAAAAATAGGTCATCGTCACCTGTCAGCATCTCTTCATATTCTTCATCCATTTTTTGGAGTGGGTTAGATGAAGATGGTTGCGAAGACAGCTCTAGGAGAAGCTCCTCATCTCCTTCAAGATGTTTCTCGAACTCTTCCTGTCTGGCTTTTCTTAAATACTCCTTCAAATGTTGACGCTGAAGTCTCCGATATAATGGTGTGTACCAGAAGGGCTTCATTGTACAAATAAAAGCTCAACTTCAAAATTTGATAATTTTGCTTTGAAAACTTGTGAAGCTACAAAAATTTTGTAGTTTGTCAGATACCACAATGTTTTGTCCACGTAGCAGTTTCTTTTGCTACAAAATTTTGGAACGTCTCTACATGCATAAGCATGCCGCCGTATTGTGTATATCACATATCATAATGCTTGTTTATATAAATATTGTCTACGTAGCAGTTTCATTCTCCTAAATATTTTCTAACGTATTTGCATGCATACGCATGCCTCGGCATTCAGTGTATATCAGATACCACAATGTTTTGTCCACGTAGCAGTTTCATTCCCGTAAACATTTTGTATCGTAGAGGCATGCATAAGCATGTCCCCGTACTCTGTAGATATCACATTCCGTTCAAAACTTTGTAACGTGTCTGCATGCACAAGTATATCTCTGTACTTTGTAGATATCACTTATCAAAATTTATGTTTACATAAATATTGTCTACGTAGCAGTTTCATTCCCTTAAACATTTTGTATTGTAGAGGCATGCATAAGCATGCCTCGGCATTCTGTGTATATCAGATACCACAATGTTTTGTCCACGTAGCAGTTTCTTTTCTAATTTTTTAATCTTAACCGTTTCTATCAGCAGATACGCTACTTTTGCAAAGTAACGCAAAGCTACTTTGTTGGAATGAAGCGTACTATACCAAAACAAAATTTTCACGAATTTGTATTAATCTAAATTTTTTAGGATAAAATTCAGTACATTTTTGTATCTAAAAGTAACAAGTCGTGACTATTAAAAAATTCCTTGTGTGTTATTAATAAATCTAAGACAGATAATAAATACATATTCTCAAAAAACATATTATTTGTATATCAAAAAATAAGAGTGTGTCATATAATTTAAGCAAATACAGAATTTAAATATATATATATATATATATATATATAAATCTTGTTATTCAAGCAATCAATATATTTTTTAATAAAAAAGTACACTATAAACAAAATAATTTTTATAAGTGTAAATAAAAATATTAAAAAAAATGAGTTCATCAATTTTCAAGTGCAATATCTGTAATAAGGTATATAAATACCAAAAATCTTATTTAGAACATTGCAAAGGTCATGTTCAACCACAACAAGTGCAACAGTCGATACAACCCCCAACATCTGCGTACAACCCCATAGCAACATATCAACAAATCGCACAGTCCATACAACCCTCAACATATGCATACAACTCAATGGTCCAAAACAATTTGCAGTATCAGTATCCGGCGCAGTATCAGTACCCAGTGCAGTATCAGTATCCAGTGCAGTATCAGTATCCAGTGCAGGTACCAGCGTATCCTTTATATCCGTATCCAGTGTCAACCAACCAATTCACAGCACCTATGGAGATTCCATATCCCATTTAATATAGCGTACCTATACAGTTGCAGCAAAATAATATGCCTAATTATTACCCAAGCTATTTGCCCGTAGATAATCCTTCTCAAGACATGGATATAAGTCAAATTATTCCACATGATCAGGCAAATACACAAAATAATGAAGTAGAAATGGATATCTCAAATTCTGCGGATGATCTACTGTCTCAAGCTCCAAATGAATGCAAATATTATATAATAAATAGTGCTTTTAAAAATAATATTACAACATTTGGAGTTGCAGTAAATAAATATTGTATTTTATTTGAAGATGTTACTGTGGATAATAAACATATCATCAAAGAAAGACTTGAAAATAGTCTTGCCGTACACAACATTATTAAATTTAATATTACTCTTATTGGAGAGTATATTAAAAGTATAAACGATGATATGGAATTGTGTACTATTTCTCACCGGGCAAAGATGGATCTTCTGTGCATTGGAGATGATGTTGAGGAAATTATGGCAAAGCAATTTCAAGAAATCCACAACAAAATGTCTGAATTTCAAGAACGGGATTCAGGATGGACTTTAATTAGAATTGTTCGCCTCGAAATCGCTATAAATAAGTCATCTTTGGTGAGAGGATCGAACTGGATAAGTACGCCGGAGAACTTAAAAAGTAAAAAGGCATGTATAAATGTTGAAAATAATGACATTTATTGTTTTAAATGGGCAATAATATCTGCACTGGATACATCTGATATTAAAAGACCACAAAGTTGCTGCTCATACAACATTGGAGACATCAGCGCTGATATATGTTTGCAAAACGGAATTGAGATTGATTTCAAAAATTTAAAGTTTCCGTTGGCGTTAAAGAGTATCAGGATATTTGAAGAAAGCAATCCAAATATTAGCGTCAATGTGTTCGGATACAATGATGAAAGCATTGAGATTGTTGGACCATTCTATAACACCAAGAATGAAAAAGCTAAACATATTAATTTGTTATTATTAGAAAATGCTGAAGGATATCAGCATTATATTCTTATAACAAATATATCAAAGTAAGTAAAGAAATATACATTTATTTACGTAAATATATTAATATATATTCTTATAACTTTTTTCTTTCCACAGACTTTTAAAATCTCAGACTACCAAGCACTGCAAAAAACTTGTCTTCTGTAACAGCTACCTCCAATACACCCATAATGAGAGGACGTTAGAGCGACATAAAGAAGAATGTGGGAAAATTGTTGCGGAGCTGCCGTCTGAGGAAAATGCCGTGTTGCAGTTTAAAGACCACCAACGACAAATGGATGTACCATTTGTTGTGTATGCAGACTTTGAATGCGTACTGGAGGAGGTTAATATTAGAGTAAGTGACAAAAGTAGGTATCGCAAAAAGCACATTCCTTGTGCTTTTAGTTATTATATTAAATGTAAGCATAATGATAGTTTAGATAAGTTTAAATTATATACGGGGAGGGATGCAGCAGAAAAGTTTGTAGAAAATTTGATTGAAGATTGTGAAGATATTTATAATGAATATCTAGTAAATAAAAGGGAAATGGATGCTTTAACTCCTTTCGAAAATTTTAATTTTCGAAATGCGATAAATTGTCATATTTGTCATAAATATCTAGGCAATGATAGAGTGCGAGATCACTGCCACATAAGTGGTAAATTTAGAGGAGCAGCTCATAATAGATGCAATTTAAAATTTCAAATTCCAAAATTTATACCAATCTATTTCCACAATTATTCATCTTATGACGCGCATCTTTTTGTTAAAGAGTTGGGTAAAAAATCTGACAATATAAAAGTCCTTCCGCTCAACAAAGAATTATACATATCACTATCTAGATTTTCAAAAATGACCGACAACTACAACCTTGAACTTAGATTTTTAGACACAATTCGCTTTATGCCTGAAAGCTTAGAATCTTTAGCTAATAATCTTTCAGAACAAGACTTTCACATCATTAAAAGACAATTTAAAACAAAAAAAGAGTTTGATCTAGTGAGAAGAAAAGGTGTCTTTCCCTATGATTTTCTTAATTCTTTTGAAAAATTGAATGTTGGTGAACTTCCAGCAAGGGAAAATTTCTTCAACCATCTCAATAATAAGGAGTGCTCGATTGAAGACTATGAGCATGCAAAAGAAGTTTGGAATGCTTTCGGCTGCAAAACCGAAAGCAAGATTACATGGAAGTATATTTAAAAACGGATGTTCTCTTACTTGCGGATATATTTGAAAGTTTTAGAAAGGTTTGCAAGAACATCTACCACTTAGATCCATGTCAATATTACACTGCACCAGGACTATCGTGGGATGCTATGCTAAAGTACACAAATATAGAACTAGAGCTTTTGACGGACATAGATATGTACAATTTCTTCAAGAAAAGAATACGTGGTGGACTTGTACAATGCAGTAACCGATATTCAAAGGCTAACAACAAATATCTACCTGATTTCGATAGAGAAAAGCCCTCAGAATTTATTGTGTATTTAGACGCAAATAACTTCTACGGTTGGGCTATGTCTGAGTATTTACCTTATGGTGGATTCAGATGGCTGTCAGCTGAAGAGCTAAATCTGGATCCTAAAACCATAGGTGATAATTTAAGTGATGGATATGTCTATGAAGTTACTTTAGACTGTCCTTCTCATTTGCATGACTCTCACAATGACCTACCTTTCTGTCCAGAAAATAAGAAAATTTTGCAAACAAAGCACATTAAATTAGTTGCAGATTTTTCAACAAAACAAACACATGTCATACATTATAGAGTTCTTAAACAATGTTTACAGTATGGTCTAGTTCTAAAGAAAGTGCATCGAATTCTCACCTATAAGCAATCAACCTGGTTGAAAAGTTATATAGACTTGAATACCAAACATAGGGCTACTGCAAAAAATACTTTTGAAAAAATTTTTTTCAAATTGTTAAATAATGCAGTATACGGTAAAACTATGGAGAATGTGGAAAAGAGAAAAGATGTACGAATAGTTACGAACTGGAAAAGGACAAACTGTAATCATTTAGGAGCTCAAGATTGGATATCTAAACCTAATTTTCATAGTTTGTCAATTTTTCTGAGAATATGGTAGCGATTGAAATGAATAGAGTGAAAACCTATTACAATAAGCCTATATATTTAGGATTTTGTGTATTAGAGCTTTCCAAATGGAAAATGTATGATTTCCATTATGGGTACATGCAACCCAAATTAAGTCAAACTTATCACTGAATTATATGGACACTGACTCTTTCATTTACACAGTAAAAACAGAAGACTTTTACGCTGACATAAAAACTGACCTCGACCATAAGTTTGATACATCAGATTACCCAAAAGACAATGTATATGGATTTCCTCTGGTAAACAAAAAGGTATTGGGTATGATGAAGGATGACAATTGTGGAAAGGTAATGAAGGAATTTGTAGGATTGCGGTCAAAAATGTACTCTTTTAGTGTGCAACATCAAAGTGATATTAAAAAATCGAAAGGAGTAAAGAAGTGCATTCTTAATAATTATAGTATAGCTTCATATAGAAATTGCTTATTCAATAAGTCGACTGTGTATGATGATATGCTAACATTTAAATCAAAAATTCATCAAATTTATACAAATGAAATAAATAAAGTAGTATTAAATTATGCAGACGATAAAAGAAAAATAAGAAGTGATAAGATGAGTACATATGCATGGTATCATTTTCGAATCGAGGAAACTAATCCTGATTATGAACTTGACATGCTACTGTGGGAAATTTCAAGACTAGAAGAGGAAGAAGCAGTGCTATAACTGTATCCCTATTTTTAAGTAATAATTTTTATGTTTATTTAAGTAGTTAAATTTATTAATAAGTAAAAAAATGTTTGTATTGTTAAGAGAAATAAACAAAAAAATTGTACAAATATATTTAAAATGAAAAAACATTCAGAATTTGTTTTATTTTGTTTGGTGATTTATTATTTTGTTTCATCGAAATATTGCATAATATGAATTAATTAAATGAAATGAAAAATACGGAGCACCGACAGGTATCTGGCCCCTCCTCACAATCTGGATGGCTCCATGGACAAGACTTAAAGTGACCATCGTCCTTGTCCTCATCTTCCATTATACCAAAATCATCATTTTCATTCAACATATCGAGGAACATTTTCACCATTTCCATGTGTTCGTATATTACACATCTCTCAAAATCAACTAAGAATTGTGCGAGCTTGTTTCTAATGTCACTCATGATTTTATGAAATATTTTATACTATTACTAAAATTTACTTCCGATCTTTTTGACTGTTACTTCTCTACTAATAATTGTTTTCAACGAACCAGTACTAAGGTGTATGTTATGAAATTAAAAAAAAAAAAAACGATGTCAGCGTTTTTAGTCCAGAAAATAATTTAAAATTCGACTAAAAAAAATGAATACGTATATATGACATCTCTCTATCATTTTCCAACTACTTAGTTTTAAATACTTATATATATATATATATATATATATATGTTTAATTTTTCCTCACTTCGTCTTTTGTCAAAAATAAAACAAACAAATCATTGTATAATGATTTTCTGTTAAGCTTCTTACAGTCTAGAAAGCTAAAACCGAGATTAGTTTGCAATAAAAGTTCAAAGCTATAAGTTGTGAAAAATTTCTACCGCAATGGATCTAGTGGAAAAATTTAATTCGTACAATACAAAATCCTTAATCCATATAAAGGATCTATATGAATTATCCAAACACATTATCGTACGTGCAAAGCGAGTAACAACAAAGTATGGGGAAACAGTTCAACTTGAGCTGGAAAACCACATGTTTCTCCCCAACCGATACAATGCATTGACCAATGAAGATCTTTCGAATAATAAATATCGACTACAAAGAAAAGGAGAGCGAAACCTGATCTTAGAAAGCGAGATGAACGAGTTTTTAATACCAAACTCCCAGTACCCCGTTTGGCAGTAAAAAATATGTTATGTTCATATATTTTGTAATTAACAAGAAAAAAAAAATAATAATAATAAAAAAGAAAATGTTCTTAAATATGTATGTATATAAATATATATGATTGTGTTTTATTTAATATCTTTGGTTATATCATAAAGAAATTTCAAACATAAGTGACCGCAATTATATGTATTAAAGTTTTGATATTGATTGTAGTTGTATTGAATATTTCTACCTAAATATTTGATTAATTCTAGAGGAGGTTGTAAATTTCCAAAGCTGTCGAAATATTGTTTTTCATTCTTGTTCCTATAGTATGCTACCCAATGAGTACCTGGGCCTGTTGATAAATCCAAATTGATTATTCCACACTCTACAGTCTTTGGTCGTTTTGGTAGTGAATCCAACATATAAACTCCTCTAAAGTGTGGAATATATTTTGAAAATTTTCTTAGATCAAATTCTGATAATGGTCTGTTGGGTAGCATTTCTAATAGTTTTTTGAATGATCTTTACAAACAAGTCCATAACCGTTTTTATATGGTTTAAGGTACAGTCCTTCTCCCACAGCAATAGACTCCATTGCCTTATTGTGTCTGGTGGCTTCCTCAAGTTGTTTTTTTGCATTCTTTGTTGCATTTACAGCTTTAGCTATAGCGGCACCTCCAGTTGCTAGACTACCAAGTGCACCTAGAGCAGTTAGAATCGGTATTATGGGCAAAAAACCACCAATTTTTGGAACATTTATAATACGCGGTATTATAACACGAGCTTTTTTCCCCTTAAGAGATTTACTGATAGCTTTACGAGCAATCTTAATGGCTGAATTAATATCTTGTGGTTTTTCCTTCTTCAATATCTTTGTTGCTGATTTAATTGTTTTATGAAACAGATTTTTGTCATTTATACGAATTCGTGGTGATGGTCTTTTCACTGTATTCCTTTTCTTTGCTTCAACACCCATACCAAGTTTAGTTTTTGCTTTCATTGCGTTGGTGACTATATATGAAAATGTTTCTTCTGCAAAATCACTATCTTTTGAAAGAACTCTTTCCCAAGCCGTATTTTCAAGAATTTTGTCAGCTTGATGTCTGCTGTTTAAGTCCTTACTTTGCGAGTAAGCAATATCGCGATTTTTGCAAGCAGCATCCAATAAGTTAATTCCTTTATCTCCTCTATCTAAACGCTTTTGTAATCTCGTGCCAGGTCCACAATACTGGTATCCAGGAAGATGTAATTCAAAAGGTAGAGAATTTATTGCTTTATTTAGTAAACCTTCTCCAACGATAGTTTGTTTGTGACTAAAATTTTTGTTATAAAGTACAACCATATTAATTTAATCTACAATAAAAGATAATGTTTGCAAGTTTAGCAAGTAGTTATTAAAATGCGCTTCATAAGACAACATAAAAATATTTTAGTTCGTAATGCTGATATTTGTTCAAATGACAGTAAAAAAATAAGACATAGTTCCTTGTTTCCAAATTCTATTCGAGCATTAATAGTTGGTCCTTCAAATTGTGGAAAAACTAACATAATGATTAGTTTGCTGGAAAGTCCTAATGGTCTCAAGTTTGAAAATATTTACTTGTACTCAAAATCTTTATATCAACCTAAATGTGAATACCTAAAGAAATTGATTTCACCAATTAAAGGAATGGGATACTACACATTCGCAGACAACGAGTACGTTGTTCCTCCCAGTGAAGCTAAAAGCAACTCAATTATGATTTTTGATGATGTTGCATGTGAAAAGCAAAACAATATACGTGCATATTTTTGTATGGGTCGTCATAAGAACGTAGACTCATTTTACTTGTGTCAGACTTACACGCGGATTCCAAAACATTTGATAAGAGATAATGCTAATGTAATTATTATGTTTAAACAAGATGCGACAAATATGAAACATGTATATGATGATCACGTTGCCAGCGACATGAACTTTGAAATGTTTCAACGAATTTGTAGAGAATGTTGGAAGGAAAAATACGGATTTTTGGTGATAAGTAAAGATAATGAAAAGAAATAAACAATGGTCGCTATAGAAAGTCATTTGATTACTTCATCATAATATAATTTACTGTTCATCAAATGCACCCTGCAGTATTTAATCTGACTTCAAACGTTATACATGTGATTATTGTAACTGATCAGATAAGCAGATCTGATACCTGATAAACTGACCTGATACCTGTTAAACTGACCTGAGAAGCTGATCTGATACCTGTTAAACTGACCTGATAAGCTGGTCTGATACCTGATAAACTGACCTGATAAGCTGATCTGGTACCTGATAAACTGACCTGATAGCTGTTAAACTGGCCTGATAACCTGATCTGCTTCCTATTGAACTGACCTGATAGCTAAAATGAATGAACAAATTCTTAAAGACTTGGTGGCAACAAGAAATATCTTGAAGAAAAAGCTTCGTAGTATAAAAACTGGTGAAATAGATACACATCAGCAATTAACAGATACATTCAAGCCTATCACAGAACCTTTAAAAGAATTTATCAATATCTCTAAATACATTGGTAGACCAGTTAAAAAAGAACGGAGTGATAAGGAAACTGGAATTGATGACAATGAAAGTTTTCATCCTCAGAACTCAACAATAAAATTGGAAACGAGTACGCCCAAGAAACTAAGTGAAGAAAAAATTTTTAAGCAATCTAATAGTAAAAGTAGCAGTAATTATGATGAAGATGACTTTTACTCACAAAATTCGAATAATGAAGAAAGTTATTCTGACTTATCACTATTGCAATCGAGAAACGAACTAGATACTAACTATGGTCCACATAAAGATAATAATAACGAATGGAGATTTGGTAATAGCACCATCGAGTTAAACCAAGATAAGATACAGGTTGGGGGACAAATATGGGCGCTCACGCCAGGACTTTTTTCTTTAATGTTTCATAAAGCACCAAAAAACTATGATAAATTCGAGCTTGAAATATATAAAAAAATATTACTTGCTACCAATGCCCACAGGAGAGGCTATAAGTCTGATGGTCAAATCAAAGGGAGCATAGCCCATAAGTACAAACATATTATTGGAAAACTTTTCAAAGGAGACAATCATACAGGCTCATCAGATGTAACAAAAAGTAATTATTTAGGAAGGGGTTTGATGCAGTTTAACCCTCATAATCCAAACTATATATACTGGGATGATCCAAACGAGTTGGTAGATCGACTTAGACTACTGCTTGCATCACAGTCTGCAGACCATACTAATCACAACAACGAAATTGTCTCAATTATTGAAGAACTACGTGAAGCTAATATAATTGTATAAACTATATACATACATAGATTTTTATACAAAACATGTCCGTTGATAAATTTGGGCATTATATTAACGATAGAAGTGAAGTAATTTCAACCAAAAATGCGCCTAAGTTGTTGGGCTTCTTTATGGATACGAACAAAAACATTCATGTCCAATACAAGAGAATCAAAAATGTTGCAAATGCTGTGGAGGAAAACGATGTTATCAGTAAATTGTTTCTGCAAACTGAACTCAAAAAACAGCAACAAGAAGTAGCTTTCCAGTTAGAAAATCTTAATGCTCATTTGCAGGATATCAATAAGAAAATGGATGGTAATAAATCACTTTTTGATATGGAAATTGAAGAGCTACGAGAAAAAATTTATAGAATAGAAAATTACATGTTCGTATCAATAGGTGCAAGTGCATCAAGTAGATCACTTAAAACAGCGACTGGAAAAATAAGATGTCTTCAAAGAGAAATGTTGTAAATGAATTGCATAAGCAGGCTCGAAAACGTTTTGTACGTCGTAGAGTTGTGATGAAAGGAATAGATGATCTTTGGCAAGCTGATTTAGTTGAAATGGGAAATTATTCCTTAGACAATAGAAATAATCGATTTTTGCTATCTGTAATTGATACATTCTCAAAATTTGCTTGAGCAGTACCTTTGAGCAGAAAGAATGCATTCGAAACAACGCAGGCAATGGAGAATATTTTCAAATTGGGACGAATACCGAAAAACTTGCAAACAGACGATGGTAAAGAATTTTTCAATAAACATTTCAGTCAGTTGATGAATAAATACAATATTAATCACTACTCAACATATAGCACTATGAAAGCCTCAATAGTAGAACGATTCAATAGAACATTAAAAGGAATGATGTGGAAGGAATTTAGCTTAAATGGTTCATATAATTGGATTGATATGTATAGAGATTTACTTGATGCATACAATAGAAAAATTCATCGCACCATTAAAATGTCACCGATTAAAGTAAATTCAACAAATGAAAAACAGCTTTTAAACACAGTATACAGTCATTTAAAGATGTATAAAATGTCAAAATTTAATGCAGGAGATCATGTACGCATAAGCAAATATAAAAACATTTTTGAAAAAGGTTATACTCCGAATTGGACAACAGAAATCTTTACAATTAAAAGAGTACAAAATACATATCCTACAACATATATATTAGAAGACTATCGCGGAAATCATATTAAAGGCGGATTCTATGAAGAAGAACTTTCAAAAACCAGATATCCTAATACATACCTAGTTGAAAAGGTTCTCAAAACTAAAGGACATAAGGTGTTTGTCAAGTGGCTGGGCTTTGGTAATGAGTACAATTCTTGGATAAGCAAAGATGAGATATTGGAAATGGAAGAATACAATAAATAAACAACAACAAAAACAACAACAATGGCATCAATATTTTATTTAGTTTAAAATAAGTAAATAAACAATAAATACGAAACTGCTTCTTATAAATCATACTGTGTGTTTAACATCATTTATTTACAATCAAACAGTCACAATGTCAATAACATTGACTCTGAGCTCCAATTCATCAGAGCTATCTGCTAATTATTTTCCTCCTATTGATTTAAACGGAACCTATGAATGTGCTCTAACTGATTTTCATTCATACAACAGTATCCCGAATGTGGATGTCTACAACAATATATTTTATATCGGTGAACTTGTAATTGAAATACCGATCGGATCTTATGAATTAAATGATATAGTTGACTATATAGAAGAACAATACAAACGATATAGACCAGAAAACAAAATTTTGATTGAAGCTAATAACAATACAATGCAAGTCAAAGTCAGCAGCTCTAAAGAACCGATATATTTTAATAAAGAAAATACAATAGGTAGACTTTTAGGATTTAATAGCAGAATATTAACGCCAAACAAAGAACATTACTCTGATCTTCCAGTGAATATCTTTAAGGTGAATCTCTTGAGGATTGAAAGCAGTATTGTGGTTAATACTTATATGAATAATTCTAAAGCTCATACACTACATGAATTTCCGATTAATGTACCGGCTGGATATAAAATAGTTGAGATTCCCAAAAATCTTATTTATTTGCCAGTAAACTCCAGAGAGATAAGTTCACTAGCTCTTCGCGTGGTTGATCAAAACGGCGACTTAATTAATTTCAGAGGTGAGGAAATTACAATACGAATACATTTAAGGACAACTAAATAATGATAATATACAACACGAGTATATCGAAGAATACTACAGCAACATCTAATTCTCAAACGTTACAATCTAAGCAACAATTGAAAAGATCTGTTCGTCAAAAATCGCTTACAGCAGCAAACAAGAGTTTTCTCAAGTCACTGAACTTTAAATTGAAAACAAAATGAGTTCAATAATAGACGTTTTAGATAAACCAATATCTGACGAAAATATTATCAAAAAGGATTATCACACATACATACCATACCTTCAGTCTTTTAACAACAACGATGAAATAAGAATTTCAATACAAAACCAAGATCTATATGTGTTACCCAGTGAAAGCTATATATATGTGGAAGGACTTGTTGTAGACGAAAAAACATCGAAATCTACACCCAACTTTCAGTTGAAAAATAATTTTGTTGCATATCTCTTTGATGAAATCCGCTATGAACTGAATGGTATTGAAATTGATCATACAAGATATTTGGGAGCCACCAGTACCATAAAAAATTTGGTTTCTTTATCACCTACGGAAAGCGTTGTGTTGCAAAATGCTGGATGGAATAAACTTGATAAAATAGATCTTCAAAATGGAAATTTTAATTTCTACGTACCACTCAAACTTCTTTTAGGATTCGCTGAAGACTACAATAAAGTTTTATTAAATGGTAAACATGAATTGATACTCTTGCGTAATAAGAACGATGAAGATCTTGTACACTCGAATGTTTCCACCGAGAAAGCAAAACTTACAATTTCACTAATATCATGGAGAATTCCACATGTTCAATTATCTGATCATAGTAAATTGAATATGATCAAAATACTTAATAATGGTGCTGCTATACCAATGGCATTCCGTAGTTGGGATTGTCATATGAATCCACACCTTAATATGGGAACCAATCACATATGGAATGTTAAACTGGCCGCTAATAAAGAACGCCCTCGTTTTGTCTTGATTGCCTTTCAACAAGAAAACAGGTTTGTTCATTGTGATCTTACTAACTTAAAAGTACATTTAAACTCAACCTCTTACCCATATGACGATCTTAATATAAAATTCAAAAATGAGCGCTATGCGATTCTATATGATATGTATTTAAGATTCCAACAAAGCTACTACATGAAACAACCCCAACCTCTTCTAACAGGTCAAGAGTTTAAAAATAACGCTCCAATTATTGTAGTTGATGTTAGTCACCAAAACGAAACGCTCAATACCGGACCAATCGACATAAAAATTGAATTTGAAACAGCAACAAATATTCCAGCAAAAACATCAGCTTACTGCGTTCTTATTCATGACCGCGTAATAGAATACATACCAATAAAAGGTCAAGTCCGGAAGCTCTTATAAATTAAATAACATGGATGGTGATATTGTTTTTGTAGACTTGCAAGGTTTCAAAACTAATTCAAATGACTTCATCGCAAAAGAACTAGCTGTAGTTTTCAGCAACAAGGAATGGTTCAATTTCATCATAAAACCTCCTTTTGATTTCGCATGTTTATCAGCCAAAAAACAGAGAGAAGCAGTTTGGTTAACAAAAAACTATCATCATATTAACTGGAATGATGGATCAGTCTCATTTCAAAGCGTTTGCAAGTTTTTAAAATGGAATATAAGAAATTCACAAATATATGTTAAGGGGGGAGAGAAGAAAAAATGGCTGGAAAAAATTATTCATCAAACAGTTTATAACATTTAAGACATTGGCTGCATTAATTTCAAACAAATGGAAACTAAGCATTCCATATATCTCTATTGTAGCTATCACGACTATGGTGTTTGTGCCTTAAGGAATGCAATTTTACTTAAAAATGAAAGTGTTAACAAACTTTTAAATAAATGCTTATAAAAATTAAAATAAATGTATCTTTATTTCAAACAAAAAACCTACATACATATTTATTTTTTTCAGAGAACACACAAACAAACATACACAATGGTTCATTCATTCATTCAAATGGTCAAGGGAATATTTGGGCACAAAGAATAAACGCTTATTATTTGTTTGTATGTATATGCGTAAATGAAATAACTTTGTAGATATTTATATACGCATGAATATGTACACCTTATCACATTTTATACTGACCAGGAAAGCAAGAAAGCGGACTGTCATACAGACTCACCAATCGTCACACACACAGACTGTCTGACAGCCAGACATTCCAACCGCCACTCAGAACACAAAAAACACACACACTTAAACATAGCATAAATATTCATATTCTACAAAATACAGAAATCGCACCTCCATCCAGATCCCCAAATAAAATCCATCGATGATCGTCATGTATAAAATAAACAAAACATCAGTTTCAATATTTATGCAATAGTAATTTTTTTTCACAACGTCTTCAAGATCAGAATAATCAAATTATTCCTCCAGACTCAAGCATTGCAAGCAAAAAAGTAAAAAACAAAAAACACTGAATTGCTGGACGACAAATCTTAAGTAAACACACCAAATTTTAATAAGCAAAAAAATAAAAGAAAAAATCTCACTCCAGCAAGAAGGAACGAACCACAAACATTAAGGGTATCCATATATAGCTACTACACTTTTTAAATAGTGTAATTCCTAAAAATGCTTCTAAATTTTTTTATTCACCAGGCGTACACAGTGTAAATGGACAGACACAAATTCCCACGCTCACATACCGACGGAAATGTATTCTCAAGGTCACATATGGACAGACACAAATTCCCACGCTCACATACCGACGGACATGTATTCTCAAGGTCACATATGGTCAAACACAAATTCCCACGCCTACCCCAACATTTTATTTAAAAAAAAACAACAATGTGAACGCCCCTATTAAACCGTGGGAAAAAATACACACACGAACACACACAAAATGAAATTTGAGAATTTTGGCAATTAAACTTGAAAAATTTCAAATTTAATTGCTGAAATTTAATATTTTTAATGGTCCAAGCACATACAGTTCCCTACTACTGTGTAGTGGCGGGCCAGTACGAGCAGTTGCGGAGGTTTCTGCGCGGGCAAAAGCGCCATGCTTTGACGGCAGCGTACCAGTAGGCATCTTCAAATTCCAGTTTGAGACGGTGGCTAGCAGAAATGGATGGGATGCTGAAGAAAAGGCCATAGAGTTGATCTTGTCCTTAAAGGGTACAGCCGCAGAGGTACTTGAGACTGTGCCAGTAAGCAGCAGAAACAACTATAATGAAATAATGGCAGCATTGCAGCGCAAGTATGGTGGTGAGCACAAGCGCGATTTATACAGAATGGAATTGCGATGTAGAGTTCAGAAGCCTAACGAATCTCTACAAGATTTCGCAATGGAAATCGAGCGTTTTGTGCAGCTAACATATCCAGGCGAGAGTCACCCGTTCCTGGACCATTTTAAAACTGAGGCTTTCGTTAACGGCATTCGCGACTCTGATGTTAAATTGGCGGTGTGCGCTACGCAGAAATCCACTTTCGCTGAAACTGTGTCATTTGCGCTGGCTCAAGAGACTGCCAGAATGGTTTTCAAGCCACAGATATGTAAAGTGCGGAATGTGGATGTTTTGTCTGAGGAGGATAACAACCCAGTGGCTAGCGTTAAGGAGGCAATGCGACAACTGCTGGCAGAGAAGGCTATCAAAGAAAAGCCTAAGTGCTTTAACTGCGGAAAGATCGGTCATTTTCAGCGCAGCTGCAAAGCACAAAGGAAGAGAGGTAGATCTGTTTCGCCACCAAGAAACAGCAAACGGGTGAACCAAACAACATCACAAGAGTCCCCGTTAAACTAAAACGAGCTAGCTCTAAGGGGCAAGAGCTAGCTCTCACAAACGAGGGCCCCACAATCTCCATATCAGTGATGCAGCAGAAAAATAGCAACCTCACTGCGTCCGGACACATCAACGGGGAAAAGCACGTACTTACCATAGACACAGGGGCATCGCAGTCAATAATAAGGCCCGATATAGTAAAGGGGAAGTGCGAGCGGTTAAGCAATATACGGCTACGTACAGCTACTGGAGAGCCTGCCACTGTCTATGGTAAGATTGAAGTGAAGGTGACTATAGCCAACATAAACGTGAGACATGTGTTTATTGTTGCCGATATTGTCGATGAGGTTATTACTGGAGCAGATTTTATGATTAATCACGGCATTAATCTACATATGGGACAGCAGCTGAAGATTTGGCGTAATGTGGAGATACCCCTTGATGTTGGATATGACAACAAACCGCAAGTAACAAGATATTTGCTATTGAGAGTCAGACAATACCGCCGCAGTCTGAAACAGTCATATGGGCGCGGATGAAGGGAGATTGTGAGGACAATCGGTTGTGGGTTGTAGAACCGGCAGATCTAAAGAGAGAGCTTATAACAGCGAAAGCTCTAGTGAAAACTAGTGAAGGAGGAATAGTCCCTACAAGAGTGCTTAACTTGTCAGACCATGAAAAAGTCATCAAAGAAAATTCCGATGTTGGCCAGTGTACTCCAGCAGAGGCAATAATAAACTGCGAGAAGAAGATAGAGCATACTAATTTGTCCGCAAAAGAACGTGAACAACTTGAGGAATACGTAAAGAAATGGGTAGCGGGTCTATCAGCGACAGATAAAAATAAAGCCAAGCAGTTACTAAAAAGGCATGCCAGTATCTTCACCATGGGAAGCCAAAGCCAGGGTAGAACTGCATTGGTTAAACATGAAGTTAACACAGGCGAAGCTAGGCCGATTAAACAGCCACCCAGAAGCGTACCCCTAGCAAAGCGAGATAAAGTAAAAGAGCTTGTAAGTGAAATGGAGCGTGATGGCGTATTTGAGCCATCTTCTGGTCCTTGGAGTTCGCCTGTAGTTTTAGTTAAAAAGAAAGATGGCAGTACTAGATTCTGCGTAGACTACAGGAAGCTCAATGACATAACCAAGAAGGACAGTTATCCGCTCCCCAGAATCAATGACACTTTGGACACGCTAGCAGGTACCAAATGGTTCTCTACGCTGGACTTGCGAAGCGGATATTGGCAAGTGGAGATTGCAGAAAAAGACAAGGAGAAAACTGCCTACAGTGTCGGTAACGGATTATGGCAGTTCAAAGTCATGCCACTTAGTCTCTGCAATGCTCCGGCCACATTTGAACGCCTGATGGAGAAGGTACTGATAGGACTTCACTGCAAGACATGCTTGGTATATCTAGATGACATAATCGTGATGGGGAAAACTTTTGATGAACACCTCAAAAACATGGCAGAAGATCTTCAACGGATATAACTAGGATATCTTCATCTGTGTGATGAAGATATTTCATCTTCATCACACAGATGAAGATGAAATAAAAGCAGTAAGAGACTGGCATCAACCTAAGAATCTTCATGAATTGCGCAGCTTCTTGGGAATTTGTATATACTACAGACGTTTTGTTCCGAATTTTGCCAGTGTAGCTGCAAGTCTGCATGAGCTGACAAAGATGTCGAGACCATACCATTGGGGTGAGCCACAGGAAAATGCATTCCAGAAACTCGAAGGATTATTATGTACGTCACCAGTTCTAGCGTATCCCATAGCTGGAGAAAAATTTGTGCTGGGGGTGTGCTATCCCAAGTAGTCAATGGCACTGAGAAGGTCATAGGGTACTATAGCCGTGTACTCTCAAAACCTGAGAGGAACTACTGTGTGACCCGATGTGAGCTTCTGGCGGTATTGGAATGCATTAACATCACCTTAGAAGAGTACCTACGAAAAGTAGTAAGCAACCATCAGAGGGATTGGGACGAGCACATCCCCAAATTTTTGATGGCATATAGGTCAGCTGTACACGACTCAACATCGAGAACGCCAGCCAAAATTATCTTCGGGACGGAATTAAAACTATCTGGTGATTTGGAATTTGGTGTTAAGCCAACTGTAGAGGAAGGAGCTATTACGTCCCAGGAGGAGGACTTAAACGAACAGCATGAGTTCGTGCGCAATAGAATCAAGATGGTCAGTGACAAGATGAAGGCTAGGTATGACCGCGCAGCAAACTCGGAGGGATTTATGGAAGGACAATTGGTTTTACTGTATAACCCACAACGAAAGAAAGGATTGTCCCCAAAATTACAGACTCACTGGGATGGCCCGTATAAAGTGATTAAGAGAGTGAATGACGTTGTATACCGGATACAGAAGCACAATAGCCCAAGGTCGAAAATGAAGATAGTACATCTCGAACGATTGGCGCACTATGGAAGAGGTGATTGTATGCCTATTCGGGACGAACAGGCTTAAGTGGGCGGCAGTGTTACAAAGATTAGAAATAGATTTAAAATAAACGACAATGTGGCTATATGTACTTGGCAGCACTACCAATTAATCTATAGTTGTCAAAATGTTACAACCCTGGTCAACACTATATAGATAATATTCAAATTAACGGAAATGGAATACTCCAGAATATACAAGATCATTCAAGGCTGTGCCAATAAGAGTAAACCACAACAACAACAAACATAGCAACATAAATGCTAAGAGATGTTATTCTTAATGATCTTGTATGCAAGTATTCGCTGCTAATAAAGCTAAATAGATTCACAAGTATACACAGCCATATACACATAGAAGAAGCAAAACCACACACTCATTCATACAACCACTCATAGTTACCATAGGCAAAACACACAGAACACTCATACATTCAACCACACATAGTTACCATAAGCAAACCAAACCAGTCAGCATTGTCATGTATACAAACACACACATGTCAAGTAAAAAACAACCACCAAACCCAGAACTTTCGCGAGGTTACCAGACGACGTCATTTTTGCTATATAAAGGCGCTGCCAGAGCTCAGCAATAATCAGTGTGATATCAAACATAGACGTGTTAACAGCGCTAAGTGTTGAGTAGTACAAGTACTCGTGTAAATTTACTTATTTATTTATTTATTTATTGTCCGTGTTTTAATTTGATGCAATAAAACGAATCCTTGAAAGATAAGTAATAAAACCGTTTTTACGAAAAGGTCTAAAAACGTAACAATATATATATATATATATATATATATATATGTATATATATATATATATATATATATATATATGTATATATATATATATATATATATATATATATATATGTGTATATATATATATATATATATATATATATATATATATATGTATATATATATATATAAATATATATATATATATATACATACATATATATATATATATAATAAGAGAGGTACTAGTAGTTGATTCTTCAGCAAATGATGGGCGACCAACCGAACGCCTTTCGGTAGAAGCGCAGAGCTCCTTTGTAATACTCAACCGAAATTCGAACATTGTCATGGTTTTTTCTTTTCGTCATCACAAACATTTGTATTTTTTTTTCGGAGATGTTTCTACGATATAATACGAAAGCATTTGTTATCTTCATGTCAAGCAAATGGTAAAATAATTTGGTTGCCATGTCCTGGGTCTTGATTTTGAGACCATTGCGACCCATATATGAATCCATTAAGTCTACGACTCCCATGTGCGCATTATACTCACGGATGATCTGCGGACAATCGATTTCATCGTAAATTTTTTTCTTACGGTTTTAGCGTTGAACATAATCGTACATTTTTTGTGTCCTTCCAGAATATGGTTGTCATATCCAAACCATAAGCTCTTCCAACAAATTCCGTAGAGTAACCTCGTGGCTCTTTTCTGAGTTCATCGGCCTTGTCCAATGGAAGTTTGCAATTTGGAATTCGATTTGCTCTTATAGTACCAAGGCTGTAAATACCACGAGCTCTTAGGTACACCATAAGAGGTAAAAACGTAAACAATTTTCGAAATACATAATGTGATTTTTAAAATTTGGCACTGTTTGCGACAATCTATATATATAAAAGATAAACAAGTAAGGAACTTTACGAAACGCACTTGTTTAAAACAAATATTAACCTTATAACAACATTTCCTGTTGAACCAATATCTGGTGTATCGGGCGAAATGATGTCATCATTTTTGGCACCAACATATATCTCGAATCTGTACGAGTATCCCTGCGTATCACACAACACGAAGAATTTTACGCCCAATGGATGCGGCTTGTCTGGTAAATATTGTCGTAAATGATGAATCATTTTAGTTGAACACATTTGTTCATCGACGCATAGGCGTGCATTTTTGGGAATGCTGTCAAAACGCTCAACTAATTGCTTGGCAACTTTTCGAATTCTATAAACGGGATCGTAACCTGAATTGCCCTTTTGAACTCTGTCGGACTCATCGTTAAATGACGTATACTTCTTTATTTGTTCAAATCGATTTTGAGACATAGAGTCTGGTATGTGCCGAAATTCATATTCACTCCAGTGTGCCTGAATATTAGGGTAGCGGAATATTGACATAAATATTAAAACTCCGATGTATCGCCGAATCCCGCTTAAATCTACTTTAAACTGCGTATTGACATTTTCTTTCAGAGCAGAGCGATTTGTTTCCATTTTTATAAGCTCTAAAAGATCATCGGTGAAAAAGTAAGAAAGGTAATCAAATGGGTTTTTCAATTTTTGGACTTCAGGTGGTAAATCCGTTTTTCCTCGAAATGCAACTTCGTTTACATGCAGTTGCAAAGACGTTTTACGCCATAGTATATTCTTAAATTCCGATGACTCCTTTGTTATATCGGTCAAAGCTAATATATATATATATATATATATATATATATATATATAATATATATATAATATATATATATATATATATATATATATATATATATATATAATGAATTATTTTTATTCAGTACAAACTTTTTTATATACCTATCATCACCTGTGAAACCCCCTGATGATGGTACTGCTTTTGGTCCTGAGAGTTCAGTAACTGGTAGAGGCGATCGCGGTCTTTTCTGAGGTTTAAACAAATTGTTTGAAACTTCCGGCGGCTCACCATGTACTAAACTTGGATCAACTCGCTCATCACTAATAGTGTTCAAACTGGAGTTGCTTGCGTTGGGTGATAAAGTTACTGCATTCATAAGCAACGGTGAATGTAATAGTTTTATACAATCGGGTAACACATCATCTTCTTCGGGATCGATTTCATCACACACGTAGTCAGGATCTTCAATGCTATCGTCAAGGTCTTCAATATCATCGTCTTCTATTGAGTCCATAAAATCAGCTATTTCTTTGTCACTGAAAGAAGAAAGATTAACTTTTTTGTTCTACAGGAACGCTGGTTTTCTTCCTCTTGTGCCGACATATTGTCTGATAAGGGTATCTTATTTGCTATTCCAACAAACAAGGAGTATCATAGGTTATTCTTGAATTTGGTAAAAAGCGCCGCAACAAATTTTTTTTTAAGTAAGTGACTAAGACCGTCTACAGACGGTGTTCACAAAACTCCACATTCAAACAACATTCATGTTTGTTTCAAAATTATAGTTACATATAAGTAAACAGTTCAATTACTTACCAGAAAATTTTCAGATCCAATTCAATAAGCACACGGAGTTATTTTATTTTAATTTTCACTAAATTCACAAGCAATTTATTTGACTTTTCGCACCAAAGTTCTGACAAAAATGATTTTTTCTGCCACACTATTTATTTCATCTCAATGTTATTGGTACCGTTATACTTAGAATTTTATACTCATATAAAATTCTTGCCTCGTAACAGCATGAAGTAAATAGTTTTTGTTTAATACTCTTTTTACTGATGACCGTCTGTAGACGGTCTTAGGTGTTAAAGGGTTAAGGAGAGTGAATTCATTCATTGTTACTCACCACTACATTAACACATTTTCAATGGATTTGTAGCAGCGAAACAACTGAACAGGGTTGGAAAAGCCTATAATGTTTACTTTTCATATGGATTGAAATTTTACAACAATTCAACACATAAACATATGTTTGTGTAAGAGAAAATATTTTGCCAACGCTAGTTAGAAGTAGAAATATGGATTTGAATCTCTTTAGTTTATCACTTGTTGAGAGAACACAACGCGGAAGATGTTTAATGAAATGTATGAAAGCGAATTCTTTTTGACAGAAGATATGGATGGTAATACACAATGCATGATATGCCATCATGTTTTGAGTTTACCTAGTTATTATTATATAAAAAAACATTATCTAACGTGTCGTGGGAAGTTCGAAAAAATTCAGGCGAGAGATCGCACTCTAAAAGTTCTAGAACTTAAAGCGAGCTTTTTTCTAAAGTTTATGGTAAATGACATGACTAATAGTAATAATATCAATACTGATAATAACAATTGTATTTATAATATTAGAAACATTAATAATGATACTAATATTATAAACAATCAAGTTGACGATATCATTAATAGCAGTAATATTAGTAACGATAGTAATGTTAGTGATATAAAAATAGGACAAAAAGAGCATGACCTATTGACCTTAAAAAAGGCTTCTTTTACAGTAGCTGTAGCTCTTGCAAAGCAATGCCGCCTATTTCAGGATAGCTCTTTCTTTGCAAAGTTAACGACTGACGTCCTGGCATGTTTTTGGTGAAAAGTGCAAGGAGGCTATACAACTTTTCCAAAGCATTCCATTGTCGCGGGAGACAGTGATACGACGGACGGAGGATTTAAGTAATTATATATATTGTTCAGCTAAAAAAAATATTAAAAAATTGCAAAAAATTTTCGATCGCTTTAGATGAGAGCACAGACATTAACAGCATTTGTCGATTAATCATCTGCATAAAAACTGTAGATGAAAATATGGAAACTTTTGAAGAAGTATTGAATGTAATTCCACTTCATGGTCACGTTACAGGCAATCATTTATATGATGCCTTAAAATTACATGTTTTTGCGTTTGCAGAGGAACAAAAGTTGAGTTCTATTTGCTCGGATGGGGCAAAAGTAATGCGGGGTGAAAATAAGGGGCTGTTAGGCCTTTAAAGAGAAAATGGAATAAAATGCCCAGCATTTCATTGCGTCATACACCAGCAGGCTCCATTTGCCAAACAATTAAATATATCAAATACAATGAATGTTGCTGTAAAAATTATAAATAAACTTAGAGTTGGACATAACTCGCTATCTCACCGAAAATTTAAAGAGTTTCTAAAAACTATTGATGTTGAGTACGGCGATCTCCTTTTGTATACCGAAATACGTTGGCTTAGTAAAGGTAAAAGCCTAGAACGCCTTTTCAACTTAAGAAATGAAATTTTGATTTTTTTAAAGAAAATCCTAAGATGAAAACAAATGATCTCATTGCATATTTAAAAGAATTCCTGTTAGATCTTGCATTTTTGTGCGATATAACGGAAATTCTCAATGAATTAAACACATCGTTGCAAGGTAAATATATAAGTATTCTTTAGTTGGCAACAACAATAATCAATTTCGACAGACAATTATTTCTTCTAATTCGCCAATTAAAATCTAGGAATATATATTATTTCAAAAAAACCTCTTTAATATTTGATGAATTCAAAATTACTAGTCTTACCAAAATTGAAATTTAGAGAGAAATCATAGAAACCCTAAAGAAAAATTATGAGAGAAGGTTTCAGGACTTGAAATGCATAGGAAAAATCATAGAAATGCACAATTTTCCTCTTTCTTGCAAAATAGAGGACCAAAGTGAGAAACTGCATGAAGAACTGAAAAAATTGAGGGAAGATTTTGAAATTCCATTAGAGTCAGGGGAACGCTTTTGGAGAAATCTTGATGGCAATAAATACCATAAAATCAAAACAGAAATTTATAAACTTTACTCAATGTTTGGAATGACATACAATTGTGAGGTAGCACTTTCCAGCCTTTAAATAATTTTCAGTAAAATGCGAAATCGATTATCCGACCAGCATGTAGCCACCCTATTAAGGATAAAAGAATACCGGGGACTCATTGACATAGATAAGGTAGTAAACAACTAATTGAAAAAATAGAGCCTGCTGGTGCACGACACAGTGGATATCTGAGCATTGAATTCCATTTTCTGTTAAAAGACCACAAAGCCGTTTAATAAAAATGTATAAAAATATATTTTAAAAAAAGTTTATTTTCAAAAATAAAACATTGTGATGTTGAGAAAAATTTGCTAAAAAAAATTTCAAGAAGTTACGTACATATATAAAGTTAATTATCAATAGAATAAAGTCAAAAATCAATAATATATTTATTTTACAAATAGGCTCCTAATACAATTTCCTATCACGCGCGATAGGAAAACAAATTCTGCTTGCGCAGCCCGTTCTCTCCTTGAAACATGTATATTTTAAAATTTTTCAATTGTATTAGGAGCCTATTTGTAAAATAATATATATATATATATATATATATATATATACATATATATATATATATATATATATATATATATATACATATATATATATATATATATATATATATATATATATATACATATATATATACTGTAAACAACAAATTGTTTCTCTCGCGCTCTTTGTGTTTCTTCAAACAAATTATGACTATCAGGAATGGATAACGTATGTATATTGTCCTTTTAAATACGCTTTTAGTTTTACAGGCAGACTTAAATACTTCAAGTAATTTATGCGAAAAATGCGGTAGCAGCATGAAAGAAGTAAACAAAAATCGTCATTGTTCATTAAACAGGTGTTTTGTTTATAATTCAATGTATTTCAAGTGTTGGGTATGATATTATTTTAAAATGTTTCAATTGTATTAGGAGCCTATTTGTAAAATAATATATATATACATATATATATATATATATATACATGTATGTATATATATATATATATATATATATATATATATATATATACATATATATATATATATATATATATATATATATATACATATATATATATATATATATATATATATATATATATATATGTATATATATATATATATATATATATATATATATATATATATATATACATATATATATTACACAGCAGATGTAAGTTCAATCAACTGACATCTGTTGATGTTGACTTCCTTTGTGCCTAGGAATATTTATCATCATGTATTTCTGAGATTTTAACTAAGTTAGAACAATTAGCCTATATAAATATTAATATAGCAAAATAAAAATGTTCAATAAACCAACGGGTTGTTATTGGTTCAGGTGGGAGAGAAAGTTCCGGCGGCGGCTTACTGGATTTTCGAAGAACTTTTCTTTTAACGATTTAAAAAATTGTTGGTGTTTAAAACTTAAATATTAAACAACCAAGAAGCTAAGGCCCAACGTGTTTATATACATAAATAGAATAACATAAACATTACACTAGTCTGCAAAATTCAATTCGCTTTGGTTATGTCAGTGGCGAATTCAGTTCGCCGTAATCGATTAGCTGAACTCCACCTGGTTGTAAATTGTTCAAATACACATTAAAAATAGTTGGAATGTAGTCATAACAAAAATTTTGCAAGAAATGCTCTTTTAAAAGCAAAATATGCTCTTAAAGTTGCTTTTAAAAGCAAAATATGCTCTTAAAGTTGCTTTTAAAAGTAAAATATGCTCTTAAAAGTATAATATGCCAACATATGCCCTTAAGGGCATGCTCTAAAAAATCGATGCCAAAATTCCAAAAAATATCTGAAACGGATAAATAACTACCTCATATGTTTGTAAGACATGCAGAAAAAAATATGATATATCATAAATTTGGTTGCCCTGGATATCAGCATTGAATAATTTTAATTCGAACATTAAATTTACAGCTAAAAGGAAAAGGACTTGAGACTTCCTTATTTAGATACTTTAGTTATTAGGAGAGGTAATATATTAATAGATAATAGATTGGTTCCAGAAACCTACTGCTTCGGGAAGAATGATTAATTACTATTCAAAACATAGTACACATTATTATAAACACAGCTAAAAATTTTATAGAAAGGGTTCTAAATATAATTGACAAACAATTTCACTATAGCAATAAAAAGGTTATAAATATATTCACCCCTATTCTGCGTTTCGATTAAGTCTCCGCATTCAGTTCCGTTGCGATCGAAAATTGGTATTCTGAAGAAAAACGGAATCGAAAGAAAAAGAAGAAGACAACAATGTTTACAAAATTAATAGCATCACTGTGGATGTGGAAATGAAATAGCAAAATAAGCAAGTTTGTTATCATTTTCATAAACAAAATGTCAAATTTAATACAAAAAGTTGTATGTATACATAATTAAAAATAAGTTCTTGATAAAGTTTAATAAAAAAATTTTTAAATAAAATAAAAAAATATAAAAACAAACTAAAATTAGTTGTTCATAAACGTATTACAGTGCAAAGAATCTTGATCGCTGGTGGTATCCGCATGCAATGTCTGCTTTAGACGCCATTAAATTTGCCACTTTTTCATACTGCTCTGGTGACCTGTATACATAAAAAAACACATCAGATTCGGGTACAAAAATTAACAATTTAGTTTTTTCAATCGTTTCTGAACATTTTATCTCATTTTCTACTTACATTTTTTTCTATTTTAAACTTTTTAACTAAAAAACACGGATAAAGAAAACCCCTCCGTTAA
>OY776276.1:79929530-79939530 GCA_963675445.1 Linnaemya vulpina | reverse complement strand
CATATATACCTAGGTTATCAAAAAATTCGTTTGCGCCCCTACATACCTCCTCCACTTCGTTGCAGCAATTGCCTCCGTTATGGGCATCTACAAAAGTTCTGTGAAAACGAAAAAACATGTTTCAATTGCGCTAATACCTATCATATCAACGTAGATGTTAATGAAAAATGCACAAACACGATTTGCTGCATTAACTGCAAAGAAAGTAACATGGTTAACCTAAAGCACTCAGCTAAAGACAAAATTTGCCCAATCTTTTTAAAGAATAAGGAAATTCAAGCGATTAGAGTACATGAGAAAACCTCAATTAAAAATGCTGAAAGAATTTATAACCAACGACACCATAACAAGAGCAACACTTATGCAGCTGTTACCAACCCTAATCAGTCTAATAACAATAGAACCAACCCAGTCATCTACGACGATATTATATACACCTCAGAGCATAAACAACCTACGCCCAGCCCTGTTAACCACATAGCCAGTACCCGCACGATAGAACCTCAATCAATCATACTGGAGAGAATAGATCAAACACAACAATCCAACATTATTAAGGCTCAAGGACCAATTATTTTACCAAAAAATACTTCAAATAGAATTAAATCGCAGTTGAAAGCTAAGTTTAAAACTAATACTTCTAAACCTAATCGTAGTTCAAAGGTCATTGATTCCCACATTACTGATTCTAGTGATCAGGAGGCGGAGATGATGCAGGAGTGATCCTTATTCCTGCATTAACATCCCTGCACTTCCTCTTCTCATTAACTTAATATTTAATCTTTTCTTCTACATATGACATTAAGCATAGTTCAGTGGAATATCAAAGGATATGCAAATAACTACAATCAGCTCCAATTGCTATTAAAGAAATATAGTCCTAAAATCGTATCGCTTCAAGAGACTCATTTCCATTCTACCGCTAATTTGCCCATTCCGTTAAATTATAAATGCATCTTTAAAAATTCGGCGCCACATTCCTATGGTGGTGTGGCCTTACTTATTCACAATTCCATAGAATTTGTCCCTATTACACTTACAAATGATTTCGATTCCGTTGGTGCTATAATTCAATCTAAACAGAAATTTACAATTATCAATTCCTACTTGCCCCCCTCTCAGAATTTAACCCTATCCACATTAAGAAATTTATACGATCAGTACATCAATAATGTTCTTATAACTGGGGACTTCAATAGTTGGCATACATTGTGGGGATCCACTAGTAACAACATGAGAGGAAATATTATAGCTGATTATATTACAGACTCTAATCTTATCATATTTAATGATGGCTCTCCTACACATTTCAGCACTCGGCACTCGCTTACTAATATAGATCTAACATTTGGCTCTCCCAACTTAAAAATTCAGTCAGAATGGAGTACTTTGGATAACCTCTACGGTAGTGATCATTTTCCCATCCTTATTAAAGCGTTCTCTTCACCACCACCTGTATTTCCTAAGCCTAGACCTAAATTTAACACAGACAAAGCTAATTGGCCCAAATTCAACAATATGTCTTCTCATTTTGATACTATGCGTGACAAAAGTAACATCAATAAAGAAGCCTCTAACTTGCAAAAAATTATCATGCAGAGCGCGAATCGCTCGATACCACAGACTAACCTATCTTTTAAAAAAACAGTTCCTTGGTGGAACAACCGTCTCAACAGTCTTAAAAAAGAAAAAAACTATTTTTGGCATAAACTTAAAAGAAATATTAATACGGAAAATATAATTAACTATAAAAGAGCAGAAGCCAAATTTAAGCGGTATTTAAAGATTTCGAAGTCCAAATCTATTTCGGATTTTACCTCCGAAATTAACCCAAAATCTCCAACCAAAAAGATATGGCACAATATCAGAACGTTCTGTGGCCTACGTTTACCTCAAACTATCCATTCGCTACAATCTACGTCAAATCCTAGTACTTACGTTACAGACAATCACTCTATTGCTAACGAGTTCGGGCTATTCTGGTCCTCTGAGTCTCATGACACCAATTTCTCAAACGAATTTATAAGTAACAAAGTTTCTGTAAAAAATTTAGTTCTAACGTCTACCTCGGACAACATAGCAATGGCTATTGAAGAAAATATAACTTTACAGGAACTTGATTTTGCTATTAGCAGATTGAAGGGGAAAACTCCGGGTATAGACAGAATTACTTATCCGATGATTACCAACCTCAGCTATACCACTAAAAATAGACTCATCCGACTATACAACTTAATTTTACATAACTTCATTCCACATTTCTATAAAATTAGCACTATAACTCCTATATTGAAACCTAACTGTGACAAAACCCAAGTTAAATCCTTCAGACCAATTTCTCTAAATATTTGCACATCTAAGGTACTAGACAAGATTATTGCTAACCGTTTATGGTGGTTTGTATCCTGCAAGGGTCTTATTTGTCCTCATCAAATTGGATTCAGAAAAGGAAAATCTGCTAGTGATGCTCACCTCTTCATTGATCACTTAGTAACTAACTCCTTATCTCATAAAAGTCACACATCAATAGTCTCACTTGATTTCTCTAAAGCTTTCGATAAAATAGGTATACACACTGTCATCCATCAGCTAATCGAATGGGGCGTAGGGCCCATTATTATAAAGTTCATTACAAATTTTTTATCTAACAGATTTATCAGAGTTAAAGTCCACAATAGTTATTCTAGAATTTATCCTTTACACAATGGTATTCCACAAGGTTCGCCACTATCGGTCATTCTATTCTTAATATCTTACAATAAGCTTAGTAACTACTTTCTCTCACTACATGAATATAAGTTCGTTGCTTATGCAGATGACTTCTACTTAATTAAGAACCTCAACAAAGAAAAAAGCCAAACTATCAATATGGAACCTCAGTTCAGATACATTACTAAATGGTGCAAGTACTCCGGTGCTGAACTGTCACTATCTAAGTGCAGACACTTACACATTTGCAAGAAAATTAACTGTCGAACCAGTATCTCCACTGGCTCTTTAAATATACTTAACTGCGACACCCTGAAAATCCTAGGAATTATCCTTAACAAGAAATACAACTGGAATGATCACATTAGTTATATTACCAACAACCTAAACCAAAAATTAAATGTTATAAAATGTTTATCTAATAAAAAATATAACTGTAGCATACATTCAATAATATCCGCCATTAAAGCCCTAATCTTAGCTAAAATCAATTACGGCCTATACTTATATGGATGGGCCCCAAAAACACGGTTTCAAAAAATACAAAGAATAGTCAACTCATCGCTTAGAATCGCTTTCGGAGCATTTAGAACTACACCGATTTATAATCTGTTATTTGAAGCAAATATTCAAAGCCTTGAAGTTTATAGGGATATAGTTTCTCTCAAACTTCTACGTAATATTGTCGATAGTTATAACTCCCCCATTTTCAAAATTTGTGTAACATACTCTCGCCGACATACAAGCACCAAGCCCTCCTCAGTCGTAAACAGAATCATCAGACAAGCTCAGGAAAAGAATCTCCCATACAAACCAAGAAAAAATTTATCAACTCCTACTAGACCTCCATGGCAGTTTGATAAAAGCAGACTGGATTTTTCCTTAAGTCTATATACTAAAGATAACACTGCAGCTGACATATACAGGAAGCTATTTCTCCAAACTAAAAGTTCCTATAATAACTATTCCCTCATATATACAGATGGATCTAAACATGACAACAACATAGCATTCAGCGTCACAACGGAAAATTCTGTAATAAAAGTTTCCCTTCTTCCGGAATATTCCTCTATCTTCTCAGCAGAAATCATTGCTATTTATGAAGCTATTAAATATGCTGTCAAAAAAGCTGGTAAATACCTAATCTGCACTGACTCACTTTCATCTCTCCACGCTATAAACAATCTACATAATAACAATTTCTATGTTTCCTACATCAGGAACGTTCTTATAAATTACTACCCTAAAATTGCTATACTGTGGATTCCAGGGCATTGTCTTATTCCCGGAAACGAGTTTGCGGATGCTGCAGCAAAAAGTGCCATTCGATCTCCCACTTTTGTTTCTGACAATCTCAACATTAAGGACATTGTTAAACATATTAATAAATCTATTGTTTTCCAATTTAATCTATGGTCTAAAACCTCTAACTGGTACAAGGATATCAACCAGAACAAAATTAATATAGACACTTACTTAAAAACTAATATTAGCAACTTTGTTAACATAACCGAATGTCGTAGATTTCTAAGACTTAGGCTTGGTCATACCTCTGTGACTAACAGGTGCTTGATTGATCCCAGTATAAATAACACATGCCCATATTGCGAAAGTAGCATAATATCTCTCAAACACATCTTAATCCATTGTACTAGATTCACAGACAGTCGCAATCACTTTTTTCGAGCATATCCCATCCATTACCTATCCAATCCATCTATCCAACATATCTTTACTCTTATCTCGTTTCTAAAAGCAAATAATATTTTCAAGGACATTTAATACCTTAAATACCCCTATATTAACTTAAAAAAAAAAAAAAAAAAATTTAATAATTGAATTCTTTTAGGCAATTTCTTGTATTTCTTGCATATCCTTTTAACCAAAACAACGTTAGTAATAGAAGCATTTAACTATTCCTTAACCTGACTAGCTGAAGGCCATAGCAGCCATTGCTTTTCCATATAAGTTATCCTAACTAGCCTTAAGATAGCTTATAAATAAATAAATAAATAAATAAATAAATAAAAATAAAATTAGAAAATAACAATTTTCCTAATCATATTATAAATAAATTAATATCACAATATAGAAATAGAAGACCAGAAAATACTAATATTAATACAGAACAAAAATTATTTAAATCTTTAACATACATACCTGGAATATCAGAAAGGTTTACAAAATCTAAAATTTACGATACAGGTAAATATAGAATAGCTCATAGAACGCACAATACATTAAACAGACTATTTAGTAAAAATAAAGATAAAATTGAAAAATGGGATAGATCAAATTTAGTATATAAAATACCATGCAAGGGTAATGATATAGAGAATTGTAATAAAGTGTACATAGGTACGACCAAGAATAAATTAAAGACTAGGATAGCAGGTCACAAATCAGATCAAAAATATAGGGATATAAATTCACAAAAAACAGCTTTATCTTCCCATTGTTCTAAAACATATCATTTTCCAGATTTTGAAAATGTTTCAATATTAAATACAGAAAATAACTACAAACGTCGATTAATGTTAGAAATGTTAGAAATAATAAGCGTACCTTCGTCACACAGAATAAATTTTAAAATAGATACAGAAAAATTAGCACAGAATTATAGACATTTAGTTAGTAAGAATTGCAGATTTACATAATATAATTGTTAATATTAACTATTATTTGCTAGGGATAATTTATTGTATTATTGTTATTGTATATTAATTTATACTAATTGTTAAAATTATTGCCTATGTGTATATAGGTGTAGATACATGTATATGTATGTATGTATGTATGTATGTATGTATATATGTGTATATATGTGTGTATATATGTATGTATGTGTATATGTATGTATTTATGTATATATGTATGTATGTACATGTATGTATATGTATATATGTGTGTATATATATATATATATATATATATATATATATATTATATATATATATATATATATATATATATATATGTATATATATATATATATATATATGTATATATATATATATATATATATGTATATGTGTATATGTATATATGTGTATGTATGTATATATATGTATATGTATGTATGTATATGTGTATGTATATGTATGTGTATGTATGTATATGTATGTATGTGTGTATGTGTATATGTGTGTATATATATATGTACGTATTTATGTACATATGTATATGTACATATGTATGTACAGTAGCTCACAAAAATATTTTGCATGTGCAAAATAAAATAAATTTGAATAATAAATGCTCTATAGACTTTTTTTCTTCCAAAAAGTGATTAATATTTTATTATAAATCAGATTAGGGAAACACAAATTTCAATTCTATTTCATAAAAAAATTAAAAAAAAAATTCATAACTTTAATTTTTTTGTTAAATATAAATTAGGCGGTAAGTTATCAGGTCACAAAAGTATTTTGCTTTTTAATTATCTCTAACTTATTGTTAATAATTTAAAAAAAAGTTAGTAGTTTTAATACTTTGTGTGGTACCCATTATTACCAATAACTGCTTCCAATCGCTTAGGCATTGATTCCACTAAACTTCGGCATTTTTCAACAGATATTTTATACCATTCTTCTTCTAATACACGTTTTAATGTTGCTTTGGATGTAATGTTGTGTTCCCGGACTTTTTGATCCAAATAAGCCCAAAGATTTTCGATGGGATTTAAGTCAGGACTTTGGGGAGGTGTCTGGAGATGTTTGGTGTTGTACAAAAGCCATAGTTTGACATCGTGGGCTGTATGTTTTGGGTCATTATCATGTTGAAAATAATACCCATTTCTAGAAAGACCCATCTTTTCCACACTTGCATTTAGATTTTCTTTCAAAATGGACAAATATACATGCCTGTCCATTATACCATCAATAAAAACTAGCTTTCCAACTCCCAATGCTGACATACAGCCCCACACCATTATGGATCCACCACCATGTTTTACAGTTGGTTTTATATTTTTTAAATTTAGGGATTCGTTTGGTTTGCGCCAAACCATCCGACGTCCGTCTGACCCAAAAAGGTTAAATTTGCTTTCATCGCTGAACACTACAGTTTCCCAAAAGCCAAAAGATTTATTTTTATGCATTTCAGCAAATGATAGCCGCTTTTGTCTGTTGACATCAGATATAAACGGTTTTTTTCTTGCCACACGACCATGTATATTATTGGCTCTCAGGACCCTACGTATTGTTTCGTCACTCACACTTGTTTTTTGGGTCGCTTTTAGTTTTTCATTAATTTTTGGGGCAGATAAGTGGGGGTTTTCCCGATTTTCTTTGAGAATTTGTCTCTCATTTCTAGACGACAATAATTTGGGACGACCTTTTCGTTGAATATTTTCGATGTTACCACGCTCTTTTGCTCGTTTAATTATATTTTCTATAGTTTGCCGACATCGACTAAACATATCACTAATATATTTGGTTGATTTTCCTTGATGGTGAAGGTATAATATAATTTTTTTCTCAGAACTACTTAATTCTTTTCCTTTCGGCATTTTTGTGACTAAAAATTTACGCCTGCGCAGTGGAATAATGATTTCGCAACTAATTATATTAAAAAAATACATGACAAGAGTTATGCCAAAAATAGAAGAAGAAAGAAACAAACAAAAAACAACACCAACAAATAAAAAATAACGGTGATCGTTAAAAAGCAAAATACTTTTGTGAGCTAAAAATTGCTTACTTATTACAAATAAACCAACAACAGTTATAGTGAACTTGGAGTTGTTATTGTTTTTATTTTTGCACTTGTTGTCCAATACACTATATTATCGTGATTAGGAAAAGAAATGTGTATATGTCACATAGTTTTTGTGTTATTATTGAATAAAAAAATCAATTTATGTTAAATGAATGAAAGCAAAATATTTTTGTGAGCTACTGTATGCATATGTATATATATATGTATGTGTATATATATGTATATGTGTATATATATATATGTATATGTGTATATATATATATGTATATGTGTATATACGTGTGTATATGTATGTATGTGTTTATATGTATATCTATGTGTATATGTGCGCATATGTATATATATATATACAGAGGCCAAAAAAAGTATTCGACATTAGATTTATTTTTTTAATTCAATTAACAATACTTCTGTTACCTTAAAATTCTTGGGTTTTTAATAGATATTACGTTGTATGTTAAGTATATCAGAATTTACCGTTATAAAATTTAAACATATTGCATATTTTAACACTCATTCATCTTCTTTTATAAAAACACTGAAATTTCAAAGCAAAAAAAGTATTCGACAAGCATTGTTTTGCTCTTATTGGAATTATGTTTATTGCGTTACTTAAGGTTGTTGTTGTTAGGGAGCCGTTATGATTTCTCCTTATTACTTACAAGAATGTTTTTTTCATTTCTGTGCAAGTGATCGCGAAAATGGGACGTAAAGGCAAAGAAACTTCTATTGATGTAAGAAATTTAATAATACACCATTATAAATTAGGCAAAACTGAGAGCATCATATCAGAAATTGTTCAGAAATCCAGAACTACTGTCCATTATATTATAAAAAAATTTAAGACTGAAAATAGCGTGATAAATAAGGTAAGGACTGGCCGACCTCGCAAACTTACTGAATTAGAAGAACGACGAATCGTGCGGGAAGTTAGAAAAGATCCAAAAATTAATGCCAGCGCTTTAGCAAAAATTACTGAGGAGCATGTAGGCGTGTCTGTTACTTCTCAAACAATAAGAAATGTCCTAAAAAAAATACGAATTTCATGCACGATCAGCCAGAAAAAAGCCACACATTTCTAAGAAAAATAGAAAAATTAGGTTAGACTTTGCGAAAGCATATGTTAATAAGCCTATAGAGTTCTGGATGGGTGTAATTTTTGCTGACGAAAGTAAATATAACCTCTTTGGTTGTGACGGTAAAGTTCTGGTGTATCGTAAGCCTAACACAGAATTGGAAGAAAGAAACATGGTACCAACTGTAAAACATGGTGGCGGTGGTGTTATGGTTTGGGGATGCATGGCGGCGTCAGGTGTGGGAAATTTTGCATTTATTGATGGAGTCATGGACCACCGAAAATATATTGATATCCTAAAGCAAAATTTACGCACAAGTGCAGAAAAATTGGGTCTGTCAAATAGATTTAAGTTCTATCAGGGAAATGATAACAAGGTATACAAGGATTGACAAACATTTATTTTTCCGTATTTTAAAATTTTGTATAGAAGATAATAGGTATTTTCAATATAATAGCAATAAATATATATATATATATATATATATATATATATATATATATATGCAACAAAGGGGTCTTCCTATGGGATCACCAGCATCTCCAATAACAGCAGATATAGACAAATCAATTTAAAAACTTAATATAAAACCTAAAATAGTTACAAAATATGTAGATGATTTATTTTGCATTATTCATACATCAGGGATATATAATATGTTATCAGCATTGAATAATTTTAATTCGAACATTAAATTTACTGCTAAAAGGAAAAGGACCTGAGACTTCCTTATTTAGATACTTAAGTTATTAGTATTAGTATTAGTATTAGTACATTATAAACACAGCTAAAGCTTTTATAGAAAGGGTTCGAAATATAATTGACAAACAATTTCACTATAGCAATAAAAAGAAGGTTATAAATATATTAGAAAATAACGATTTTCCTAATCATATTATAAATAAATTTTTATCACAATATAGAAATAGAACAGAAAATACTAATATTAATACAGAACAAAAATTATTTAAATCTTTAACATACATACCAGGAATATCAGAAAGGTTGACAAAATCTAAAATTTACGATACAGGTAAATATAGAATAGCTCATAGAACGCACAATACATTAAGTAGACTATTTAGTAAAAAATAAAGATAAAATTGAAAAATAGGATAGATCAAATTTAGTATATAAAATACCATGAAAGGGTAATGATATAGAGAATTATAATAGTGTACATAGGTACGACCAAGAATAAATTAAAGACTAGGATAGCAGGTCACAAATCAGATCAAAAATATATGGATATAAATTCACAAAAAACACCTTTATCTTCCCATTGTTCTGAATCATATCATTTTCCAGATTTTGAAAATGTTTCAATATTAAATACAGAAAATAACTACAAACGTCGATTAATGTTAGAAATAATAAACGTACCTTCATCACACATAATAAATTTTAATATAGATAGAGAAAAATTAGCACAGAATTCTAAACATTTAGTTAGTGATAATTGCAGATTTACATAATATAATTTTTAATATTAATAA
>OY776276.1:79922030-79924530 GCA_963675445.1 Linnaemya vulpina | reverse complement strand
ATATATAAACATATATATATATACATATATATATATATATATATATATATATATATATATTATATATATATATACATATATATATATATATATATATATATATATATATATATACATATATATATATACATATATATATATATATATATATATATATATATATAAGTATGTATCTATATACATACGTACATATTTTTGAAGTTTAAATATTCATGTTTCATGATTAAAAATATACATTTCAATAATAACAAAAAATTTAAAAAACGAACGGTGCGTTCAGCCAAAAACTAAATTTAAACGGTTATGCTAGAAATAGCAAAATTTTAACGAATTTTTGCTTTCTTTAATTACTTGAGTTTAATGGCTTATAAAGCAAAACATCGGTGACTCTAGATAAGCACATCGATATATAATACTTTCAAGAAACGACTGTAACTAAAACTTCAATAATACGTGCAATCGGCAGTCAAAAATGTATTCAATAATTGCTTTGAGATAATACTTATTCTTTTTACTTTGCTTGTAATGTAGCAAGTTTAAATGTACACCAATTTCAAATAAATTATTCGCTAAAATTTAAGTAACAGTTTTAATTTCAATAATTTTTTCTATTAGTAAGTTCGGTTCGAAGAAGATGTAATCGATATTTACTGGTTACAAATTAACAATTCTTGTCTTGTTGAATAATTTATTTTTACAACAGATTACATACATATATGTACGCATAACTTTATAATATATATTAAAGCGTATATATTCATACTTTGATAGTTCAGATATTAACTAAAAAACTCATTAAAGTTAATAGATCTCTCAATTGTCTAATAACTCCTCTGTGATGATACCAAAAAAAGAGTATTATAATTTCTACTATTCTTAATAAAAAATTTATTTCCTTTAAAAACCAAACTCAACTTAGGTTAGCTTTTAAGGATTTTGTTCCTTTTTCAGATTTTGGAATAGATGTGTAATAAGGATGAATTAGGCTTACTTCCAAGTAATTTATTGTGGTTTTCTGAATGATTTACCAGCAAATTTAGCAGCTGCTCCCAATTCTTCCTCTATACGAAGAATTTGGTTATATTTAGCCAAACGTTCAGAGCGACAAGGAGCTCCAGTCTTGATTTGACCAGTAGACAAGCCGACAACCAAATCAGCAATGAAAGAATCTTCGGTCTCACCGGAGCGATGTGAAACCATTGTACCCCATCCATTTTGTTTGGCCAACAAATGAGCTTTGATGGATTCGGTAACTGTGCCTATTTGATTTACCTTCAACAATAAGCAGTTACAAGCTTTCTTTTCAACAGCAGTTTGGATGCGTTTTGGGTTAGTGACAGTCAAATCATCACCAACAATTTGAATGCTGGTTGCGGCAGTAAGTTTGGCCCAAGCATCCCAATGATCTTGATCGAAGGGATCTTCAATAGACACAATTGGGAATCCCTTGATGAATTCTTGATACAAATCAGCCAATTTTTCAGGGGCGAGCCACTGGGCTTTGTCGCTGTTGGGGTTCTTAAAATCCAAGTCATAAACTCCATCCTTGAAGAACTCGGAAGCGGCGACATCCATACCTATTTCAACTTTCCCTGTATAGCCACCTGAAGCGATAGCATCACTGATGAGGCTCAAAGCTTCCTTGTTGGATTGAATATTGGGAGCAAAACCACCTTCGTCACCAACAGCAGTAGCATCCAAACCAAACTTATCCTTGATTACCTTCTTTAAGTGATGATACACTTCGGAACCAATCTTCATGGCTTCAGTAAAGCTGCTTGCCCCAGTTGGCAAAATCATAAATTCTTGCATAGCTAATTTATTTCCAGCATGACTGCCCCCATTAATGACATTGAAAGCAGGCACGGGCAAAATAATGTCCTTGTTGCCAGCTAAGTCAGCAATGTGCTTATATAATGGTACACCCTTCTTAGCGGCACCAGCCTTGCAGACGGCCAACGAAATGCCCAAAATAGCATTGGCACCAAACTTGCTCTTGTTTTCAGTACCGTCCAATTTCAACATGAAGTTGTCTATGCCTTCCTGATCGGTAACTTCTAAATTGGCTTTGATGAGTTCCGGACCCAAAGATTTGTTGACATGACCAACGGCCTGTAAAACACTTTTGCCATGATAGCTCTTTTTGTCATTATCGCGTAATTCTAAAGCTTCGTGGACACCAGTGGAAGCACCAGAAGGGACAGCTGCCCGGAAAAGACCTAGCTCAGTAGTAAGATCCACCTCAACGGTGGGATTACCACGAGAATCGAAAATTTGACGAGCAAAAATAGTCTTAATAGGCATTTTCGAGCTAAAAATATAAAGTACAAATTACAATATTAATTGAGCACTTCTTTGGTTTAAGAAAAACTAGAGCAAATTCAGAGTTAATAAGAATGTGTAACATTTCCATAACAAAAAGTACGAGTACATAGGAGTTTAAAATTATATTATTTTCAACATGTCAAAACTACTTTTTTTCTGTTGTTAGAATTGTTGT
>OY776276.1:79912030-79914530 GCA_963675445.1 Linnaemya vulpina | reverse complement strand
GCTATCTACAAAATATTTATTAAAATTATTGGCTATTTGTATATTATCCTTATATTCTGTGTTTTCAAATATCACAGTTTTTATTACAGGTCTAGGGTTTCTTAGCACAAGTTCCTTTATTCTTTTCCACATTTCTTTTTGGTTATTTGTATTGCATATTCTATTTTCTATATATTTGTTTTTTTCTTTCTCAATATTAATCTTATATATATTTCTTATCGCTTTATAGTTGTTCCAAGCCTCATTAGTATTTTCAATAACTGCTCTTTGGTATCTAAAAATGTTTTCCCTTTTCATATTTTTAAGTTCGTTATTAAACCATTTATTCTTGATACCATATTTTTCACTTATTTTAGTTTTTACAGTAAACTTTTTTATTGTATTTTCGAGGCTTTCATCGATATGGTTTACACAATAGTTTGCATTATTTATGTCATTATATTTTAAGATTTCGTTAAGTTCGTTTCTAAAATTAATTTTATTGTATTTAAATATCTCCACTTCTGCAACTTCATCATTACGTGTATTTTCATTATTGATAAAAATGTTAATAGTTTCGTGATCTGCTATTTTGTTATCTTTGTTTATTTGTGCTAAAATATTTTGATTATTCGTTATTACATAGTCTATTAATGTTTTGGAATTCTTTGTTGTTCTAGTATACACGTCTAATATTTGTTTTAAGCCATTGTCATTCAGGATACTTTCTATTTTATTTTTATAATAGTCTTTTTTCATCCAATCTATATTAAAATCACCTACTATTACTATATCACAGTTCACTTCACATATTTCTTCTAATATATCCCTAAAATCACTGCAGAATTCAGATTTCTGGCTACTTGGCGATCTATATACTGCTGTTATTAAAAATGATATTTTATCGTATGTTACCTTATGCACACTTATCCAATATTTTGTGTCCTTTACATATTCTTTTATCTTCGTGATGTTCCAGAATTTTTTGAAGTACATAGTTACTCCCCCAGTTTTAGTGGATTTAGATAAAGTGCTAATCTGTTGATAATATTTCAATTCAATTTCAGATTCATTTACGGCCTCGGTCAAGTGCGTTTCAGATAAAATTATAAAATCTGGCTTTTCTTCCTCAATTGTTATTTCCAGTTGGTTGAAGTTATTAATTAGTCCTTGTATGTTGGTATATATTCCGTGTAGTTTCTTTGATTGTTATGTTGCAATTCCTATCCTCCCTTTCTTTAAATTAAGTTTGTTTTGATACACTGGACATTCTTTACTGTTAGTGCTGTGATTTTCATCTAGTCCTAAATTAAGTCTTTTATTTTCTTTCATACAATTTATGCATTTATTTGAAACTTCGTTATTACAATCTTTACTTTTATGATTTCCATGGCATTTGTAACAGATCTCATCATTTCTACAGTCAGATGCTTTATGATTGTATCCTTGACATTTGAAACACTGTATGACAATGGTTCCATCATACACTCTACATCTATCCCAACCGACATTTATTTTCTGATTTGCCATAATTTTTGAGTAAGATGCATTATCTATTTTCAGTTTGGCGTTATATGTTATTTTATTGTATCTTTTGGTTTCAAACACTTTTATTATTTCTAGTTCACTTCTTTGCAGTATGTCGTTTTGTTTCTTAATTTTTTCTAAAAGTTCCTTGTCAGGTATTTTAAAGTTCATGTCTGTTACAATTATTTGCATTTCAGCTTGTTTTGGCACCATTATTTCATATTTATCGCTTATTCCATTTTTTATTGCTTCTTTCATTTTTCTCCTTCCTCATTGTTCTCACTTTGAATGACTAAGGTTCCATTTTTTCTATTTTCTACATTTGTAATTTTAAAATTTTCTGGGTTTATTTATTTATTTAATTCCTCTTTGGTTTTTACAACACTTTGTTTTTCCTTTGGTTTTATAATCAAGGGTATATTTTTGGATGTGTCTGGCATCATTATATTATTTGAAACGGTCTGAGCGTATGTCATCTTCGTTTTAACGTTTGTCTCGTTGATAACCTTTTTTATTTCATTACACATTTTCATATTGCTTTTCTCTATTGTGTTATACATATCTTTGTTTTTGTTTTCAACTTCATTTAAATTTCCACATAATTTTTTAACAACTTCTACATTTTTTTCACACATTTTTTGAACCTTGTCTATTTTCTTAAATCTTTCTTCATATCTCATTTCAACAGCATCAAGTAGTGCCTTAATTTCGAACTCATTTTGCTTCAATGAGCTTTCAAATTCGTGTTTATATTCTATTAATGCCTGTTTGTTTTTGTTTACTCCATCTTGGATGTCCTTTAAAACAAAGTCAACATTTTGAATATACTGCATACAATCGTCGCATATAAAACGAGCGTAATTATCCTCATCTATGACTTTTGCTGAATATTGGTCTAGTCCTGCACATTTTTTGGTATAATGATACACTTTGCCACGTACTCCTTGGCATCTAATACCACTTTCACCTCTAATGGCTGATCCGCATTTACTGC
>OY776276.1:79799530-79902030 GCA_963675445.1 Linnaemya vulpina | reverse complement strand
CTGCAAGTTGACTAAGTCAATTGCCATTCATGGTTAGAGTTAATTTGATTTTTTATTAATCAATGTTCATTGCTGGATGGAATTGGTGCTTATAAGGGTAAGCTTTTGTAAATACATATAATAATATAAAATATATAAAAGTTCAATTTCATTAGTTCTGTCGGAGTTGATTCTGCAAGTTAACTGGACTAAGGTTTACATATTTCCTGCTCTTATGAAAGAATCGAACACAAATTTTGCATCTGCAATTGCTATAAATAGCTCTAAACATGTGTCCGTCTAAACCTAAAGAAATGAAGTTGTTGCAACGCTCTAACAATCAAGAATCAATGACATTGAACAATTCGTCTTTAGATGATGTGCCGGCAACATATCAGCCAATTCGGGTGGTTTTACACAAGCCACAATATGACTATCAGTCTGCCAATTATACAGCACCCATAGCCTATCAAGCTAAAAAAATTGTAAGAAGGCTAACCAAATCTACTGAAATCCATAATAATGGTGTACGTCCGAGGCGACCTATAAAAAATTTTCTTCAAAGAGAACAAGAACCAAGAATATGAGAACAGCGGTGAATATAACTTATTTTTTATATAACAGTTTACGAAATATTTGTTTCTTCTTATTCTACATATATGAATTAATTACGTGTTAATGCCATGGATACCGCATCTTTCGGCGCTTGGAACAACGATCCCTCTCCCTTAAAGAATTTACGATTGCACACTGCACAAACACGCATTGTTTTATAAGTTCAGAAAATATACTTAAATAAAAACTATTGCTTTTAATAATAATAAACAAATCAATTATATATTATAAATATAAATAACTCTTGTTTTCTTAGCAATTTTCACAAAATTAATTTTTGTTTTTGAACTCTTCACAAATTTTCTTTTTGGCGCAAAGACTAAAGCGCATATTTTGACAAGCGAGTTCAAGGCGAAAGCAGAAGATTTTGACAAACGAGTTCAAGGCGAATCAAGCGAACTGTATCAGCTGTTCGCCATTTTGAATATGAAGGTCACCTAGTATAGATGCGCCTTGGGTCCAACCAAGGCACATCTATACTAGGTGACCTTAATTGGCAAAATGACGACCAGCTCATATAATTCGCTTAATTCGCCTTGATCTCGTTTGTCAAAATCTTCTGCTTTCGCCTTGAACTCGCTTGTCAAAATCTGCGCTTTAGTCTTTGCGCCAAAAAGAAAATTTGTGAAGAGTTTAAAAACAAAAATTAATTTTGTGAAAATTGCTAAGAAAACAAGAGTTATTTAAATATATAATATATAATTGATTTGTTTATTATTATTAAAAGCAATAGTTTTTATTTAAGTATATATTCTGAACTTATAAAACAATGCGTGTTTGTGCAGTGTGCAAGCGCAAATTCTTAAAGGGAGAGGGATCGTTGTTCCAAGCGCCGAAAGATGCTGTATCCATAGCATTAACACGTAATAAATTCATATATGTAGAATTATAAGAAACAAATATTTCGTAAACTGTTATATAAAAAATTAGTTATATTCACCGTTGTTCTCATATTCTGGGTTCTTGTTCTCTTTGAAGAAAATTGTTTATAGGCTGCCTCGAACGTACACCATTATTATGGATTTCAGTAGATTTGGTTAGCCTTCTTACAACTTTTATAGCTTGATTGGTTATGGGTGCTGTATAATTGGCAGACTGATAGTCATTTTGTGGTTTGTGTAAAACCACCAGAATTGTCTGAAATGTTGCCGGCACATCATCTATAGATGAATTGTTCAATGTCATTGATTCTTGATTGTTAGAGCGTTACAACAACTTCATTTCTTTAGGTTTAGACGGAGACATGCTTAGAGCTATTTATAGCAATTGTAGATGCAAAATTTTTGTCCGATTTTTTCATAAGAGCAGGAAATAGGTGAACCTTAGTCCAGTCAGCTTGCAGAATCAACTCCGACAGAACTAATTAAATTGAACTTTTATATATTTTATATTATTATATGTATTTACAAAAGCTTACCTTTATAAGCACCAATTCCATCCAGCAATGAATATGTAAATAATAATAATTTTCATAAGAGCAGGAAATATGTGAACCTTAGTCTAGTCAACTTGCAGAATCAACTCCGACAGAACTAATTAAATTGAAGTTTTATATGAATATTATTATATGTATTTACAAAAGCTTACCCTTATAAGCACCAATTCCATCCAGTAATGAATATGTAAATAATAATTGCATACTTCTGCACAAACATTTTATAAAGAAACACCTTGAAATAAAAACTTAACATTTTTCTCATATAGCGTCTGTCGGTGTCTGTGTTGTTTTTTCTTCTGTATCGCCATTTTTCTTATGTTTTCTTATGTTTATATATCAAGGCGAATCCACTACATATATTTTCTGCAGGGTTGCAAATTGAGTATACCTAATATAGATGTGCCTAGAATCAGCCGTTGAAAATCTCAATCACCCTATACACACTAGATTAATTTTTAGGCCCAACCAAGGCTCATCTATACTAGGTACACTCAATTTGCAACACTGTAGAAAATATATGTAGTGGATTCGCCTTGATATGTATTTTGTTTGTGTAAAAAATGTTCGGTTGTCAAATGGACTTGACAAGAAAAACATAAGAAAAATTGCGATACAGAAGAAAAAGCAACACAGACACCAACAGACGCTAAATGAGAAATATGTAGTGTTTATTTCAAGGTGTTTATTATAAAATGTTTGTGCAGAAGTATGAAATTATTATTTACATATTCATTGCTGGATGGAATTGGTGCTTATAAGGATAAGCTTTTGTAAATACATATAATAATAAAAAATATATAAAAGTTCAATTTAATTAGTTCTGTCGAAGTTGATTCTGCAAGTTGACTGGACTAAGGTTCACATATTTCCTGCTCTTATAAAAGAATCGGACACAAATTTTGTATCTACAAGTGCTATTAATAGCTTTAAACATGTCTCCGTCTAAACCCAAAGAAATGAAGTTGTTGCAACGCTCTAACAATCAAGAATCAATGTCATTGAACAATTCGTCTTTAGATGATGTGCCGGCAACATTTCAGCCAATTCTGGTGGTTTTACACAAGCCACAAAATGACTATCAGTCTGCCAATTATACAGCACCCATAGCCACTTAAGCTATAAAAATTGTAAGGCTAACCAAATCTACTGAAATCCATAAAAATGGTGTACGTCCGCGGCAGCCTATAAAAAATTTTACTCAAAGAGAACAAGAACAGTTTACGAAATATTTGTTTCTTGTTATTCTACATATATGAATTCATTACGTGTTAATAACATGTATACCGCATCTTTCGGCACTTGGAACAACGATCCCTCTCCCTTAAAGAATTTGCGCTTGCACACTGCATAAACACGTATTGTTTTATAAGTTCAGAAAATATACTTATATAAAAACTATTGCTTTTAATAATAATAAGCAAATCAATTATATATTATATATATATATATATATATATATATATATATATATATAACTCTTGTTTTCTTAGCAATTTACACAAAATAAATTTTTGTTTTTGAACTCTTCACAAATTTTCTTTTTGGCGCAAAGACTAAAAAGCAGATTTTGACAAGCGAGCTCAAGGCGAACTAAGGCGAAAGCAGAAGATTTTGACAACCGACTTCAAGGCGAATCAGACGAACTGTATCAGCTGTTCGCCATTTTGCATATTAAAGTCACCTAGTATAGATGCGCCTTGCTTGTGAATCTGTTTAGCTTTATTAGCAGCGAATACTTGCATACAAGATCATTAAGAATAACATATCTTAGCATTTATGTTGCTAGGTTTGTTGTTGTTGTGGTTTACTCTTATTGGCACAGCCTTGAATGATCTTGTATATTCTGGAGTATTCCTTTTCCGTTAATTTTAATATTATCCATATAGTGTTGACCAGGGTTGTAACATTTTGACAACTTTAGATTAATTGGCAGTGCTGCCAAGTATATATAGCCACATTGTCGTTTTATTTAAATCTATTTCTAATCTTTGTAAAAATATTTTGTAATTGTTAGGCAAAAGCTGATACGGGCCAAAATGAACTGTCACTTTTGAATTTTCTGTGTATTCTGTGGCCAAACCACTATATAACCTGTGACCACTAAGGCTGATTGAAGAGTTTCTTTGTACAACACCCAAAAATCAGCAGTTAAACGACACTAACACATAATTACCACTTGTTGGTTTCTTTTGATCGTCTCCTGGGCAGAGCTCCAAGTCGATTAGTAATAGTCGGCGGCTGAGCGCTAGAATTTTCGGCGGCGGCGCTGAACGCTAATATTCTTGGCGGCGGCTCTGAGCCGGCTGCAGCCGATACTTATTTAAACATATTGAGTGTTTTGTGAATTTGTATATTTACAGATTTATATAGTTCATATACTAAATGTTTTATTGCATTTTTTACTTTGGAACAAGTAAATATAAAAATATATATAGCGATTAAACCAAAACTATACAAAAATAGCTTTTAATAAGTTTACTACTACTATAAACATTGAGCTCACAAATATGTTTTAAAGACTACTACGACAAACTTATTAATAATGTTTTTAATAAGAAAACTGAACCTTTCTGGTAGTATTATTTGTCATTGCTTTAAAAAGTTTAGGAATGTAATAATATTACCAGTTGTAATAATATATAAGTTTTCAACACAAATCGTTAACCTCAATGCTTAAAGCGGTAAACTTATTATAAACTATTTCTATATAGTTTTGGTTCAATGGAATATATTAATAAATATTGACATACACATATCTATATACATATATTAATGTATGGATAAATACAAATAGGGTTTTTTAGTAATTTGATTAATACATTAATTTAATGTTAAGAGCGGTTGAACAATCTTCGTGTTGTCATGAATGAAGAGCTGTCTTTTAAAAATCTCAGTGTAGTGTTCAATAGTAACTGTAGTGGTATTAGGTGGTCCAAAATTTCCCGATCTTAATCAGATGAACTTTCACTTTCATAAATTTTTTAATTTTTATATATCAAATAATTCATTATATTTCTTTGTGATATTTTGTTAAACTTGAAAACTTACTTACCCCCACTGAAGAACTCTTTGCATATCTTGGGGGTTACACGATCAAGTTTTGCATTTCAATTTTTAATATACTCACACTTTTTTACCAATACACTCATACTTTTAAAAACTGAAACGAGCTTGCTTTCAGTTTCTTTTCCAGCTGAGTGTTTCAATATGCGTTCAAGAAAACAGCTGATCACAATTCTTTAGTATTATTTTTCTTGTTAATATTGGCGCCATAAGTGTTTGTATTGCCTTTATGTACATATTCTGCCACAATTTTAACATTTAAGTGCAATATTATAGATAAATAAAAGAGTGAAATATGTTTATGAATAAAAATACTATATATATTTATGTGTTGTTGATATCATATAGAACATGTATCTCTCATCATAGAGGCGAAACAATTTAAAATTAAAGGCCTATGAATTTTTTGTTTCTTGGTGGTGCCATCTTGAAACTAAATTGCTTTAAAGTTGCGTGCAGCCTACGTCACAGTTGTCAATTTAAATGAAGTTTGACGAGCAGTATGTGTGTAAAACTTGAAAGGAAAACTTGATCGTGTGGCTGCAAGGTAAGTAGCGGGATATGTTCAAAGCTGTCAACTATTTATGATATAAAAACTCAAAATCGTTATACTGTTTTTGTACTCAAAGTCGCTATACTAAATTTAAATAAAAACTTAATGAAATGAACAAATTCATTAATTATGAATATTTTATACACATTTTTTTCTAGTTTTTTTTTAGGCACAATTAGTAGAGGAATATATATGTATATAGATGTATTTACAGTAAAATAATTATCTTTATTCATAACCATTTGCCAATATCACAATGACAATAGGACAACCGTTGTCTGTGTATTTGGAAAACAAAAAAATTTTATTTTTCATAAAAAATAATGTCTGATATGTACTTAAATGAAAGTAAAAACCGCACTTGTAACTTGATTCGATTTTGAATTCTATGCACCAATAATCATCAGCTGAGCTACAAAAAGTATGTACTAAGCAACAACGAAATTGGTAAAACATACATCCAAACACACTCAAGTATAAAGCACAGAAAGCAAATTCCCGTATCAATGCTCTTTGGTTATGTACGCAAATAAAATTTTACAAAAAAGCACTAAATCAAGACCCAAAAGAGCCGAACTGACAGCTCTGAATAAAATGCATGATATCGTTGAAATATTGCCATACCCGTATTTTTCACCCAGTGTTATAGACCAATGCAGATTAAACAGGTATTCGCACTAGTACAACAATCTACAACAGTAACAACCACACGTATTTTGTTGGTAGAATATTACATGGAAATGTCAAAATCTTATGACATTTGCTTGAAAAAAAAACGTGGCTGAATAAATGTCAATTCAATGTTTTGTGTTCATGAAGGCAGACAAGGCAGATTAATTATTTTATTTTGCAATGTATTATTGCGTTGAGAGTTTATTTAAGGTAATTATTAATTCTATAAATTGAAATATATTATATGCTGAAATGTTTCTTACAGGTACCTCATCTCAGTTGTAATGGCGTAGTTATATGGCTATTGCCTTGAAGGCAGATTACTTTGCAATGTATTATTGCGTTGGGAGTTTGTAAAGCATATTACTGATTTGGAATTTGAGTATTTAAGGTAATTATTAATTCTATAAATTGAAAAATATTATATGCTGAAATGTTTCTTACAGGTACCTCATCTCAGTTGTAATGGCGCAGTTATATGGCTATTGTCTTGAAGGCAGATTATTTTGCAATGTATTATTGCGTTGGGAGTTTGTAATGCCAAATGGCAGTGTTTCCGATCGAAACGTACATAGTTTAGTGTTTTCATAACACCATCATATAGAACATTGTATAAAAGTATATAATTCTTTTAGCTTTCCTTTTGTTTACACAAAATACTAATTTCTACATCAGATCCATCTGCCTTTTTTTGTGAAACAAACGTTGTAAGCTTGTCTTTAAGCAATATTGGCAAATATAATGTGAGATTAAATTAAATCATTAAAATTTTGGTTATATAAATTTACACATACATACATATATGTAATAATAATTATTTTTGTTAGAACTGATAGTAACACGAGCACATGTGGTCTAGTTACCGGCGCCTTTTTTGCATATATTTTATGAATTAATTTGTAAAGTATATTATAAATAAATAAATCTAATAATTTGCAAAATATTTTATTTCAAAAAGAAAAGCCTGCATTTATTATGCTTGCATTTCATTGGTTCTTACAGCAAATCTTCAGTAGACTTTTACCAAAAACAAACAAATTAATTGCTGTTTTAAAATAAAGTATTTGTTTGTTTTTGGTCAAGTATGTCTATATGCACACATTTATTGGATAGTGATGATGATGATGATGATTTTAATTTTATAAATTTAATTTCAAAAGTTAAAACTTTTTTCAACTTTTCAAATTAATAAATTATATATATATATATATATATATATATATATATATATATATATATACATATGTATATATTTATGAATAAAATATAAGAATGTATATATAAATAAATTATATTTCACTTTTTATTCACTTAATCACTTATATATATCTATATTAATAAAATATAAGTATGTATATATAAATAGTTAGTTTTTCACTTTTTATTCACTTAGTATGCTCTTACACTTTTTAACTTTTGCTTTTCTAATGAAAAATAAAGCTTGTAAATAAACTTTTGACTGCTACGTAAACAAAAGACAGCTGCGCTACCGAAAGTACCTGTTTCATCTGCCTTGCTATAGACATAAAATTTTAATTATAAACATACCCTACAAGAACAGTGCCGGTCATATTACCGGTAAAATGACTGGCACTGATGACAGAATTTCGGTCATCACGTAGAACAAAGTTTCTATCATTTTATTAAGGCCAAACGGAAAAAAATGACTAAAACTCTTGTGTACGTGTGGTCTTGCATCCCTTTCTAACTTGTGGTATATCATTGCCTGTTAAACATATATTCAAACTACTTACTCTAATGTTTTTGTTCTATATAAATTTTTCTCTAGTGACTTTTATGGTTTCACTGGTGACCGGTCACCCTTGACGGGTAATGGTGTCACTGATGACGGGGTTGCTAACAATCCTAACCTAACCAAATTCGATGAAATAAAACGCATTTAATATCATTTCAATTATATTATAGCAAATTATTATTTATATATACATACAAATATGCTTGTTTTATATTTTAACATACACAAAACTTACTGATATCAGTCCATCGACCAAAATAATTAAATAAGCCCGTGGTAGACAACAAACCGAAAGAACAATCCACCAAAAACGTTAGGGTCGTCGTGATTACTATGGATGGAGTATACCCGTACGGAGATATTCAGGTCACGATCACCAAGAGTATACATTGTCAATAGCTTCATTCATCTAAAGATGGATATAAATTTAGTTTTATATCTTGTTTTTTCTTTAAAACTAAACTTACTTGCGCAATGCATTTTGGGTTGGCACATCATTGTGATATAAATCACCGCCCAACAAAATTAAATCGACATCTCCCGTACAGCTAATTCCAACATTTCCTAGCAAGCGAGGAAACTGTCATCAGTTGCAATATAAGAATATAATATCACCGCAAGTTTTTCAAAAAATAGATTTACCTCTTGTAGTGTCCTTTTCTCCGTATCCCAAATGATCATCAGTGGACATCATAATACGCAAGGAAATTCACTTTATTTATACTATATTTTAAATTTTATTTTATTTTGCTTCCATTTACAATTTTTCTATACAAAAGGTTGACAAATTTATTGTCTTACTCTTGCACGCAGTATTCTAGCCTGTAAATACCAGCGTTGTCGCTCATACTTCTTTTCTTCATTCCTATATAATGTATTTTTCATACTCCAAAAATCCCTGAATCTCGTGGAACATTTAAAACAACAATTAGAGCAAAATTTAAGTTAGTTTTGTTAATTGGTTTACTATATAACTATTTTTGCAACTTCATTGAACTCGTACATACACAAACATACTGAAAAAGTATATATTTGATCAACTAAAAACAAATCGTAAGAATTTGGGTATGAAAAGTCCAAAAATGGTAACGCTGTTAGGCTAAAACAATTTTAATTGTGTTAGTGAAAATGTTTTTGTGTGCATTAGTTTCAGTCATTCATTTCTTGTAGGGATATATGATAAAATCCAATGTCAGTACCTACATGTGTCAATGGCTAAGCTGTGAGCCGAAATCAGCCGGCAGAACCGGCAGCGGCTCGTCAATAGCACAATACATCGACTTGGACCTCTGTTGAACACACATATATGCATATAAGTTAAAAAAAGTTAATACAACGAGAAAGTTATTAATAGATAAAATCCGAACGGTTGTTCCTGTAGGGAAAATATTTTTTAAGTGAACTGACTGGAAATCAGTCAGTTGAGAGAATCAAATGATGGTAAATAATATAATACCAGAGATTGTAATGCCTGGTGACCGTATAATAGTCGCCGAAGAAATGGTCAAAACAAAAAAAGTTATTTTGGGTCCCGGTCTGCGGAGGCAAGATGATCACGTATTGGGTTGCAAAGCAGGAACACTGCAATTTAAGGAACCCAGCACATTTTGGGTGGAAAGCTATCAAAAAAGATATGTACCTGTACGAGGAGAGTCTGTAATTGGCGTAGTGACAGCGAAAGCTGGTGATATTTTCAGAGTGGATATTGGTGGATGCGAGCAAGCCTCATTATCCTATTTGGCATTCGAACAAGCGACAAAGAAAAACAGGCCAGATGTGAGTACCGGCGATGTAGTCTATGCTCGTTTAATAGTGGCAAGCAAAGATTTTGAGCCGGAGTTGGTGTGCGTTAACTCTATGGGAAAAAAGGGAAAACTAGGCGTACTTTCTGAGGGATATGTATTCAACTGCAGTCTTAATTTAGCCCGTTTCATTTTAAGAGAAGATTGCCCACTATTGGCAGCATTGACAAAGGAAATGCCATTTGAAATTGCAGTGGGATTGAATGGTCGCATATGGATTAAGGCTAAAACGGTCAAAGAAACTGTAGCCGTTGGCAATGCTATTTTGGCAGCAGAACATGCGTCAAACGAGCAAATCAATAAAATATGTGAAAATATCGGAAATATATTATATAGTTGATTTTAAATACATAATTACATAAAAAACTTGTTTTATTACACATTCTAAAAATACCACTTCCGAGATTGGTAAACTTGTGAATATATCTGGAAGCATAAATTTACAAATCCAGTTTAACAACGATTTTTATTTACTTATTTATTTGTTTTCGATTCCACTATCCCATACAACAACATTTGAAATCGTATAATTACAGTATGGGAATAAAAAATATTGTTTGTTTGTATGTGGCATGAAATTATGTTCCAAAGATAGAGTATGTATATTAAGAATTCCTGTTCAGAAACGAGACTACGGTGTTTAATAGAGATAATTTTCTTAAACCGATTGGATCGGGATCGATTGTAAAGATAGGAAGGTTACATAAAATTTTACGTAGTAACCTAAGTGCCCTTACATCCACTAATATGTTAAGAGGAATCCCGTATAATCTTTTCAAGTAATGTAAAGTTTTGATACATGTGTTTAGATAATTAATCTAGTAGTTCGTTATTTGATAAATTTTTGGAATTCTCTGTTGGGATCAGATATTCCTTGTTATCACCATTGTTTGTCTGGAATATTTTCTTGAATTCCAACGAGAAAACAGCTAACGGATAGGTTAAACATTGTCTTCGTCTTCATTTATTACCAGTTATAGCACTTGCTATGTGAACTCTTACAAGATCGAATCCTTTACGTTTGTCAAAGGTAAAATAAATTGAAATATTAAAGGATATTTTTATTATATGAATTTTAATAAATTGTATTTCAAGAACTTTTATACTGTGCACACATTTGATTCTCTGAGCAGGACTTTTGCGGTATTCTCTCTCCGCGAACTTAATTTAACATCCCTATTTGAACTGATTAAGAGTTGATGTTGTGTCAGCTAATGGGAAAATATCAACAAGTTTTAGATGTGATTTTTGACGCAAGTGTTAAATCTTTTCTTATAAATAAAATATGGATACAATTGCCTTTTTAAAGATAGTAGTGATAGTGGTTCTTTGGACATGCGAAATGAAAGAAGAGTTTTACGCTATAAATATGGAGATGTGTTGCAGATGAACGATAGAGAGTAAGTTGAAATAAACAAATGTGAACCGGCCTCCTGCTAAATGAAAGCTATGCTTACTTTTACAGTTTCCAAAAAAATTTTCGTTTAAACAAGGTAGCGTTTAAATATATTTTGTCTGAGTTAGAATTTGCATGCTCAGGAATGGGTCGTCAAGGAGTTAGTGGAATTTTTTTTGGTAAAAGGTGTTTATTCTTGATTAGTTTTTTTTTCACCACTTTCATAATCTGCCCATACCTATAATGTAAAACCCAGTTATAATAACATTAAAAATATGTAAGAATACTATTACACTATGTACCTTTTTCCAACCACTTGTATCTTTTAAAGGTGGTCCGGAAACATTAAGGGTTAATGCAAAGTCTTCCCAGAATTTTTTCATGTCTGCCGGAGGGTACTGGCTAAAGCCATAAGCAATGCCAACTTTTTTTCATTAAATTTACCATTGCTTCTATTTGCAATTTATTTGTATATTTTTCTCTTTTGCTCCTATAAAAATAAAAAATCAAACAAATTAATTAAACAACACATAAAACTTTAACACTTACTTACATTTTTGTTTTTTCCGTTAACTTTCCGTCATACAAATTGAGCGTAAGCAAAGTGGAGGAAAATATCTATATTGCGGAATCAATAATATGACAATACCGACACTGTAGAGATAATACCGCAACAACGGAAGGTTACCGCAGCGGCGGAATGAATAATTGCAAATTTTTGCTTCCGCACAAAAAATGTTATCCGCAGCCGCGGAACGGAATCAATAATCGGACCCATTATATTAAGGATATCTATTTAACGGATAGAGTAGATGAAGCGGAAATACAACTAGAAGGGTACAATCTATATGTAACATTATCCAATTCTTCAAGAACGGGTGGCACAAGTATATACTTTAATAAGGATTGGCAGGTGAATGTTATATGTGAAAAGGTGCAAAACTTGAAATATTGGATTAGCGCGTATAGCATTAAGGTAAAAAATACGTCAATCATATTCGCAGCAGTATATCGATCACCAAGCAGTCAGGATTCAGAATTTTATGAAGTATTTGAACAAACAATAGAAGAAATATGTGATAGGAGCACGGACATAATTATTGCTGGTGATTTTAATGTGGATTGGGCAAAAGAAAGTTTTTATCAAAACAAATTACAACAGATCATAAATGATAATGGACTAATGCAAATAACATCTAATTACACAAGAGTTACGCGAGACTCAAAAACAATAATTGATTATGTTATAACAAACAATTTCAATGTTAATGTAAATAATAGCAGAATAAACAAAATATCTGATCATGAAATAATAGAAATATGTATAAAAAATAGTTTGAATAAAGACCATGACAACAAGAAACAAATAGAAATTTTTAGATATGATAAACAAAAATTTAGAAGAGAAATTAGTGAAGTATTGAAATTTGATGAAAACATGGAATTAAATGAGAATGTCAACAATTTTGATAAATCTATTGAAAATGCAATAAAAAAACTTACGGTGAGAAAAACTATTCGAGAAAAATGCTATGTAAATAAGTGGTTTAACAGGCAATTACGAAAACTAAAAAAGGATAAAATTGAAAAATACAATATAGCAAAACGTGAAAATACTAATATAGCCTGGAATAACTATAAAATAGTCAGAAATATTTACAAAATCAAACTAGAAAATGAAAAGAATAGATATATTAATAAAAAAATTTGTAACACCAAAGATCAAAACCAAATGTGGAATAACATAAAAGCTTTAGTCCTAAAAAGAAATAAACATGTGATAAAAAATGTGATATTTAACAATGTAGAATATAATAATAGTGTCGATATAGCTAACCAATTTAATAGATACTTTGTAAATAGTATTAAAGAAATTAGAGAAAATATAGAATATGTGCAATACGTTAATAAGATAAATGTGACAAATAGTCGATTTAGTTTTCGTGCAATAAATATTACAGAACTTAAAAGTATTTGTAAGGCCATGAAGAAAAAGCCAGATTTTAATAACCTAAATATAAGTCTAATATTTGATAACTGGCAAGTATTTGGAAATATAATGTTGGAAATAATAAATTCATCTTTAAATACGGGAGTTTTTCCAGAAAATTGGAAAGTATCGATGATTACTCCAATTGAAAAAATAGCAAAGACAAATAAATGTGAAGAATTTCGTCCAATAAACACCTTAAAACTGTGTGAAAAGATACTAGAAAAAATCGTTAAGCAACAACTTGAAGAATACATGGAAATAAACAATTTATTATCGAAATATCAATCGGGTTTTCGGAAAAATTATTCGTGTGAATCTACGGTGAATTACGTTATTAATAGGTGGAAAAATGTTAACAGAAATAATAAGATAATGGCGATTTTCCTAGATTTTAAGAGAGCTTTTGAAACTATTGATAGGGATATATTGCTGTGTAAAATGTATCAATATGGAATACAAAATAAGGAATTGAATTGGTTTAAATCATATTTATCAAATAGAAAACAGACAACTAAAGTAAACAACATTATTTCAGATAATATAAACAATGATTATGGAGTACCGCAAGGGTCGGTCCTGGGAGCTCTGTTATTTATCACATACATAAATGATTTACCAAATGTACTAGAGAAATGTGAAATAGTGTTGTATGCTGATGATACTCTGATATTTAATGAATCATAAACAGAAGAGCAGTGTCAAACAGACTTAAACTATGATATGATAATCGTAAATAATTGGTTAAAAATGAACAAATTGAAATTAAACGAAAATAAAACAAAAATACTAGAGATAAACATGAACAGCGAATCAACATTTAAAATTAACGATAAAATCATCGAGAAAGTTGAAAATATAAAATATTTAGGGCTTATAATAGACAAAAGCTTAAAGTTTAAAGATCATATAGAATACATATGTAAGAAAATCGGGAAAAAAATTGGTTTCTTTAGAAGAATAAGAAATAAAATGTCAACAATAACTGCAATAAACATATATAATACCATTATTAAACCACATTTTGAATTCGGTTCTACAATTTTATACACATGTTGTACTAATATGCAATTAGATAGGCTACAAAAGCTACAGAATAAAGCTATGAGATCAATAATCAGATGCAACAGATATAGCCCAATCCAACACATGCTAGATACATTAAAATGGCTAAACATCAGGCAAAGACTACAACTTAATACGCTTACATTTATTTACAAAATGAAAAATGGAAACGCACCGGAATATCTAACGGATCAATTGAGATATGTTAACGAATGCCAACCCTATAGTCTTCGAAATGCGAGTGATTTTAGAATACATAGAGCAACTAATAACGCAATGAAGAGATGCTTGTTATACAAAGGACTACAAATATTTAATGCACTACCAATTAATGTTAAACATGAACGAAATATTAATATATTCAAAAGAAACTGTGTTCAATTCATTAAAACTAATACTTATCAGAATAATGAAAATAGTAGTAATGTAATTTAATTAGATATATTGATCAATTAATGTAATTATTGTAAATTAAAAAGTATTTTAAATACTACTTAATAAATAAAAAAATAAAAAAAATAAAAAAAAAATTAATATTCCATGTTTGTAACATACTTATGTACGCTGTTTTCATCGAACTGTGTTTAGTGTGTCGACTAAACATTAAAGAAATTAAAAATATGCAAATGTTGGAAAAGGGCAGTTTTCTTCAGTCTTTGCAATACTGTGACAAAATTATTGTAAAAATATAACAGCCATAAGTATGTATGTATAACATATTATTACGTTTTTAGACCTTTTCGTAAAAACGGTTTTATTACTTATCCTTCAAGGATTCGTTTTATTGCATCAAATTAAAACACGGACAAATTAATTTAGAAATATAATGCGCCAACACTTTATTTGTTACTTTATTTACACGAGTATTTGTACTATTCAACTCTTAGCGATGTTAACACGTCTATATTTAAAATCACACTGATTATCGCTGAGCTCTGGCAGCGCCTTTATATAGCAAAAATGACGTCGTCTGGTAACCTCGGGAAAGTTCTGGGTAAGGTGGTTGTATTTTACTTAACATGTGTGTTTGTATTCATGACAATGCTGACTTGTTTGGTTTGCTTATGGTGACTATGTGTGGTTGAATGTATGAGTGTTCTGTGTGTTTTGCTTATGGTAACTATGAGTGGATGTATGGATGAGTTTGTGGTTTTGTTTCTTCTACGTGTATATGGCTGTGTATACTTGTGAATCTGTTTAGCTTTATTAGCAGCGAATACTTGCATACAAGATCATTAAGAATAACATCTCTTGGCATATATGTTGCTAGGATTGTTGTTGTTGCGGTTTACTCTTATTGGCATAGCCTTGAATGATCTTGTATATTCTGGAGTATTCCATTTCCGTTAATTTGAATATTATATATATAGTGTTGACCAGGGTTGTAACATTTTGACAACTATAGATTAATTGGCAGTGCTGCCAAGTACATATAGCCACATTGTCGTTTTATTTAAATATATTTCTAATCTTTGTAACAATATGTATATACAAATACACATTTGTACATCCATAAAAACAGAGTATAAGGAAGCAAACATTTGCAATTATTCATTTCGCCGCTACGGTAACCTTCTGTTGTTGCGGTATCATCTCTACAGTTGCGGTATTACCGTATTATTGATTCCGCAATATAGATATTTTCCGTCATTTTGCTTACGCTCAATTTGTGTGACGGAAGGTTAACGGAAAGAACAAATATGTAACGCAATGTAAAATTCTATCATATCATATGTAATTTAATATAAATGAAATGTTGTGAAAGTGATTAAGGCAGATTAAACAGGTACTCGCACTAGTACAACAATCTACAACAGTAACAACCACACGTATTTTGTTGGTAGAATATTACATGGGAATGTCAAAATCTTATGACATTTGCTTGAAAAAAACGTGGCTGAATAAATGTCAATTCAATGTTTTGTGTTCATGAAGGCAGACAAGGCAGATTAATTATTTTATTTGCAATGTATTATTGCGTTGGAGTTTGTAAAGCATATTACTGATTTGGAATTTGAGTATTTAAGGTAATTATTAATTCTATAAATTGAAATATATTATATGCTGAAATGTTTCTTACAGGTACCTCATCTCAGTTGTAATAGCGCAGTTATAAGGTCTGTCTTGAAGGCAGATTATTTGGCAATGTATTATTGCGTTGGAGTTTGTAAAGCGTATTACTGATTTGGAATTTGAGTTTTTAAGGTAATTATTAATTTCATAAATTGAAATATATTATATGCTGAAATGTTTCTTACAGGTACCTCATCTCAGTTACAATAGCTATGAATGTCGTGCGTAAACGTTTACGGCTTGCAGTGGACGAGATTAGAATGAAATTGAAAACAGGTAAACACGAGTCTGTAGATGCTATTGGTGAAAACTATTAAATTGCAAAAGTGCGTCAGGGACAAATACGTTAGCTGGTTGCAGCAATAAATACATCAAATGAAGTAACATTTTTGTTATTAATCACATACTTTTTATTCAATTCTAATTTAACTATTTGGCTATATATTTACAAAAAATTTTGTTTTTGAATAAATTTAAGAACTAAAACTAATAACTTACAAAATATTTTACTTCAAAAAGAAAAGCCTTTAGTTATTATGCTTGCATTTCCTTGGTTCTTACACCAAATCTTCAGTAGACTTTTGCCAAAAACAAGCAAACTATGCTATTTTAAAATAAAGTATCTGTTTGTTTTTGGCCAAGTATGTCTATATACACGCATTTATTATATAGTTTATAGGTTACTTACTCTGTTTGTGTCCCCTGTTCAACGAATCTTCCCTGGATTACCCGTAGTACAACCATTTAAGCATACTCAAAAGCAGGTGGGATATCGCTCAACACTATTTAACTTTTTTCACCTTTTGAAATGAGAAATCTAGTAAAAACTATATATCACTTTTTATTTCACTGGAATAATTAATTTTATAAGTTAGCAAGGATTACTGTTAGAAGTTAACAATTTAAGACTTTTCTTAACTTTTGCTTTTCTAATGAAAAATAAAGCTTGTAAATAAACTTTTGACATTTGATTGGTACGTAAACAAAAGAGCTGCGCTACCGAGAGTAGCTGTTTAATCTGCCTTGAAAGTGATAATGTATGTTGTTATGATGGACAGATGGGCCTGTGCATTCGCCGTAAAAGCTGCCAACAGATAACTAAAGGCCCAACTATAATATGCGTAGGCTAGCTTTGGCTACTGTCAAAACTCGGCTAAACATTCAATGTTTCCATTAATTTTTGACATTATTTATTCAATTATGTGTAGAATTGATTTCGGCGTACATTGCAGCTTCTCTTGTGTGCACGTACCACAGTCTATGGTATGTGTGTATCTAAAAATAATTATCAATAACAACGAACAAACTGTTGGCCTTTAATGAAAATGCGATCAGTTTCGCTCTATGCGTAGGAAAGTTAAATTCAACGAAAAGTTTGCGAAGCAAATTATGGTCGCACACATTTGATTGTATGTATAGGCAAATTCGCCTGCGCTATCGTACGCATATTATGGTTAGGCCTTAAGTTACCAGACTGCCGGCGGTGCTGGTCTTATGGCGTTTTGTTCCGGCTAGAGCTCGCCGTCTTGGGTACAAACCAGTTGAAACCCTCTGGCTGGCTGGAGTCTTGCGGCCCCTCCGTTATATCTCAGGAAAATTTCGTGGATGTCCCAATGACGATCCCTTGATATCTTTCCTTTCCCCTTACTTACCGCATACCATTAAATTAGAAACCCATGCTAAAACCACTAAAACTTCAAGTTATAACAAAAAACATTTTTTTATTATATAAATTAATTAATGGAAAAAATTTAAATTTGGATTCAAAGAATGAAATAATGTAAAAGATAAATGAAATTATTTAAATTAAGTTAAACCAAAACAAAAGGAATTGCTAATGACTAATTTTCATATTTGACCTTAATCAGTTGTTTAATCAAAAAAATTACAAAAAAAAAAATTTTATCTGTAAACCAAATCAAAACTTCTTCAAAATGGAGACACCAAAAAGGTAAAAACTAAATTCCACCAGGTTATGGCCGTCCGTACGTGGCGTGTCCTATTTACACGTCCGGTCGTTACATATATATATATCTATATATATATATATATATATATATATATATATATATATATTTATATATATATATATATATATATATATATATATATATATTTAATGCCGACAAAATGGATTTCGGAATCATGGAAACTTATCCGATCGCGCTCGTTATGATGAGCTTACGTAACTTCTGCGCCCTCTTTGCTCTTAAGAACGCGGCAAAGAGGTAAGCCCCGCGGAAACTTTTCCCTCCACAAAAAACTCTACAAGAATTACATATATATATATATATATATATATATATATATATACATATATACATAACCCGTCCGTCACAGTTTCTGTCCTGTACGGGTAATAAACTAAATGGACCGATACCTGTTTGACTGCTAGCTTCTTGCCGACTATCCCTCTGGTCCCCTTTTGCTGTCTTTTCCTCGATATGGCTGTGGTTTTCGAAATTCCTTCTCGCGTTGACTGTGGGTCCCTCTTTCTGAACCGTCTATTATCTCATACACGACGTAAATGTTTTTGGGGTGCTCTTTAATAATTTTAATTTATCAATTTTATTCTCGATTTTCGTTCCCTTTAGTTTGGGTTTCCCCCTTGTTTTCTAGTTTATTATTATATTCTTTTTTTTATATTAAATGTTTGTTTTACGTTCTTTTTACTCTTTGTTCTTAACTAATTAACAAATTAGCTTGTTTTTGATGCATGTATATTTTTTCTGTTTCAAACCTTTTTAAGATTTTAAATTACAGTACTTTTTTTTCCACAATTCCGTTCAAATTCTTCAAAAAACAAATAAAACACCAAAACGAGTCCAAAAATGTCTTAAAAGAAAAATCGATTTAAAAAAAATGGCCCTTCCATGTAAACAACGTTCCCTTTTATATCACTAGATAGGTGGGAATCCACATTCCTTTTCAAATATATAAAAAAAAACTCCCGCCTTCCTATTTTCGTTAACAAAAGGGTCAAAATCAAACCGTTTACCTACACTAACACAACAAAACAGCTGATAGCCACTGCATTACTACTCATAGGGTGCACACGACAAACCCAACCACTCCGGGAATCCCACGTCTGGTCTCGGTTGGGAGGGCTAATAGCTTCCCGGTGTCTGGGATTTTGGGGAAAGCTTACCTCGCTGAAACCGAAAACGCTGTAGTAGCCTTACTAAAGTTTTAGTTTTGTTGATCTGGCATCCCTATACTTTGGTGAAAGGCAAATCACATGGTACAATAAACAGGTATATACATCAGCACAGGTGATAGTGAACTGATTGCCAAAGTTTCTTAAATTCGCTGCATTTTTGTTTTCTGTTTACTATGTTTTGGTTGTTTGAAATTTTTAAATATAAATTTGAAATTTTTGTTCATTGATTTCAAAATAAAGTTATATGAGTATTAATTATTTTATCGGTATCTGAAATCAAATACCATTCCCGAAATTCTATACAAACGGACAATTGGCGATGTGATATCATTGCAAAATGAGTTATATAAAGATTTGAGCAATCACTTCAACAATATTTTTATTTATTTAATATTTGTAAGAATAAACATATATAAATTTTTTATAAAAAATTTTGTGGTACGATTGTTCTTACAAATGGTTATAACATCTTGTACGATGGTAGTAGGGGTAATTATTGTCGTCAGCCAATATTTAAGCTCGTTCTCTACAAATTCGTCAGGCCAAGAGTATTTAGATGGTGCAGAAATTGGTAGTTAGGAAAAGACCAATCAAATAAGCTTCACTAAGTTCCTAAAGAGCCATTACAGCAGAACTCTGGAAACGCAAATCTGTTTTAAGGTCTTCAACAATTTCACGAGCAATTCAACAAATCAGTTCTATTTTGATAGCGACGAATTTCATTCAAAACTACTCCATCAGGACGAAAACGATGTGGTTTCGTACCACCGCCGGTAGCTGGTGCACTTGTACGAACTGCATTGTTTGGTGACAAAGTAAAGAAAATAAAATAAATAAATTGTTTTAATAAAGGTAAAGAGTTGTAAACAGAGCAAAAATATTACCTGAAATCATTAAACATATTCCACTTCTGCTCTCTTCCCAAACTATATTCATTTGACTTCCATTGTTTTACAGTATTTCACTGATGCAAAAACTAATTTATGCATCAGTGATCCATAATCAAATGGATCCATAATCAAATGGATCCATAATTAAATGTTATCTAATAATATGATAATTTACTACTGAAAATGCCACAAAGATATGTACTTCTGCAGGAAAAATTATGAGTGCAAACAATGCTTGTCCTGAATCAATTCCAAACACTGTCTGCCACTTAAACTTTTCCGGAAGATGTTTATATCTATCACACACTTACCTTTTCGGATTCTTGGGAACTTGTAGAGTTTCTGAGCTTCTTGGACACCCACGACACGTCTGTGTCTCCTAAAATATAAATTTTGTTTCATAAATTTTACTACAATTAATACTTACATCACCACTTTGATATTTTACAACACAACAATGAATAAAATTAATTTTGTTTACAAAAAATTTTATTTTATTTGAGGAAGGCGAATTAAATAATTCGCCTTGTTTTTGACATTGTGTTTCACAAAAAAGATGCTTTGTTGTAATGAATTCGCTTTGCATATAACTGACAATTGTACCATGGCAAATCATGAATGAAATGTACGGCGAATTCAATTCACACTCTTGGCACCCATGCTCTTTAAGACCTCAATGCTAGTACTACTGGACCACAGGTTATACCAAGGCACATCTATACTAGGTATACTCAATTTGCAACCCTGCAGAAAATATATGTAGTTGATTCGCCTTGATATGTATTTTGTTTGTGTAAAAAATTTTCGTTTGTCAAATGCACTTGACAAGTAAAACATAAGAAAAATGGCGCTACAAAAAAAAACAACACAGACACCAACAGACGCTAAATGAGAAAAATGTAAAGTGTTTATTTCAAGGTGTTTATTTATAAAATGTTTGTGCAGAAGTATGAAATTATTATTTAAATATTCATTGCTGGATGGAATTGGTGCTTATAGGGGTAAGCTTTTGTAAATACATATAATAATATTCATTTAAAAGTTCAATTTAATTAGTTCTGTCGGAGTTGATTCTGCAAGTTGATTAGACTAAGGTTCACATATTTCCTGATCTTATGAAAATTATTATTATTTTATATAATTATAAAGGTAAGCTTTTGTAAATACATATAATAATATAAAATATATAAAAGTTCAATTTAATTAGTTCTGTCGGAGTTGATTCTGCAAGTTGACTGGACTAAGGTTCAAATATTTCCTGCTATTATGAAAGAATCGGACACAAATTTTGCATCTGAAATTACTATAAATAGCTCTAAACATGTCTCCGTCTAAACCTAAAGAAATGAAATTGTTGCAACGCTCTAACAATCAAGAATCAATGGCATTGAACAATTCGTCTTTAGATGATGTGCCGGCAACATTTCAGCTAATTCTGGTGGTTTTACACAAGCCACAAAATGACTATCATTCTGCCAATTATCCAGCATCCATAGGCAATCAAGCTATAAAAATTTTAAGAATGCTAACCAAATCTACTGAAATCCATAATAATGGTGTACTTCCGAGGCAGCCTATAAAAAATTTTCTTCAAAGAGAAAAAGAACCCAGAATATGAGAACAACGGTGGATATAACTTATTTTTTATATAACAGTTTACGAAATATATGTTTCTTATTATTCTACATATATGAATTCATTACGTGTTAATGCCATGGATAACGCATATTTCGGCGCTTCGAACAACGATGCCTCTCCCTTAAAGAATTTGCGCTTGCACACTTCACAAACACGCATTGTTTTATAAGTTAAGAAAATATACTTAAATAAAAAGTATTGCTTTTAATAATAATAAGCAAATCAATTATATATTATATATATATATATATATATATATATATATATAACTCTTGTTTTCTTAGCAATTTTCACATAATTAATTTTTGTTTTTGAACTCTTCACAAATTTTTTTTTGGCGCAAAGACTAAAGCGCAGATTTTGACAACCGAGTTCAAGGCGAACTAAGGCGAAAGCAGAAGATTTTGACACCCGAGTTCAAGGCGAATTGTATCAGCTTTTCGCCATTTTGCATATTAAGGTCACCTAGTATAGATGCGCCTTGAAGTAGATGATGTTTCATCGAATTGCAGATTTTTCATTCGTATTAGCTACTACACACTAGATGTGTTTTTAGTTCGCACAACTTTTGTTCCTTTTACAATGGATGAATTCATCTGGCGTATATTTTTTTTCTTTGATGTTATATATCGTTCGCTGTACACATACGTTTTAAACAAACTTAGCGGATATATGACTGGAAAAAGTGATGAGGAAATGACAATAATCTTAGGAGGAATTTCTAGTTTCATTATATATATGTAAATATATAAAGCCTAACTCAAATGTTTTAGAAATCAACTAGGATCGTATTAAGAATCCATATATACATATGTAAGAAATTCTTTATATTTCTAACTATAGTTTTATAGTTTATATATAATTGTTTTTTAAGACAAATAAACAAAGAAAAAATAGAGTGTAGTGCTATTTGCACAAATATGAAAAGTGAATTTTTAAAGGTACATTCATATAAGATTAATTTCTCACACATAATTAAAGAGACTATTCAACATCCATTAGAAGTTTTTGCTTCTTCATGCGACTACTAAAATATATTTAGGTAATAGCTGTAAAATATTACTGAAATATTCTTTAACCAAAAATTTTTATTTTTACTAGTTACTACATATTACTGCAAAAACTTTTATGAGTTTCGTTTATTAGTTCTACTGTTTGTTGCCGCGACCAACCCCCTTCTGTTTTCAAATTCATGTTGACACCACGATGGACATCTGAAGCCTGAAGATTAAAAACGCTCCGTAAAATAGAAAACATAGAAGCTGTGTTTTTTATTTTTCCATAAGTGCGTATTGATTAGTTTTGTTCTGCTTATACGGGGTTGAAACTGGTTGAAAAATTTTGCCAACCTGAAACCACTTCATTCACCGAATATGTCAAATGTGGTAATGTTATGCCAGTACAATTCATTCAGTGTGTAGAGGCTGTATGTGAACATATATTAAAAAATTACGAGGAAAGAGGTAGCCTGCAATTTGATTTTCCGTCCCTTTCGTAACATCGTAGCAAAGAAACATCTCTGAATTCGAGAAAAGTAACATCTCCTTCCTTAGCTGTCATGTCTAGTTATTAGTCTGTGAATAATTTATTTTAAATGTTGTTGGTACAGACGGCAAAGTGTTTTTGTGTGGAATCTGCTAAAATTTCAATACACACCATTTCGTATTTATAATAATACTTTTAATAAAAAGCTATAAAGAAATTGGCCTTGAATTAGAACCGCAGTTCAGAATTACTACAGTGATTACATCAAGATGATTCATATACCTTGGTGCATGTGCGTGTGTTTATTCATGTTGGATTGATGTGTTTCAAACAAATTTATATACGATGGTGGAGTGAGTATATTGCTGGTAGATAGCTGCAAAAATGTTGGAGTTAACCAATTTGATTAAAGTTTGCGTTTTTCGAATACACAATTCAACTGTTTGTAATAGATTAAAGGAAAAAAACTGAATATATCAACATATTGTCGAAGTTTAAAGCAGAAAAAAGTCAACCGTAATCAGGCGGAATATACGTAGGTGTATATGTATGTATGTATACATATGTACTTAAGTATGTACTTGCCGATGAAATTAACTAGTATGTGGCTAAAAGTATACTAGTTGCTTTTTAGTTGATACTTATTATAAATCTATGATATTTTAACAGGTATACAGTCATATTAAATAATGTTAACGTAGTTTTATACTATTTGTAATATATCTTACGAATTTTTCTTAATGTCTCCCAGGGTGTTATTATTCTGTGAGCAAAAAATACTGAAAAAGCTAATTTTATATGGGCTCTATTACTTTATATATATTCTATAAATTATATTATTTACATATATGATTTTGGCTTAAATCTAGTTTAGTGGTGTAGTCCCGGTTTAAAAAAAAAATATACCAATCGATAGGAAATTTAATTCTAAGAAAAAAAAAATTAAGGGTCACAATATCTCCGCTCTGGCTTAGTTTACGAGATATGGGCGAAAACACAAGTGCTATGTCTCAATTGTATTTGTGAAATTTTTTATAAAACTATCAAAATTGACTTAAGTGATTTTTTCGCTCACCTTGGATAGATTTTGGCCATTTTTGGCCAAATCCTACCTTGTCACTCATATTCAACTTATTTCGTTTTTAGCCATGGACCTACGCTACCCGAAAACACAAGTGCTATGTCTCAATTGTATTTGTGAAATTTTTTATAAAACTATCAAAATTGACTTAAGTGGTTTTTTTCGCTCATCTTGGATAGATTTTTGCCATTTTTGGCCAAATCCTACCTTGTCACTCATATCCAACTTATTTCGTTTTTAGCCATGGACCTACGCTACCCAAAAACACAAGTGCTATGTCTCAATTGTATTTGTGAAATTTTTTATAAAACTATCAAAATTGACTTAAGTGATTTTTTCGCTCACCTTGGATAGATTTTGGCCATTTTTGGCCAAATCCTACCTTGTCACTCATATTCAACTTTTTTCGTTTTTAGCCATGGACCTACGCTACCCGAAAACACAAGTGCTATGTCTCAATTGTATTTGTGAAATTTTTTATAAAACTATCAAAATTGACTTAAGTGGTTTTTTTCGCTCATCTTGGATAGATTTTTGCCATTTTTGGCCAAATCCTACCTTGTCACTCATATTCAACTTATTTCGTTTTAAGCCATGGACCTACGCTACCCGAAAACACAAGTGCTATGTCTCAATTGTATTTGTGAAATTTTTTATAAAACTATCAAAATTGACTTGTGATTTTTTAGCTCATCTTGGATAGATATTGGCCATTTTTGGCCAAACCCTACCTTGTCACTCATATTAAACTTATTTAGTTTTTAGCCATGGACCTACGCTACCCGAAAATACAAGTGCTATGTCTCAATTGTATTTGTGAAATATTTTATAAAACTATCAAAATTGACTTAAGTGATTTTTTAGCTCATCTTGGATAGATTTTGGCCATTTTTGGCCAAACCTTACCTTGTCACTCATATTCAACTTATTTCGTTTTTAGCCCTGGACCTACGCTACCCGAAAACACAAGTGCTATGTCTCAATTGTATTTGTGAAATTTTTTATAAAACTATAAAAATTGACTTAAGTGATTTTTTCGCTCATCTTGGATAGATTTTGGCCATTTTTGGCCAAATCCTACCTTGTCACTCATATTCAACTTATTTCGTTTTTAGCCATGGACTTACGCTACCCGAAAATACAAGTGCTATGTCTCAATTGTATTTGAGAAATTTTTTCTAAAACTATCAAAATTGACTTAAGTGATTTTTTCTCTCATCTTGGATAGATTTTGGCCATTTTTGGCCAAACCCTACCTTGTCACTCATATTCAAGTTATTTCGTTTTTAGCCATGGGCCTACGCTACCCGAAAACACAAGTGCTATGTCTCAATTGTATTTGTGAAATTTTTTATAAAACTATCAAAATTGACTTAAGTGATTTTTTCGCTCATCTTGGATAGATTTTGGCCATTTTTGGCCAAATCCTACCTTGTCACTCATATTCAACTTATTTCGTTTTTAGCCATGGACCTACGCTACCCGGAAACACAAGTGCTATGTCTCAATTGTATTTGTGAAATTTTTTATAAAACTATTAAAATTGACTTAAGTGATTTTTTCGCTCATCTTGGATAGATTTGGGCCATTTTTGGCCAAATCCTACCTTGTCACTCATATTCAACTTATTTCGTTTTTAGCCATGGACCTACGCTACCCGAAAATACAAGTGCTATGTCTCAATTGTATTTGTGAAATTTTTTATAAAACTATCAAAATTGACTCAAGAGATTTCTTAGCTCATCTTGGATAGATTTTTGCCATTTTTGGCCAAATCCTACCTTGTCACTCATATTCAACTTATTTAGTTTTTAGCCATGGACCTACGCTACCCGAAAACACAAGTGCTATGTCTCAATTGTATTTGTGAAATTTTTTATAAAACTATCAAAATTGACTTAAGTGATTTTTTCGCTCATCTTGGATAGATTTTGGCCATTTTTGGCCAAATCATACCTTGTCACTCATATTCAACTTATTTCGTTTTTAGCCATGGACCTACGCTACCCGAAAACACAAGTGCTATGTCTCAATTGTATTTGTGAAATTTTTTATAAAACTATCAAAATTGACTTAAGTGATTTTTTCGCTCATCTTGGATAGATTTTGGCCATTTTTGGCCAAATCCTACCTTGTCACTCATATTCAACTTATTTCGTTTTTAGCCATGGACCTACGCTACCCGAAAGTACAAGTGCTATGTCTCAATTGTTTTTGTGAAATTTTTTATAAAACTATCAAAATTGACTTAAGTGATTTTTTCGCTCATCTTGGATAGATTTTGGCCATTTTTGGCCAAATCCTACCTTGTCACTCATATTCAACTTATTTCGTTTTTAGCCATGGACCTACGCACCCGAAAACACAAGTGCTATGTCTCAATTGTATTTGTGAAATTTTTTATAAAACTATCAAAATTGACTTAAGTGATTTTTTCGCTCATCTTGGATAGATTTTGACCATTTTTGGCCAAATCCTACCTTATCACTCATATTCAACTTATTTAGTTTTTAGCCATGGACCTACGCTACCCGAAAATACAAGTGCTATGTCTCAATTGTATTTGTGAAATTTTTTATAAAACTATCAAAATTGACTTAAGTGATTTTTTTGCTCATCTTGGATAGATTTTGGCCATTTTTGGACAAATCCTACCATGTCTCTCATATTCAACTTATTTCGTTTTTAGCCATGGACCTACGCTACCCGAAAACACAAGTGCTATGTCTCAATTGTATTTGTGAAATTTTTTATAAAACTATTAAAATTGACTTAAGTGATTTTTTCGCTCATCTTGGATAGATTTTGGCCATTTTTGGCCAAATCCTACCTTGTCACTCATATTCAACTTATTTCGTTTTTAGCCATGGACCTACGCTACCCGAAAATACAAGTGCTATGTCTCAATTGTATTTGTGAAATTTTTTATAAAACCATCAAAATTGACTTAAGTGATTTTTTCGCTCATCTTGGATAGATTTTTGTCATTTTTGGCCAAATCCTACCTTGTCACTCATATTCAACTTATTTCGTTTTTAGCCCTGGACCTACGCTACCCGAAAACACAAGTGCTGTGTCTCAATTGTATTTGTGAAATTTTTTATAAAACTATCAAAATTGACTTAAGTGATTTTTTCGCTCATCTTGGATAGATTTTGGCCATTTTTGGCCAAATCCTACATTGTCACTCATATTCAACGTATTTCGTTTTTAGCCGTGGACCTACGCTACCCGAAAATACAAGTGCTATGTCTCAATTGTATTTGTGAAATTTTTTATAAAACTATCAAAATTGACTTAAGTGATTTTTTCGCTCATCTTGGATAGATTTTGGCCATTTTTGGCCAAACCCTACCTTGTCACTCATATTCAACTTATTTCGTTTTTAGCCATGGACCTACGCTACTCGAAAATACAAGTGCTATATCTCAATTGTATTTGTGAAATTTTTTATAAAACTATCAAAATTGACTTAAGTGATTTTTTCTCTCATCTTGGATAGATTTTGGCCATTTTTGGCCAAACCCTACCTTGTCACTCATATTCAACTTATTTCGTTTTTAGCCATGGACCTACGCTACCCTAAAATACAAGTGCTATGTCTCAATTGTATTTGTGAAATTTTTTATAAAACTATCAAAATTGACTTAAGTGATTTTTTCTCTGATCTTGGATAGGTTTTGGCCATTTTTGGCCAAACCCTACCTTGTCACTCATATTCAACTTATCTCGTTTTTAGCCATGGACCTACGGTACCCGAAAATACAAGTGCTATGCCTCAATTGTATTTGTGAAATTTTTTATAAAACTATCAAAATTTACTTAAGTGATTTTTTCGCTCATCTTGGATAGATTTTGGCCATTTTTGGCCAAATCCTACCTTGTCACTCATATTCAACTTATTTCGTTTTTAGCCATGGACCTACGCTACCCGAAAATACAAGTGCTATGTCTCAATTGTATTTGTGAAATTTTTTATAAAACTATCAAAATTGACTTAAGTGATTTTTTCTCTCATCTTCGATAGATTTTGGCCATTTTTGGCCAAACCCTACCTTGTCACTCATATTCAACTTATTTCGTTTTTAGCCATGGACCTACGCTACCCGAAAATACAAGTGCTATGTCTCAATTGTATTTGTGAAATTTTTTATAAAACTATCAAAATTGACTTAAGTGGTTTTTTTCGCTCATCTTGGATAGATTTTTGCCATTTTTGGCCAAACCCTACCTTGTCACTCATATTCAACTTCGTTTTTAGCCATGGACCTACGCTACCCGAAAACACAAGTGCTATGTCTCAATTGTATTTGTGAAATTTTTTATAAAACTATCAAAATTGATTTAGGTGATTTTTTCGCTCATCTTGGATAGATTTTGGCCATTTTTGGCCAAATCCTACCTTGTCACTCATATTCAACTTATTTCGTTTTTAGCCATGGACCTACGCTACCCGAAAATACAAGTGCTATGTCTCAATTGTATTTGTGAAATTTTTTATAAAACTATCAAAATTGACTTAAGTGATTTTTTTGCTCATCTTGGATAGATTTTGGCCATTTTTGGCCAAATCCTACCATGTCTCTCATATTCAACTTATTTCGTTTTTAGCCATGGACCTACGCTACCCGAAAACACAAGTGCTATGTCTCAATTGTATTTGTGAAATTTTTTATAAAACTATTAAAATTGACTTAAGTGATTTTTTCGCTCATCTTGGATAGATTTTGGCCATTTTTGGCCAAATCCTACCTTGTCACTCATATTCAACTTATTTCGTTTTTAGCCATGGACCTACGCTACCCGAAAATACAAGTGCTATGTCTCAATTGTATTTGTGAAATTTTTTATAAAACTATCAAAATTGACTTAAGTGATTTTTTCGCTCATCTTGGATAGATTTTTGTCATTTTTGGCCAAATCCTACCTTGTCACTCATATTCAACTTATTTCGTTTTTAGCCCTGGACCTACGCTACCCGAAAACACAAGTGCTATGTCTCAATTGTATTTGTGAAATTTTTTATAAAACTATCAAAATTGACTTAAGTGATTTTTTCGCTCATCTTGGATAGATTTTGGCCAAATCCTACATTGTCACTCATATTCAACTTATTTCGTTTTTAGCCGTGGACCTACGCTACCCGAAAATACAAGTGCTATGTCTCAATTGTATTTGTGAAATTTTTTATAAAACTATCAAAATTGACTTAAGTGATTTTTTCTCTCATCTTGGATAGATTTTGGCCATTTTTGGCCAAACCCTACCTTGTCACTCATATTCAACTTATTTCGTTTTTAGCCATGGACCTACGCTACTCGAAAATACAAGTGCTATGTCTCAATTGTATTTGTGAAATTTTTTATAAAACTATAAAAATTGACTTAAGTGATTTTTTCTCTCATCTTGGATAGATTTTGGCCATTTTTGGCCAAACCCTACCTTGTCACTCATATTCAACTTATTTCGTTTTTAGCCATGGACCTACGCTACCCTAAAATACAAGTGCTATGTCTCAATTGTATTTGTGAAATTTTTTATAAAACTATCAAAATTGACTTAAGTGATTTTTTCTCTCATCTTGGATAGGTTTTGGCCATTTTTGGCCAAACCCTACCTTGTCACTCATATTCAACTTATCTCGTTTTTAGCCCTGGACCTACGCTACCCGAAAACACAAGTGCTATGTCTCAATTGTATTTGTGAAATTTTTTATAAAACTATCAAAATTGACTTAAGTGATTTTTTCGCTCATCTTGGATAGATTTTGGCCAAATCCTACATTGTCACTCATATTCAACTTATTTCGTTTTTAGCCGTGGACCTACGCTACCCGAAAATACAAGTGCTATGTCTCAATTGTATTTGTGAAATTTTTTATAAAACTATCAAAATTGACTTAAGTGATTTTTTCTCTCATCTTGGATAGATTTTGGCCATTTTTGGCCAAACCCTACCTTGTCACTCATATTCAACTTATTTCGTTTTTAGCCATGGACCTACGCTACTCGAAAATACAAGTGCTATGTCTCAATTGTATTTGTGAAATTTTTTATAAAACTATAAAAATTGACTTAAGTGATTTTTTCTCTCATCTTGGATAGATTTTGGCCATTTTTGGCCAAACCCTACCTTGTCACTCATATTCAACTTATTTCGTTTTTAGCCATGGACCTACGCTACCCTAAAATACAAGTGCTATGTCTCAATTGTATTTGTGAAATTTTTTATAAAACTATCAAAATTGACTTAAGTGATTTTTTCTCTCATCTTGGATAGGTTTTGGCCATTTTTGGCCAAACCCTACCTTGTCACTCATATTCAACTTATCTCGTTTTTAGCCATGGACCTACGGTACCCGAAAATACAAGTGCTATGCCTCAATTGTATTTGTGAAATTTTTTATAAAACTATCAAAATTTACTTAAGTGATTTTTTCGCTCATCTTGGATAGATTTTGGCAATTTTTGGCCAAATCCTACCTTGTCACTCATATTCAACTTATTTCGTTTTTAGCCATGGACCTACGCTACCCGAAAATACAAGTGCTATGTCTCAATTGTATTTGTGAAATTTTTTATAAAACTATCAAAATTGACTTAAGTGATTTTTTCTCTCATCTTCGATAGATTTTGGCCATTTTTGGCCAAACCCTACCTTGTCACTCATATTCAACTTATTTCGTTTTTAGCCATGGACCTACGCTACCCGAAAATACAAGTGCTATGTCTCAATTGTATTTGTGAAATTTTTTATAAAACTGTCAAAATTGACTTAAGTGGTTTTTTTCGCTCATCTTGGATAGATTTTTGCCATTTTTGGCCAAACCCTACCTTGTCACTCATATTCAACTTCGTTTTTAGCCATGGACCTACGCTACCCGAAAACACAAGTGCTATGTCTCAATTGTATTTGTGAAATTTTTTATAAAACTATCAAAATTGATTTAGGTGATTTTTTCGCTCATCTTGGATAGATTTTTTGCCATTTTTGGCCAAATCCTACCTTGTCACTCATATTCAACTTATTTCGTTTTTAGCCATGGACCTACGCTACCCGAAAATACAAGTGCTATGTCTCAATTGTATTTGTGAAAATTTTTTAAAACTATCAAAATTGACTTAAGTGATTTTTTCTCTCATCTTGGATAGACTGACCATTTTTGGCCAAACCCTACCTTGTCACTCATATTCAACTTATTTCGTTTTTAGCCATGGACCTACGCTACCCGAAAACACAAGTGCTATGTCTCAATTGTATTTGTGAAATTTTTTATAAAACTATCAAAATTGACTTAAGTGATTTTTTCGCTCATCTTGGATAGATTTTGGCCATTTTTGGCCAAATCCTACCTTGTCACTCATATTCAACTTATTTCGTTTTTAGCCATGGACCTACGCTACTCGAAAACACTAGTGCTATGTCTCAATTGTATTTGTGAAATTTTTTATAAAACTATCAAAATTGACTTAAGTTATTTTTTAGCTCATCTTGGATAGATTTTGGCCATTTTTGGCCAAACCCTACCTTGTCACTCATATTCAACTTATTTCGTTTTTAGCCATGGACCTACGCTACCCTAAAATACAAGTGCTATGTCTCAATTGTATTTGTGAAATTTTTTATAAAACTATCAAAATTGACTTAAGTGATTTTTTCTCTCATCTTGGAAAGACTTTGGCCATTTTTGGCCAAACCCTACCTTGTCACTTATATTCAACTTATTTCGTTTTTAGCCATGGACCTACGCTACCCGAAAATAAAAGTGCTATGTCTCAATTGTATTTGTGAAATTTTTTATAAAACTTTCAAAATATACTTAAGTGATTTTTTTCGCTCATCTTGGATAGATTTTGGCCATTTTTGGCCAAACCCTACCTTGTCACTCATATTCAACTGATTTCGTTTTTAGCCATGGACCTACGCTACCCGAAAACACAAGTGCTATGTCTCAATTGTATTTGTGAAATTTTTTATAAAACTATCAAAATTTACTTAAGTGATTTTTTCGCTCATCTTGGATAGATTTTGGCCAAATCCTGCCTTGTCACTCATATTCAACTTATTTCGTTTTTAGCCATGGACCTACGCTACCCGAAAATAAAAGTGCTATGTCTCAATTGTATTTGTGAAATTTTTTATAAAACTATCAAAATTGACTTAAGTGATTTTTTCGCTCATCTTGGATAGATTTTGGCCAAATCCTACCTTGTCACTCATATTCAACTTATTTCGTTTTTAGCCATGGACCTACGTTACCCGAAAGTACAAGTGCTATGTCTCAATTGTATTTGTGAAATTTTTTATAAAACTATTAAAATTGACTTAAGTGATTTTTTCGCTCATCTTGGATAGATTTTGGCCATTTTTGGCCAAATCCTACCTTGTCACTCATATTCAACTTATTTCGATTTTAGCCATGGACCTACGCTACCCGAAAATACAAGTGCTATGTCTCAATTGTATTTGTGAAATTTTTTATAAAACTATCAAAATTGACTTAAGTGATTTTTTAGCTCATCTTGGATAGATTTTGGCCATTTTTGGCCAAATCCTACCTTGTCACTCATATTCAACTTATTTAGTTTTTAGCCATGGACCTACGCTGCCCGAAAACACAAGTGCTATGTCTCAATTGTATATGTGAAATTTTTTATAAAACTATCAAAATTGACTTAAGTGATTTTTTCGCTCATCTTGAATAGATTTTTGTCATTTTTGGCCAAATCCTACCTTGTCACTCATATTCAACTTATTTCGTTTTTAGCCATGGACCTACGCTACCCGAAAATACAAGTGCTATGTCTCAATTATATTTGTGAAATTTTTTATAAAACTATCAAAATTGACTTAAGTGATTTTTTCGCTCATCTTGGATAGATTTTGGCCATTTTTGGCCAAACCCTACCTTGTCACTCATATTCAACTTATTTCGTTTTTAGTTATGGACCTACGCTACCCGAAAACACAAGTGCTATGTCTCAATTGTATTTGTGAAATTTTTTATAAAACTATCAAAATTGACTTAAGTGATTTTTTCGCTCATCTTGGATAGATTTAGGCCATTTTTGGCCAAACCCTACCTTGCCACTCATATTCAACTTATTTCGTTTTTAGCCATGGACCTACGCTACCCGAAAACACAAGTGCTATGTCTCAATTGTATTTGTGAAATTTTTTATAAAACTATCAAAATTGACTTAAGTGATTTTTTCGCTCATCTTGGATAGATTTTGGCTATTTTTGGCCAAATCCTACCTTTTCACTCATATTCAACTTATTTCGTTTTTAGCCATGGACCTACGCTACCCGAAAACACAAGTGCTATGTCTCAATTGTATTTGTGAAATTTTTTATAAAACTATTAAAATTGACTTAAGTGATTTTTTCGCTCATCTTGGATAGATTTTGGGCATTTTTGGCCAAATCCTACCTTGTCACTCATATTCAACTTATTTCGTTTTTAGCCATGGACCTACGCTACCCGAAAATACAAGTGCTATGTCTCAATTGTATTTGTGAAATTTTTTATAAAACTATCAAAATTGACTTAAGTGATTTTTTAGCTCATCTTGGATAGATTTTGGCCATTTTTAGCCAAATCCTACCTTGTCACTCATATTCAACTTATTTCGTTTTTAGTCATGGACCTACGCTACCCGAAAACACAAGTGCTATGTCTCAATTGTATTTGTGAAATTTTTTATAAAACTATCAAAATTGACTTAAGTGATTTTTTCGCTCATCTTGGATAGATTTTGGCCAAATCCTACCTTGTCATTCATATTCAACTTATTTCGTTTTTAGCCATGGACCTACGTTACCCGAAAGTACAAGTGCTATGTCTCAATTGTATTTGTGAAATTTTTTATAAAACTATCAAAATTGACTTAAGTGATTTTTTTGCTCATCTTGGATAGATTTTGGCCATTTTTGGCCAAATCCTACCATGTCTCTCATATTCAACTTATTTCGTTTTTAGCCATGGACCTACGCTACCCGAAAACACAAGTGCTATGTCTCAATTGTATTTGTGAAATTTTTTATAAAACTATTAAAATTGACTTAAGTGATTTTTTCGCTCATCTTGGATAGATTTTGGCCATTTTTGGCCAAATCCTACCTTGTCACTCATATTCAACTTATTTCGTTTTTAGCCATGGACCTACGCTACCCGAAAATACAAGTGCTATGTCTCAATTGTATTTGTGAAATTTTTTATAAAACTATCAAAATTGACTTAAGTGATTTTTTCGCTCATCTTGGATAGATTTTTGTCATTTTTGGCCAAATCCTACCTTGTCACTCATATTCAACTTATTTCGTTTTTAGCCCTGGACCTACGCTACCCGAAAACACAAGTGCTATGTCTCAATTGTATTTGTGAAATTTTTTATAAAACTATCAAAATTGACTTAAGTGATTTTTTCGCTCATCTTGGATAGATTTTGGCCAAATCCTACATTGTCACTCATATTCAACTTATTTCGTTTTTAGCCGTGGACCTACGCTACCCGAAAATACAAGTGCTATGTCTCAATTGTATTTGTGAAATTTTTTATAAAACTATCAAAATTGACTTAAGTGATTTTTTCGCTCATCTTGGATAGATTTTGGCCATTTTTGGCCAAACCCTACCTTGTCACTCATATTCAACTTATTTCGTTTTTAGCCATGGACCTACGCTACTCGAAAATACAAGTGCTATGTCTCAATTGTATTTGTGAAATTTTTTATAAAACTATAAAAATTGACTTAAGTGATTTTTTCTCTCATCTTGGATAGATTTTGGCCATTTTTGGCCAAACCCTACCTTGTCACTCATATTCAACTTATTTCGTTTTTAGCCATGGACCTACGCTACCCTAAAATACAAGTGCTATGTCTCAATTGTATTTGTGAAATTTTTTATAAAACTATCAAAATTGACTTAAGTGATTTTTTCTCTCATCTTGGATAGGTTTTGGCCATTTTTGGCCAAACCCTACCTTGTCACTCATATTCAACTTATCTCGTTTTTAGCCATGGACCTACGGTACCCGAAAATACAAGTGCTATGCCTCAATTGTATTTGTGAAATTTTTTATAAAACTATCAAAATTTACTTAAGTGATTTTTTCGCTCATCTTGGATAGATTTTGGCAATTTTTGGCCAAATCCTACCTTGTCACTCATATTCAACTTATTTCGTTTTTAGCCATGGACCTACGCTACCCGAAAATACAAGTGCTATGTCTCAATTGTATTTGTGAAATTTTTTATAAAACTATCAAAATTGACTTAAGTGATTTTTTCTCTCATCTTCGATAGATTTTGGCCATTTTTGGCCAAACCCTACCTTGTCACTCATATTCAACTTATTTCGTTTTTAGCCATGAACCTACGCTACCCGAAAATACAAGTGCTATGTCTCAATTGTATTTGTGAAATTTTTTATAAAACTGTCAAAATTGACTTAAGTGGTTTTTTTCGCTCATCTTGGATAGATTTTTGCCATTTTTGGCCAAACCCTACCTTGTCACTCATATTCAACTTCGTTTTTAGCCATGGACCTACGCTACCCGAAAACACAAGTGCTATGTCTCAATTGTATTTGTGAAATTTTTTATAAAACTATCAAAATTGATTTAGGTGATTTTTTCGCTCATCTTGGATAGATTTTTTGCCATTTTTGGCCAAATCCTACCTTGTCACTCATATTCAACTTATTTCGTTTTTAGCCATGGACCTACGCTACCCGAAAATACAAGTGCTATGTCTCAATTGTATTTGTGAAATTTTTTATAAAACTATCAAAATTGATTTAGGTGATTTTTTCGCTCATCTTGGATAGATTTTGGCCATTTTTGGCCAAATCCTACCTTGTCACTCATATTCAACTTATTTCGATTTTAGCCATGGACCTACGCTACCCGAAAATACAAGTGCTATGTCTCAATTGTATTTGTGAAATTTTTTATAAAACTATCAAAATTGACTTAAGTGATTTTTTAGCTCATCTTGGAGAGATTTTGGCCATTTTTGGCCAAATCCTACCTTGTCACTCATATTCAACTTATTTAGTTTTTAGCCATGGACCTACGCTGCCCGAAAACACAAGTGCTATGTCTCAATTGTATTTGTAAAATTTTTTATAAAACTATCAAAATTGACTTAAGTGATTTTTTCGCTCATCTTGGATAGATTTTTGTCATTTTTGGCCAAATCCTACCTTGTCACTCATATTCAACTTATTTCGTTTTTAGCCCTGGACCTACGCTACCCGAAAACACAAGTGCTATGTCTCAATTGTATTTGTGAAATTTTTTATAAAACTATCAAAATTGACTTAAGTGATTTTTTCGCTCATCTTGGATAGATTTTGGCCATTTTTGGCCAAACCCTACCTTGTCACTCATATTCAACTTATTTCGTTTTTAGCCATGGACCTACGCTACCCGAAAATACAAGTGCTATGTCTCAATTGTATTTGTGAAATTTTTTATAAAACTATCAAAATTGACTTAAGTGATTTTTTCGCTCATCTTGGATAGATTTTGGCCATTTTTGGCCAAACCCTACCTTGTCACTCATATTCAACTTATTTCGTTTTTAGCCATGGACCTACGCTACCCGAAAATACAAGTGCTATGTCTCAATTGTATTTGTGAAAATTTTTTAAAACTATCAAAATTGACTTAAGTGATTTTTTCTCTCATCTTGGATAGACTTTGACCATTTTTGGCCAAACCCTACCTTGTCACTCATATTCAACTTATTTCGTTTTTAGCCATGGACCTACGCTACCCGAAAACACAAGTGCTATGTCTCAATTGTATTTGTGAAATTTTTTATAAAACTATCAAAATTGACTTAAGTGATTTTTTCGCTCATCTTGGATAGATTTTGGCCATTTTTGGCCAAATCCTACCTTGTCACTCATATTCAACTTATTTCGTTTTTAGCCATGGACCTACGCTACCCGAAAACACAAGTGCTATGTCTCAATTGTATTTGTGAAATTTTTTATAAAACTATCAAAATTGATTTAGGTGATTTTTTCGCTCATCTTGGATAGATTTTTTGCCATTTTTGGCCAAATCCTACCTTGTCACTCATATTCAACTTATTTCGTTTTTAGCCATGGACCTACGCTACCCGAAAATACAAGTGCTATGTCTCAATTGTATTTGTGAAAATTTTTTAAAACTATCAAAATTGACTTAAGTGATTTTTTCTCTCATCTTGGATAGACTTTGACCATTTTTGGCCAAACCCTACCTTGTCACTCATATTCAACTTATTTCGTTTTTAGCCATGGACCTACGCTACCCGAAAACACAAGTGCTATGTCTCAATTGTATTTGTGAAATTTTTTATAAAACTATCAAAATTGACTTAAGTGATTTTTTCGCTCATCTTGGATAGATTTTGGCCATTTTTGGCCAAATCCTACCTTGTCACTCATATTCAACTTATTTCGTTTTTAGCCATGGACCTACGCTACCCGAAAACACAAGTGCTATGTCTCAATTGTATTTGTGAAATTTTTTATAAAACTATCAAAATTGACTTAAGTTATTTTTTAGCTCATCTTGGATAGATTTTGGCCATTTTTGGCCAAACCCTACCTTGTCACTCATATTCAACTTATTTCGTTTTTAGCCATGGACCTACGCTACCCTAAAATACAAGTGCTATGTCTCAATTGTATTTGTGAAATTTTTTATAAAACTATCAAAATTGACTTAAGTGATTTTTTCTCTCATCTTGGATAGACTTTGGCCATTTTTGGCCAAACCCTACCTTGTCACTCATATTCAACTTATTTCGTTTTTAGCCATGGACCTACGCTACCCGAAAATAAAAGTGCTATGTCTCAATTGTATTTGTGAAATTTTTTATAAAACTATCAAAATTGACTTAAGTGATTTTTTTCGCTCATCTTGGATAGATTTTGGCCATTTTTGGCCAAACCCTACCTTGTCACTCATATTCAACTGATTTCGTTTTTAGCCATGGACCTACGCTACCCGAAAACACAAGTGCTATGTCTCAATTGTATTTGTGAAATTTTTTATAAAACTATCAAAATTGACTTAAGTGATTTTTTCGCTCATCTTGGATAGATTTTGGCCAAATCCTGCCTTGTCACTCATATTCAACTTATTTCGTTTTTAGCCATGGACCTACGCTACCCGAAAATAAAAGTGCTATGTCTCAATTGTATTTGTGAAATTTTTTAAAAAACTATCAAAATTGACTTAAGTGATTTTTTAGCTCATCTTGGATAGATTTTGGCCATTTTTAGCCAAATCCTACCTTGTCACTCATATTCAACTTATTTCGTTTTTAGTCATGGACCTACGCTACCCGAAAACACAAGTGCTATGTCTCAATTGTATTTGTGAAATTTTTTATAAAACTATCAAAATTGACTTAAGTGATTTTTTCGCTCATCTTGGATAGATTTTGGCCAAATCCTACCTTGTCACTCATATTCAACTTATTTCGTTTTTAGCCATGGGCCTACGTTACCCGAAAGTACAAGTGCTATGTCTCAATTGTATTTGTGAAATTTTTTATAAAACTATTAAAATTGACTTAAGTGATTTTTTCGCTCATCTTGGATAGATTTTGGCCATTTTTGGCCAAATCCTACCTTGTCACTCATATTCAACTTATTTCGATTTTAGCCATGGACCTACGCTACCCGAAAACACAAGTGCTATGTCTCAATTGTATATGTGAAATTTTTTATAAAACTATCAAAATTGACTTAAGTGATTTTTTCGCTCATCTTGGATAGATTTTGGCCATTTTTGGCCAAACCCTACCTTGTCACTCATATTCAACTTATTTCGTTTTTAGCCATGGACCTACGCTACCCGAAAATACAAGTGCTATGTCTCAATTGTATTTGTGAAATTTTTTATAAAACTATCAAAATTGACTTAAGTGATTTTTTCGCTCATCTTGGATAGATTTTGGCCATTTTTGGCCAAACCCTACCTTGTCACTCATATTCAACTTATTTCGTTTTTAGCCATGGACCTACGCTACCCGAAAATACAAGTGCTATGTCTCAATTGTATTTGTGAAATTTTTTATAAAACTATCAAAATTGACTTAAGTGATTTTTTCGCTCATCTTGGATAGATTTTGGCCATTTTTGGCCAAACCCTACCTTGTCACTCATATTCAACTTATTTCGTTTTTAGCCATGGACCTACGCTACCCGAAAACACAAGTGCTATGTCTCAATTGCATTTGTGAAATTTTTTATAAAACTATCAAAATTGACTTAAGTGATTTTTTCGCTCATCTTGGATAGATTTTGGCCATTTTTGGCCAAATCCTACCTTGTCACTCATATTCAACTTATTTCGTTTTTAGCCATAGACCTACGCTACCCGAAAACACAAGTGCTATGTCTCAATTGTATTTGTGAAATTTTTTATAAAACTATCAAAATTGATTTAGGTGATTTTTTCGCTCATCTTGGATAGATTTTTTGCCATTTTTGCCAAATCCTACCTTGTCACTCATATTCAACTTATTTCGTTTTTAGCCATGGACCTACGCTACCCGAAAATACAAGTGCTATGTCTCAATTGTATTTGTGAAAATTTTTTAAAACTATCAAAATTGACTTAAGTGATTTTTTCTCTCATCTTGGATAGACTTTGACCATTTTTGGCCAAACCCTACCTTGTCACTCATATTCAACTTATTTCGTTTTTAGCCACGGACCTACGCTACCCGAAAACACAAGTGCTATGTCTCAATTGTATTTGTGAAATTTTTTATAAAACTATCAAAATTGACTTAAGTGATTTTTTCGCTCATCTTGGATAGATTTTGGCCATTTTTGGCCAAATCCTACCTTGTCACTCATATTCAACTTATTTCGTTTTTAGCCATGGACCTACGCTACCCGAAAACACAAGTGCTATGTCTCAATTGTATTTGTGAAATTTTTTATAAAACTATCAAAATTGACTTAAGTTATTTTTTAGCTCATCTTGGATAGATTTGGGCCATTTTTGGCCAAACCCTACCTTGTCACTCATATTCAACTTATTTCGTTTTTAGCCATGGACCTACGCTACCCTAAAATACAAGTGCTATGTCTCAATTGTATTTGTGAAATTTTTTATAAAACTATCAAAATTGACTTAAGTGATTTTTTCTCTCATCTTGGATAGACTTTGGCCATTTTTGGCCAAACCCTACCTTGTCACTCATATTCAACTTATTTCGTTTTTAGCCATGGACCTACGCTACCCGAAAATAAAAGTGCTATGTCTCAATTGTATTTGTGAAATTTTTTATAAAACTATCAAAATTGACTTAAGTGATTTTTTTCGCTCATCTTGGATAGATTTTGGCCATTTTTGGCCAAACCCTACCTTGTCACTCATATTCAACTGATTTCGTTTTTAGCCATGGACCTACGCTACCCGAAAACACAAGTGCTATGTCTCAATTGTATTTGTGAAATTTTTTATAAAACTATCAAAATTGACTTAAGTGATTTTTTCGCTCATCTTGGATAGATTTTGGCCAAATCCTACCTTGTCACTCATATTCAACTTATTTCGTTTTTAGCCATGGACCTACGTTACCCGAAAGTACAAGTGCTATGTCTCAATTGTATTTGTGAAATTTTTTATAAAACTATTAAAATTGACTTAAGTGATTTTTTCGCTCATCTTGGATAGATTTTGGCCATTTTTGGCCAAATCCTACCTTGTCACTCATATTCAACTTATTTCGATTTTAGCCATGGACCTACGCTACCCGAAAATAAAAGTGCTATGTCTCAATTGTATTTGTGAAATTTTTTATAAAACTATCAAAATTGACTTAAGTGATTTTTTCGCTCATCTTGGATAGATTTTGGCCAAATCCTACCTTGTCACTCATATTCAACTTATTTCGTTTTTAGCCATGGACCTGCGTTACCCGAAAGTACAAGTGCTATGTCTCAATTGTATTTGTGAAATTTTTTATAAAACTATTAAAATTGACTTAAGTGATTTTTTCGCTCATCTTGGATAGATTTTGGCCATTTTTGGCCAAATCCTACCTTGTCACTCATATTCAACTTATTTCGATTTTAGCCATGGACCTACGCTACCCGAAAATACAAGTGCTATGTCTCAATTGTATTTGTGAAATTTTTTATAAAACTATCAAAATTGACTTAAGTGATTTTTTAGCTCATCTTGGATAGATTTTGGCCATTTTTGGCCAAATCCTACCTTGTCACTCATATTCAACTTATTTAGTTTTTAGCCATGGACCTACGCTGCCCGAAAACACAAGTGCTATGTCTCAATTGTATTTGTGAAATTTTTTATAAAACTATCAAAATTGACTTAAGTGATTTTTTCGCTCATCTTGAATAGATTTTTGTCATTTTTGGCCAAATCCTACCTTGTCACTCATATTCAACTTATTTCGTTTTTAGCCCTGGACCTACGCTACCCGAAAACACAAGTGCTATGTCTCAATTGTATTTGTGAAATTTTTTATAAAACTATCAAAATTGACTTAAGTGATTTTTTCGCTCATCTTGGATAGATTTTGGCCATTTTTGGCCAAACCCTACCTTGTCACTCATATTCAACTTATTTCGTTTTTAGCCATGGACCTACGCTACCCGAAAATACAAGTGCTATGTCTCAATTGTATTTGTGAAATTTTTTATAAAACTATCAAAATTGACTTAAGTGATTTTTTCGCTCATCTTGGATAGATTTTGGCCATTTTTGGCCAAACCCTACCTTGTCACTCATATTCAACTTATTTCGTTTTTAGCCATGGACCTACGCTACTCGAAAATACAAGTGCTATGTCTCAATTGTATTTGTAAAATTTTTTATAAAACTATCAAAATTGACTTAAGTGATTTTTTTTGCTCATCTTGGATAGATTTTGGCCATTTTTGGCCAAATCCTACCTTGTCACTCATATTCAACTTATTTCGTTTTTAGTTATGGACCTACGCTACCCGAAAACACAAGTGCTATGTCTCAATTGTATTTGTGAAATTTTTTATAAAACTATCAAAATTGACTTAAGTGATTTTTTCGCTCATCTTGGATAGATTTAGGCCATTTTTGGCCAAACCCTACCTTGCCACTCATATTCAACTTATTTCGTTTTTAGCCATGGACCTACGCTACCCGAAAACACAAGTGCTATGTCTCAATTGTATTTGTGAAATTTTTTATAAAACTATCAAAATTGACTTAAGTGATTTTTTCGCTCATCTTGGATAGATTTTGGCTATTTTTGGCCAAATCCTACCTTTTCACTCATATTCAACTTATTTCGTTTTTAGCCATGGACCTACGCTACCCGAAAACACAAGTGCTATGTCTCAATTGTATTTGTGAAATTTTTTATAAAACTATTAAAATTGACTTAAGTGATTTTTTCGCTCATCTTGGATAGATTTTGGGCATTTTTGGCCAAATCCTACCTTGTCACTCATATTCAACTTATTTCGTTTTTAGCCATGGACCTACGCTACCCGAAAATACAAGTGCTATGTTTCAATTGTATTTGTGAAATTTTTTATAAAACTATCAAAATTGACTTAAGTGATTTTTTAGCTCATCTTGGATAGATTTTGGCCATTTTTAGCCAAATCCTACCTTGTCACTCATATTCAACTTATTTCGTTTTTAGTCATGGACCTACGCTACCCGAAAACACAAGTGCTATGTCTCAATTGTATTTGTGAAATTTTTTATAAAACTATCAAAATTGACTTAAGTGATTTTTTCGCTCATCTTGGATAGATTTTGGCCATTTTTGGCCAAACCCTACCGTGTCACTCATATTCAACTTATTTCGTTTTTAGCCATGGACCTACGCTACCCGAAAATACAAGTGCTATGTCTCAATTGTATTTGTGAAATTTTTTATAAAACTCAAAATTTACTTAAGTGATTTTTTCGCTCATCTTGGATAGATTTTGGCCATTTTTGGCCAAATCATATCTTGTCACTCATATTCAACTTATTTCGTTTTTAGCCATGGACCTACGCTACTCGAAAATACAAGTGCTATGTCTCAATTGTATTTGTGAAATTTTTTATAAAACTATCAAAATTGACTTAAGTGATTTTTTCGCTCATCTTGGATAGATTTTGGCCATTTTTGGCCAAATCATACCTTGTCACTCATATTCAACTTATTTCGTTTTTAGCCATGGACCTACGCTACCCGAAAACACAAGTGCTATGTCTCAATTGTATTTGTGAAATTTTTTATAAAACTATCAAAATTGACTTAAGTGATTTTTTCGCTCATCTTGGATAGATTTTGGCCATTTTTGGCCAAACCCTACCTTGTCACTCATATTCAACTTATTTCGTTTTTAGCCATGGACCTACGCTACTCGAAAATACAAGTGCTATGTCTCAATTGTATTTGTGAAATTTTTTATAAAACTATCAAAATTGACTTAAGTGATTTTTTCTCTCATCTTGGATAGATTTTGGCCATTTTTGGCCAAACCCTACCTTGTCACTCATATTCAACTTATTTCGTTTTTAGCCATGGACGTACGCTACCCGAAAACACAAGTGCTATGTCTCAATTGTATTTGTGAAATTTTTTATAAAACTATCAAAATTGACTTAAGTGATTTTTTTGCTCATCTTGGATAGATTTTGGCCATTTTTGGCCAAATCCTACCTTGTCACTCATATTCAACTTATTTCGTTTTTAGTTATGGACCTACGCTACCCGAAAACACAAGTGCTATGTTTCAATTGTATTTGTGAAATTTTTTATAAAACTATCAAAATTGACTTAAGTGATTTTTTCGCTCATCTTGGATAGATTTTGGCCATTTTTGGCCAAACCCTACCTTGCCACTCATATTCAACTTATATCGTTTTTAGCCATGGACCTACGCTACCCGAAAACACAAGTGCTATGTCTCAATTGTATTTGTGAAATTTTTTATAAAACTATCAAAATTGACTTAAGTGATTTTTTCGCTCATCTTGGATAGATTTTGGCTATTTTTGGCCAAATCCTACCTTTCCACTCATATTTAACTTATTTCGTTTTTAGCCATGGACCCACGCTACCCGAAAACACAAGTGCTATGTCTCAATTGTATTTGTGAAATTTTTTATAAAACTATTAAAATTGACATGTGTGTGAAGATAAATATGCCGATTTAAATATGTTTGACGTAAGAGCTTACGTCGTGACATATTTAACTCAGAGTTAAATATGTTTTTAAGTGCCATCACTGACATATTTACCTATACGACATATATTTTTTAGATAATATTACATTAACGAGCATACGCTAACTGAAAATACAAGTACATTTTCTAGATTGTATTTGCGAAATTTTTTATAAAACTATCAAAATTTACTTAAGTGATTTTTTCGCTCATCTTGGATAGATTTTGGCCATTTTTGGCCAAATTCTACCTTGTCACTCATATTCAACTTATTTAATTTTTAGCTATGGACCTACGCTACCCGAAAATACAAGTGCTATGTCTCAATTGTATTTGTGAAATTTTTTATTAAACTATCAAAATTGACTTAAGTGATTTTTTCGCTCATCTTGGATAGATTTTTGCCATTTTTGGCCAAATTCTACCTTGTCACTCATATTCAACTTATTTCGTTTTTAGCCATGGACCTACGCTACCCGAAAATACAAGTGCTATGTCTCAATTGTATTTGTGAAATTTTTTATAAAACTATCAAAATTGACTTAAGTGATTTTTTCGCTCATCTTGGATAGATTTTTGCCATTTTTGGCCAAATTCTACCTTGTCACTCATATTCAACTTATTTCGTTTTAAGCCATGGACCTACGCTACCCGAAAATACAAGTGATATGTCTCAATTGTATTTGTGAAATTTTTTATTAAACTATCAAAATTGACTTAAGTGATTTTTTCGCTCATCTTGGATAGATTTTTGCCATTTTTGGCCAAATTCTACCTTGTCACTCATATTCAACTTATTTCGTTTTTAGCCATGGACCTACGCTACCCGAAAATACAAGTGCTATGTCTCAATTGTATTTGTGAAATTTTTTATAAAACTATCAAAATTGACTTAAGTGATTTTTTCGCTCATCTTGGATAGATTTTTGCCATTTTTGGCCAAATTCTACCTTGTCACTCATATTCAACTTATTTCGTTTTAAGCCATGGACCTACGCTACCCGAAAATACAAGTGATATGTCTCAATTGTATTTGTGAAATTTTTTATTAAACTATCAAAATTGACTTAATTGATTTTTTCGCTCATCTTGGATAGTTTTTGGCCATTTTTGGCCAAATTCTACCTTGTCACTCATATTCAACTTATTTCGTTTTTAGCCATGGACCTACGCTACCCGAAAACACAAGCGCTATGTCTCAATTGTATTTGTGAAATTTTTTATAAAACTATCAAAATTTACTTAAGTGATTTTTTCTCTCATCTTGGATAGATTTTGGCCATTTTTGGCCAAACCCTACCTTGTCACTCGTATTCAACTTATTTCGTTTTTAGCCATGGACCTACGCTACCCAAAAATACAAGTGCTATGTCTCAATTGTATTTGTGAAATTTTTTATAAAACTATCAAAATTGACTTAAGTGATTTTTTCTCTCATCTTGGATAGATTTTGGCCATTTTTGGCCAAACCCTACCTTGTCACTCATATTCAACTTATTTCGTTTTTAGCCATGGACCTACGCTACCCGAAAACACAAGTGCTATGTCTCAAGTGTATTTGTGAAATTTTTTATAAAACTATCAAAATTGACTTAAGTGATTTTTTCGCTCATCTTGGATAGATTTTGGCCATTTTTGGCCAAATCCTACCTTGTCACTCATATTCAACTTATTTCGTTTTTAGCCATGGACCTACGCTACCCGAAAACACAAGTGCTATGTCTCAATTGTATTTGTGACATTTTTTATAAAACTATCAAAATTGACTTAAGTGATTTTTTCGCTCATCTTGGATAGATTTTGGCCATTTTTGGCCAAATCATACCTTGTCACTCATATTCAACTTATTTAGTTTTTAGCCATGGGCCTACGCTACCCGAAAATACAAGTGCTATGTCTCAATTGTATTTGTGAATTTTTTTATAAAGCTATCAAAATTGACTTAAGTGATTTTTTCGCTCATCTTGGATAGATTTTGGCTATTTTTGGCCAAACCCTACCTTGTCACTCATATTCAACTTATTTCGTTTTTAGCCATGGACCTACGCTACCCGAAAATACAAGTGCTATGTCTCAATTGTATTTGTGAAATTTTTTATAAAACTATCAAAATTTAATTAAGTGATTTTTTCGCTCATCTTGGATAGATTTTGGCCATTTTTGGCCAAACCCTACCTTGTCACTCATATTCAACTGATTTCGTTTTTATCCATGGACCTACGCTACCCGAAAACACAAGTGCTATGTCTCAATTGTATTTGTGGAATTTTTTATAAAACTATCAAAATTGACTTAAGTGATTTTTTCGCTCATCTTGGATAGATTTTGGCCAAATCCTGCCTTGTCACTCATATTCAACTTATTTCGTTTTTAGCCATGGACCTACGCTACCCGAAAACACAAGTGCTATGTCTCAATTGTATTTGTGAAATTTTTTATAAAACTATTAAAATTGACTTAAGTGATTTTTTCGCTCATCTTGGATAGATTTTGGCCATTTTTGGCCAAATCCTACCTTGTCACTCACATTCAACTTATTTCGTTTTTAGCCATGGACCTACGCTACCCGAAAACACAAGTGCTATGTCTCAATTGTATTTGTGAAATTTTTTATAAAACTATCAAAATTGACTTAAGTGATTTTTTAGCTCATCTTGGATCGATTTTGGCCATTTTTGGCCAAATCCTACCTTGTCACTCATATTCAACTTATTTCGTTTTTACCCATGGACCTACGTTACCCGAAAGTACAAGTGCTATGTCTCAATTGTATTTGTGAAATTTTTTATAAAACTATTAAAATTGACTTAAGTGATTTTTTCGCTCATCTTCGATAGATTTTGGCCATTTTTGGCCAAATCCTACCTTGTCACTCATATTCAACTTATTTCGTTTTTAGCCATGGACCTACGCTACCCGAAAATACAAGTGCTATGTCTCAATTGTATTTGTGAAATTTTTTATAAAACTATCAAAATTGACTTAAGTGATTTTTTAGCTCATCTTGGATAGATTTTGGCCATTTTTGGCCAAATCCTACCTTGTCACTCATATTCAACTTATTTAGTTTTTAGCCATGGACCTACGCTGCCCGAAAACACAAGTGCTATGTCTCAATTGTATTTGTGAAATTTTTTATAAAACTATCAAAATTGACTTAAGTGATTTTTTCGCTCATCTTGGATAGATTTTTGTCATTTTTGGCCAAATCCTACCTTGTCACTCATATTCAACTTATTTCGTTTTTAGCCCTGGACCTACGCTACCCGAAAACACAAGTGCTATGTCTCAATTGTATTTGTGAAATTTTTTATAAAACTATCAAAATTGACTTAAGTGATTTTTTCGCTCATCTTGGATAGATTTTGGCCATTTTTGGCCAAACCCTACCTTGTCACTCATATTCAACTTATTTCGTTTTTAGCCATGGACCTACGCTACCCGAAAATACAAGTGCTATGTCTCAATTGTATTTGTGAAATTTTTTATAAAACTATCAAAATTGACTTAAGTGATTTTTTCGCTCATCTTGGATAGATTTTGGCCATTTTTGGCCAAACCCTACCTTGTCACTCATATTCAACTTATTTCGTTTTTAGCCATGGACCTACGCTACTCGAAAATACAAGTGCTATGTCTCAATTGTATTTGTAAAATTTTTTATAAAACTATCAAAATTGACTTAAGTGATTTTTTCTCTCATCTTGGATAGATTTTGGCCATTTTTGGCCAAACCCTACCTTGTCACTCACATTCAACTTATTTCGTTTTTAGCCATGGACCTACGCTACCCGAAAATACAAGTGCTATGTCTCAATTGTATTTGTGAAATTTTTTATAAAACTATCAAAATTGACTTAAGTGATTTTTTCTCTCATCTTGGATAGATTTTGGCCATTTTTGGCCAAACCCTACCTTGTCACTCATATTCAACTTATTTAGTTTTTAGCCATGGAACTACGCTACCCGAAAACACAAGTGCTATGTCTCAATTGTATTTGTGAAATTTTTTATAAAACTATCAAAATTGACTTAAGTGATTTTTTTGCTCATCTTGGATAGATTTTGGCCATTTTTGGCCAAATCCTACCTTGTCACTCATATTCAACTTATTTCGTTTTTAGTTATGGACCTACGCTACCCGAAAACACAAGTGCTATGTCTCAATTGTATTTGTGAAATTTTTTATAAAACTATCAAAATTGACTTAAGTGATTTTTTCTCTCATCTTGGATAGATTTTGGCCATTTTTGGCCAAACCCTACCTTGTCACTCATATTCAACTTATTTCGTTTTTAGCCATGGACCTACGCTACCCGAAAATACAAGTGCTATGTCTCAATTGTATTTGTGAAATTTTTTATAAAACTATCAAAATTGACTTAAGTGATTTTTTCTCTCATCTTGGATAGATTTTGGCCATTTTTGGCCAAACCCTACCTTGTCACTCATATTCAACTTATTTAGTTTTTAGCCATGGACCTACGCTACCCGAAAACACAAGTGCTATGTCTCAATTGTATTTGTGAAATTTTTTATAAAACTATCAAAATTGACTTAAGTGATTTTTTTGCTCATCTTGGATAGATTTTGGCCATTTTTGGCCAAATCCTACCTTGTCACTCATATTCAACTTATTTCGTTTTTAGTTATGGACCTACGCTACCCGAAAACACAAGTGCTATGTCTCAATTGTATTTGTGAAATTTTTTATAAAACTATCAAAATTGACTTAAGTGATTTTTTCGCTCATCTTGGATAGATTTAGGCCATTTTTGGCCAAACCCTACCTTGCCACTCATATTCAACTTATTTCGTTTTTAGCCATGGACCTACGCTACCCGAAAACACAAGTGCTATGTCTCAATTGTATTTGTGAAATTTTTTATAAAACTATCAAAATTGACTTAAGTGATTTTTTCGCTCATCTTGGATAGATTTTGGCCATTTTTGGCCAAACCCTACCTTGTCACTCATATTCAACTGATTTCGTTTTTAGCCATGGACCTACGCTACCCGAAAACACAAGTGCTATGTCTCAATTGTATTTGTGAAATTTTTTATAAAACTATCAAAATTGACTTAAGTGATTTTTTCGCTCATCTTGGATAGATTTTGGCCAAATCCTGCCTTGTCACTCATATTCAACTTATTTCGTTTTTAGCCATGGACCTACGCTACCCGAAAACACAAGTGCTATGTCTCAATTGTATTTGTGAAATTTTTTATAAAACTATTAAAATTGACTTAAGTGATTTTTTCGCTCATCTTGGATAGATTTTGGCCATTTTTGGCCAAATCCTACCTTGTCACTCATATTCAACTTATTTCGTTTTTAGCCATGGACCTACGCTACCCGAAAACACAAGTGCTATGTCTCAATTGTATTTGTGAAATTTTTTATAAAACTATCAAAATTGACTTAAGTGATTTTTTAGCTCATCTTGGATCGATTTTGGCCATTTTTGGCCAAATCCTACCTTGTCACTCATATTCAACTTATTTCGTTTTTAGCCATGGACCTACGTTACCCGAAAGTACAAGTGCTATGTCTCAATTGTATATGTGAAATTTTTTATAAAACTATTAAAATTGACTTAAGTGATTTTTTCGCTCATCTTGGATAGATTTTGGCCATTTTTGGCCAAATCCTACCTTGTCACTCATATTCAACTTATTTCGTTTTTAGCCATGGACCTACGCTACCCGAAAATACAAGTGCTATGTCTCAATTGTATTTGTGAAATTTTTTATAAAACTATCAAAATTGACTTAAGTGATTTTTTAGCTCATCTTGGATAGATTTTGGCCATTTTTGGCCAAATCCTACCTTGTCACTCATATTCAACTTATTTAGTTTTTAGCCATGGACCTACGCTGCCCGAAAACACAAGTGCTATGTCTCAATTGTATTTGTGAAATTTTTTATAAAACTATCAAAATTGACTTAGGTGATTTTTTCGCTCATCTTGGATAGATTTTTGTCATTTTTGGCCAAATCCTACCTTGTCACTCATATTCAACTTATTTCGTTTTTAGCCCTGGACCTACGCTACCCGAAAACACAAGTGCTATATCTCAATTGTATTTGTGAAATTTTTTATAAAACTATCAAAATTGACTTAAGTGATTTTTTCGCTCATCTTGGATAGATTTTGGCCATTTTTGGCCAAACCCTACCTTGTCACTCATATTCAACTTATTTCGTTTTTAGCCATGGACCTACGCTACCCGAAAATACAAGTGCTATGTCTCAATTGTATTTGTGAAATTTTTTATAAAACTATCAAAATTGACTTAAGTGATTTTTTCGCTCATCTTGGATAGATTTTGGCCATTTTTGGCCAAACCCTACCTTGTCACTCATATTCAACTTATTTCGTTTTTAGCCATGGACCTACGCTACTCGAAAATACAAGTGCTATGTCTCAATTGTATTTGTAAAATTTTTTATAAAACTATCAAAATTGACTTAAGTGATTTTTTCTCTCATCTTGGATAGATTTTGGCCATTTTTGGCCAAACCCTACCTTGTCACTCATATTCAACTTATTTAGTTTTTAGCCATGGACCTACGCTACCCGAAAACACAAGTGCTATGTCTCAATTGTATTTGTGAAATTTTTTATAAAACTATCAAAATTGACTTAAGTGATTTTTTCGCTCATCTTGGATAGATTTAGGCCATTTTTGGCCAAACCCTACCTTGCCACTCATATTCAACTTATTTCGTTTTTAGCCATGGACCTACGCTACCCGAAAACACAAGTGCTATGTCTCAATTGTATTTGTGAAATTTTTTATAAAACTATCAAAATTGACTTAAGTGATTTTTTCGCTCATCTTGGATAGATTTTGGCTATTTTTGGCCAAATCCTACCTTTTCACTCATATTCAACTTATTTCGTTTTTAGCCATGGACCTACGCTACCCGAAAACACAAGTGCTATGTCTCAATTGTATTTGTGAAATTTTTTATAAAACTATTAAAATTGACTTAAGTGATTTTTTCGCTCATCTTGGATAGATTTTGGGCATTTTTGGCCAAATCCTACCTTGTCACTCATATTCAACTTATTTCGTTTTTAGCCATGGACCTACGCTACCCGAAAATACAAGTGCTATGTCTCAATTGTATTTGTGAAATTTTTTATAAAACTATCAAAATTGACTTAAGTGATTTTTTAGCTCATCTTGGATAGATTTTGGCCATTTTTAGCCAAATCCTACCTTGTCACTCATATTCAACGTATTTCGTTTTTAGCCATGGACCTACGCTACCCGAAAACACAAGTGCTATGTCTCAATTGTATTTGTGAAATTTTTTATAAAACTATCAAAATTGACTTAAGTGATTTTTTCGCTCATCTTGGATAGATTTTGGCCATTTTTGGCCAAACCCTACCGTGTCACTCATATTCAACTTATTTCGTTTTTAGCCATGGACCTACGCTACCCGAAAATACAAGTGCTATGTCTCAATTGTATTTGTGAAATTTTTTGTAAAACTATCAAAATTGACTTAAGTGATTTTTTCGCTCATCTTGGATAGATTTTGGCCATTTTTGGCCAAATCATACCTTGTCACTCATATTCAACTTATTTCGTTTTTAGCCATGGACCTACGCTACTCGAAAATACAAGTGCTATGTCTCAATTGTATTTGTGAAATTTTTTATAAAACTATCAAAATTTACTTAAGTGATTTTTTTTCTCATCTTGGATAGATTTTGGCCATTTTTGGCCAAATCATACCTTGTCACTCATATTCAACTTATTTCGTTTTTAGCCATGGACCTACGCTACCCGAAAACACAAGTGCTATGTCTCAATTGTATTTGTGAAATTTTTTATAAAACTATCAAAATTGACTTAAGTGATTTTTTCGCTCATCTTGGATAGATTTTGGCCATTTTTGGCCAAACCCTACCTTGTCACTCATATTCAACTTATTTCGTTTTTAGCCATGGACCTACGCTACTCGAAAATACAAGTGCTATGTCTCAATTGTATTTGTGAAATTTTTTATAAAACTATCAAAATTGACTTAAGTGATTTTTTCTCTCATCTTGGATAGATTTTGGCCATTTTTGGCCAAACCCTACCTTGTCACTCATATTCAACTTATTTCGTTTTTAGCCATGGACGTACGCTACCCGAAAACACAAGTGCTATGTCTCAATTGTATTTGTGAAATTTTTTATAAAACTATCAAAATTGACTTAAGTGATTTTTTTGCTCATCTTGGATAGATTTTGGCCATTTTTGGCCAAATCCTACCTTGTCACTCATATTCAACTTATTTCGTTTTTAGTTATGGACCTACGCTACCCGAAAACACAAGTGCTATGTTTCAATTGTATTTGTGAAATTTTTTATAAAACTATCAAAATTGACTTAAGTGATTTTTTCGCTCATCTTGGATAGATTTTGGCCATTTTTGGCCAAACCCTACCTTGCCACTCATATTCAACTTATTTCGTTTTTAGCCATGGACCTACGCTACCCGAAAACACAAGTGCTATGTCTCAATTGTATTTGTGAAATTTTTTATAAAACTATCAAAATTGACTTAAGTGATTTTTTCGCTCATCTTGGATAGATTTTGGCTATTTTTGGCCAAATCCTACCTTTTCACTCATATTTAACTTATTTCGTTTTTAGCCATGGACCTACGCTACCCGAAAACACAAGTGCTATGTCTCAATTGTATTTGTGAAATTTTTTATAAAACTATCAAAATTGACTTAAGTGATTTTTTCGCACATCTTGGATAGATTTTGGCCATTTTTGGCCAAATCGTACCTTGTCACTCATATTCAATTTATTTCGTTTTTAGCCATGGACCTATGTACCCGAAAATACAAATGCTATGTCTCAATTGTATTTGGGAAATTTTTTATAAAACTATCAAAATTGACTTAAGTGATTTTTTCGCTCATCTTGGATAGATTTTGGCCATTTTTGGCCAAACCCTACCGTGTCACTCATATTCAACTTATTTCGTTTTTAGCCATGGACCTACGCTACCCGAAAATGCAAGTTCTATGTCTCAATTGTATTTGTGAAATTTTTTATAAAACTATCAAAATTGACAAGTGATTTTTTCGCTCATCTTGGATAGATTTTGGCCATTTTTCGCCAAATCATACCTTGTCACTCATATTCAACTTATTTCGTTTTTAGCCATGGACCTACGTTACTCGAAAATATAAGTGCTATGTCTCAATTGTATTTGTGAAATTTTTTATAAAACTATCAAAATTTCCTTAAGTGATTTTTTCTCTCATCTTGGATAGATTTTGGCCATTTTTGGCCAAACCCTACCTTGTCACTCATATTCAACTTATTTCGTTTTTAGCCATGGACCTACGCTACCCGAAAATACAAGTGCTATGTCTCAATTGTATTTGTGAAATTTTTTATAAAACTATCAAAATTGACTTAAGTGATTTTTTCGCTCATCTTGGATAGATTTTGGCCATTTTTGGCCAAATCATACCTTGTCACTCATATTCAACTTATTTAGTTTTTAGCCATGGGCCTACGCTACCTGAAAATACAAGTGCTATGTCTCAATTGCATTTGTGAAATTTTTTATAAAGCTATCAAAATTGACTTAAGTGATTTTTTCGCTCATCTTGGATAGATTTTGGCTATTTTTGGCCAAACCCTACCTTGTCACTGATATTCAACTTATTTCGTTTTTAGCCATGGACCTACGCTACCCGAAAATACAAGTGCTATGTCTCAATTGTATTTGTGAAATTTTTTATAAAACTATCAAAATTTACTTCAGTGATATTTTCGCTCATCTTGGATAGATTTTGGCCATTTTTGGCCAAACCCTACCTTGTCTTTCATATTCAACTTATTTCGTTTTTAGCCATGGACCTACGCTACCCGAAAATACAAGTGTTATGTCTCAATTGTATTTGTGAAATTTTTTATAAAACTATCAAAATTGACTTAAGTGATTTTTTCTCTCATCTTGGATAGATTTTGGCCATTTTTGGCCAAACCCTACCTTGTCACTCATATTCAACTTATTTCGTTTTTAGCCATGGAGCTACGCTACCCGAAAATACAAGTGCTATGTCTCAATTGTATTTGTGAATTTTTTTATAAAACTATCAAAATTGACTTAAGTGATTTTTTCGCTCATCTTGGATAGATTTTGGCCATTTTTGGCCAAATCCTACCTTGTCACTCATATTCAACTTATTTCGTTTTTAGCCATGGACCTACGCTACCCGAAAACACAAGTGCTATGTCTCAATTGTATTTGTGAAATTTTTATAAAACTATCAAAATTGACTTAAGTGATTTTTTCGCTCAACTTGGATAGATTTTGGCCATTTTTGGCCAAACCCTACCTTGTCACTCATATTCAACTTATTTCGTTTTTAGCCATGGACTTACGCTACCCGAAAACACAATGTAATAATGATGGAAAAAAACCGAAAACGGATTCGAGTTTAGCGCATCAAAATCCATATAGTCCACATAGTTTTATTTAAAGGCGCGACAAAAAGTTATTTTTTTGGAGAGCAGAGTTATCCTTCAAATGAACATACTGAAATAGGCTCTAATGAAAGGGGTGATGTTGATTTTGACGATGATGTATACGCAGATTACTTTTTAGAAGATGTTTTTAATGTTTCTGAGAACATACATTTTGAACTGGTTTCCATGAGATACTTCGTTGAGTATGTTGCATTTAAAATTATTCCAAAATTGCAATGTGAAAAATGCTGTAATGAGCTTAGGAACATAGATGAAATTTTAACCGCGAGCTTTTTGTATTCTTTAAGAATTACACTAGGCAACAGCCATTTTGTTATTTGGTTCTAGCATACTTTTTCTCATGGATTTGGACCTACTGAACACGAAAATGAATTTTAAAAATTTTTCTGTCGATTGGTTTGCGAGATACAAATTTTTTAATTTTTTTTTTTAATTTTTGGAGGTACACTTACTATTTTGAGCATATCTTTAGTCTTCTTTGACCTATTATATCCTACTACTACTCAAATTAAAGACAATTGAGCCGTCTACAACTTATTCTCAGAAAATTTTCAAATCGGGTTAGTAGTTTTGATGTTGGCGGCTTAAAAAGGTTAAAAAACTGGGTTTTTTTAGTAAAAATGTGGCTGAAAAATTCATATAAAATATTAAACGCGATTTTAACAGCGATTTTAATTTTTTTACGTATAGCTGACACTTTTCCAAAGAAAATAAGCCCTTACTTAACAAAATCTGATGAGAAATGGCCGACTTATTATTTTTTTGGTAAGCGACCGAAATTCCGCTATTTCACGATTTTTTGATTTTCATTATTTGCACAGCTTACCTACCCAACGCAAACGAATAAATACATTTGAACTTAATTTAAAATAAACAAATTAGTCTTCGTATATTATTTTTTAATTTATTTACAGCACTACATGCTCATACATATTTAAACATAAGGAGACACGGTTATCAATTGCATTTCAAAACTGTCTGTGAAAGTGTAAAGAAGTTAATATTTAGAAAACGCAAGGAAGACAATGAGTAAAAGACTACGTGTGTTCGAGTGTTTGAACGATCCAGACAATTTCTGCAATGTTTGTGGCCAGTTTATAAAAAAAAATCACGCACACAAGTTTACTCCAGCAGTACAATTGCACTATTTGAATTATTTTGGTATTTCACCAAATATCACAGAACCATGGACACCTAAGTCGCTGTGTGATCTTTGCTATATAATCTTAACCAACTGGGCAGCTGGCGGAAGGTAAGAATTTTTATTTAAACACATTATACATAGCGAATATAGTAATTTATTTTAATTTTAGCCGCCATATGAAATTCGATACACCAATGATGTGGAAAAAGCCGCTATGCCATTCCACAGACTGTTATTTTTGCCTCACCACAAACAGTGGGGTAGGAAGATTTTTTAAATGGAACTACGCTCAAGTGGGATCGTTTGCGCTTCCAGTACCACATTCGCATGATGTGCCATATCCAGTGTGCCCTGGTAAATCTCTTCAAAAAGCAGAATCGTCAGAAGAAGAGTCCGAGTCAAATGCAAGCGAATTTGAGCCGGGTGCAAAGCGAAAATTACTGTCACAGGCCGAACTAAACGATTGGGTGCGCGATTTTGGTCTCACTAAGGAGAAATCCGAACTTTTTGCGTCTCGGATGATACAGTGTGGATTTGCGGCTTCAGAAGTGAAAGTATCAGCGTACAGAAACCGTCACAAGGAGTATGCAAAATTTTATACAAAGAAAGACCAAATATGTTTTTGCAGCGACATTTCAGGCTTGTTCCAAGAGCTTCACCAAATTCACAACCCCAACGAATGGAGGTTGTTTATTGACAGCAACAAAGAGAGCTTGAAGGCAGTTCTCTTACATAATGGGAATGAAAAGCCATCTGTTCCTATTGCTCATGCGGTTCATTCAAAGGAGAACTATGAAACTATGGACATTTTGCTGAAATGCATAGAGTATAGGAAATACAATTGGAAAATATGCGCCGACCTTAAAGTTGTGGCCATTCTGTGTGGACTCCAAGGAGGCTATACGCGACATTGCTGTTTTCTGTGCCTTTGGAATAGCCGCGCTGATGATCAGCATTATATAAAAAAAAAATGGCCGGTACGAACGAAACCTGTAGTTGGAGAAGCGAATGTTCAGCGCAAACCACTAATAGAGAACCGTGAAAATATAATACTTCCGCCGCTGCACATAAAATTGGGTTTGATTAAAAATTTTGCCAAAAAATTAGACAAAGAAGGTGAAGCTTTTGCCTATTTACGGTCAATTTTCCCTTACCTTTCGCTGGCAAAAATTAAAGAAGGAGTCTTCGCAGGACCCGAGATAAAAAAAATTTTGAAAGATGAAAAATTCCCAAAGCTGTTATCACCCATCGAAGCCGCAGCATGGAATTCCTTCAGGCTTGTTGTGGAAAACTTTTTAGGAAACAACAAAAGCCCGAATTATAAGGACATAGTTGAGGATCTGGTAAAGAACTATGAAGCCATGGGAGTGCACATGTCACTTAAAATACACTTTCTGCATTCTCATTGGGATTTTTTCCCTGAGAATTTAGAAGACGTGAGCGACGAACACGGCGAGCGCTTTCATCAGGAATTGAAGGCTATGGAACGACGCTATCAGGGCATCTATGACACGGCTATGATGGGTGACTATATTTGGACCCTAATACGTGAGACCGATTGCAGCGGATACAAAAAACAAAGAAGAAGTCAGCAGTTTTTCCACATGGCATAAAATGTACACTTATATCTTTGTTTTTACTCATTTTTTTTTGTTTTTTTCGTTAGTTTAGCTAATTGTGCGATACATTGAGCATGTAGTGCTGTAAATAAATTAAAAAATAATATACGAAGACTAATTTGTTTATTTTAAATTAAGTTCAAATGTATTTATTCGTTTGCGTTGGGTAGGTAAGCTGTGCAAATAATGAAAATCAAAAAATCGTGAAATAGCGGAATTTCGGTCGTTTACCAAAAAAATAATAAGTCGGCCATTTCTCATCAGACTTTGTTAAGTAAGGGCTTATTTTCTTTGGAAAAGTGTCAGCTATACGTAAAAAAAATAAAATCGCTGTTAAAATCGCGTTTAATATTTTATATGAATTTTTATATGAATTTTTCAGCCACATTTTTACTAAAAAAACCCAGTTTTTTAACCTTTTTAAGCCGCCAACATCAAAACTACTAACCCGATTTGAAAATTTTCTGAGAATAAGTTGTAGACGGCTCAATTGTCTTTAATTTGAGTAGTAGTAGGATATAATAGGTCAAAGAAGACTAAAGATATGCTCAAAATAGTAAGTGTACCTCCAAAAATTAAAAAAAAAAATTAAAAAATTTGTATCTCGCAAACCAATCGACAGAAAAATTTTTAAAATTCATTTTCGTGTTCAGTAGGTCCAAATCCATGAGAAAAAGTATGCTAGAAACAAATAACAGACAAAAGTTTGTTATTTGTGACCTAGTGTTATCAGTCTCTGACAGGTTTTGGAAATTTAGCTGCTCCATCAGACAAACTAATGGATGCAAGTAAGAAACATATTTTAATATTTCATATTATCTTTAAAACTGAACCGGAACGAAATGGTATAAAATAATTTATTATTGACTTCTGCCAGGGCGTACTTAACTAGGTGGCAGCGTTAAGAAAGTAAACAATTTTTTGCTGCTATTGGATTTTTGTTTGTTGTGAATTTTGAATGTCAAATGTTGATTAATTTTATTTATGTTCGGATAGATATTTGAAATAAAATTATTTACAAAACAAGAAATTTTTATAAATTAATTTTTTTTTTTATAAATTAATTCATTATAAATCAAAAATTTTGAATGCATTCGCTTTGTTAAAATATAAGAATTGATTTTGTATTAGAAATAAGTTATTAAGGAATTCAAAGAAAATCATAGTAATTAGTTCTTTTATTCATATAAAATGGTCACACGCAATAACCCTTTCTATAAATTATTACGTTATTGCGCACTAAAGCTAAAACATTTGGGTTTTCTGTAAAATATAATATAAAAAAGGATAAATTTATTTTTGTAAAATCAGGAGAGTTGGGATTTTAATAAAAATATATAAACCTTTTTAAAAATGTTTATATGGAAAAAAAAAATTTTATTATAATTAGTAATATTAAGTTTATTTTAATATTTTGCATTTATTTATTTATTTATTTTTTTGTTATATAAATATTTTATTACTTTTTTTTTAGTATTTCTTTTGTATTTTTATTTATTTGAAAATATCTGTACTTTTCTTTGCTTAGAACTATTTACCTTTTTCTATAGCCCAAAAGCAGTGCTTTCGAAGGAGGACAAATAATTAAAAGTCCAATCATCACTTAATCATTCTGAGGTTGAGCGTTTGCATAAGTCATGGCGTAATAAACTAGGTGGCAGCGTAAGGGCTACAAGTACAACAATACAACAACATAGGTGTTTTTGTTTGTGTAATAAATATTTGAATGTCAAAACAATAAGTCAATATTTAAATGTCAAAAGCATTAGAAAAACAAGACCACAGAAACAAAAATCATTTAAAATTGATGGAATAAAACCATTGGGCATTAGTCTATGAATAAAATACAGATTCTGGAACAAAATTTGTGGAATAAAATTTGTCTTCTTCGCAGACAATCAACCAACATATAGTGTTTTTTTTCGTTTAAAGTTCAAGATATTTTAAAGCTATATATGTGTGTGAAGAAAGCAACGATTTTAAATGCTTTTCATCATAAAGAAGAATGTTTCTATTAAGAACTAGTTTTGAACTAGTTTTTGGAATGAAATATTTATAATTATTTTCTTTTGTTTCACTTTTTCACAAAAATAAATTAAAAATTTCTTGTTTTGTAAATAATTTTATTTCAAATATCTATCCGAACATAAATAAAATTAATCAACATTTGACATTCAAAATTCACAACAAACAAAAATCCAATAGCAGCAAAAAATTGTTTACTTTCTTAACGCTGCCACCTAGTTAAGTACGCCCTGGCACAAGTCAATAATAAATTATTTTATACCATTTCGTTCCGGTTCAGTTTTAAAGATAATATGAAATATTAAAATATGTTTCTTACTTGCATCCATTAGTTTGTCTGATGGAGCAGCTAAATTTCCAAAACCTGTTAGAGACTGATAATTCTTAAAGAATACAAAAAGCTCGCGGTTAAAATTTCATCCATGTTCCTAAGCTCATTACAGCATTTTTCACATTGCAATTTTGGAATAATTTTAAATGCAACATACTCAACGAAGTATCTCATGGAAACCAGTTCAAAATGTATGTTCTCAGAAACATTAAAAATATCTTCTAAAAAGTAATCTGCGTATACATCATCGTCAAAATCAACATCACCCCTTTCATTAGAGCCTATTTCAGTATGTTCATTTGAAGAATAACACTGCTCTGCAAAAAAATAACTTTTTGTCGCGCCTTTAAATAAAACTATGTGGACTATATGGATTTTGATGCGCTAAACACGAATCCGTTTTCGGTTTTTTTCCATCAGGTCCAAATTTTTTTTTATGGGCGTGGCAATTTTTTGCCACTAAATTAGCCAGGTACGTAGACATATTTCACCTTAACTCGGGAATGAGTCATTCGATTTTAAAAAGTAAAACAACCGAAGATGTGTAAAAAAATTGTTTATCGTTTTGGAAATATTCAGAAATTAATCGAGAAAAAATTTTTTTCATGCAAAATTCTTAATTTTTTCAGATTAAAAATGAAATTAAAAAAATTTTAAAGCTAATATTTAACACTTTGCACCTTTATCTAATAGTTACAGATCTTAGAAATAAAAAAAAGCTATAAACCGTAAATATCGGTTATAAAATTTAGATTTTATTTTCAATTTACCGCAGGTACCCAATGTTGTAATGCTACCAACCTTTCATATGCGTGACGATAGCATTTCGTTAGGTGAACAGGTAAAGGAACTAAAGTACAACGGTATTTTGCATGGATCTTGGATTTAAAAGTTATAATATAGTATTTTTCACTAACCTGTAATTTTAAATCGAGAAAATTAGAGTAGATTCTAATATTTATTGCAGCAGTATATATGGAAATGATGGACAATAAGTGAGTCAGTTTTTATTTGATATCGTGCGGCTAAAATCATTTGGAAATCCAACAAGTAAACCTTATATTCCAAATCAAACTGATCTGAATAACTTAATTCGCTCTCAAAAAACAAGTCTGAGCTTCTTGCATCAAAATTAAAACGTTGTAATTTGGTGCAAAAGGACGTGAAAGTCTCGTACTTCCGAAATACTTTTCGGTAACAATATATCATAAGTATCAATTTGGTCAATCTCGTCTTGTTCAAGTTCACAGTTACTGGAAAAACTTGATTGAACAATTTTAGCAACCATAACTTTTGCCAACATAGATAGTATTTAACCCGTCTATGGAAGGGTTGCTATTGTTGCCTTCCTTTTGCCGCAGTACAGAAAATTTATTTTCTAACTAATGTATTTCTAACATAATGTATATCACCCCCTTCTTTTAAAATGTCATTAACCAGTAAATGGACTGAATTAAGAGTGAGCTTCATACCATTAAAAAAAAAAACACGCTTATTCTGGTCAACGAATTCCACGTCATCCAGATATTTTATAAAATTTTTTATAAATTTGTGAGGTTCATTGTTAACTTGAACTGCAAATCTGTAGCAGTTATCGCCATAAAGGGAACCGCTATTAAGATAATCGAAAATCTCACCAATTTTTTTCACAAACTGAGCTGTTGAAAGGGCCACATCTGCGGAACAGCTCTTAAATTGTGTAGTTTTGCATATTGTTTTAATAGCAGCTGTAACAGTTCTGCTATAAAATTGAGTTGCGAATCTCACGCGATTTTTTTCATATTATACTCCAGATAGAAAACAATGTTTTTACCATAAAAACACACGCATTAGTACCAATACTTTTAGTTCTTAAAAAAACCTGTTGTTTCGAATCCATCTATTAAATCTAAACTCTGATTATACCTTAACTCTTTTCTTATGATCATTTCGTCCATAACCAAAACCATTTACTTAGAATTTCTTTCGCCCAACTGTGCGCATTTTTGCTTTACGACCTCAAAGGAATTATTTCTTAATAATATATGTATGTGAATAAGAAAATGAGCTTAACAATTATTTGTATTAATGTAGAGTACAGAATATGTATATTATTGTGTAGATGTATATTATATATGTAGTGTTAATACCTACATACATGTGCAATATCTGATGCAATTTTTGAGGACTACTTTCTACTTCGTAAAATAAAATATCCATAGTATATATATATATATATATATATATATATATATATATATATTCAAATTACCTTATTGGCAATTATACATATTACAAAAAAGTAGTTTCCTTTTTTAACCTTCTGAGCACTAGATGATATGAACTTATAGATTTCCCATGAAGAATGCTCACGCAGTAAAGTTATTAGAAAAAGTTTAAGCATATCTATTCTATGTACAAGAATTTTTTTATAAAAACTTTTGTACGGAAAATTTTTTGATACACAAACTTTTCGATATAAAAATTATCCATATAGAATATTTGATAAAAAATGAGTTGTAATGAAACATTTTCTTTCTATACATATATATTTTACAAAAATATTTTTATTTTAAAATGTTTTCTATTGAAAGATTTTTATTACAATTTTTTAGGAAGAGATGTAACTTATGAAATTTTTTATAATGAAAGAATTTTTTTCCATAGAAACATTTTTGTTCTGAAATTTTTTCTACTAACATTTTTATTATGAAAGAATTTTTTACTATAAACAATTTTTCATTATAAAATATTTTTTATCTAAAAATATTAATTGTGATATTTTTTAGAAAAATATATGAAACATTTTATAATATTTTCTATGGAAAAAATTTCAGTGTGTGCAGACTAAACATTGTAGAAAATAAAAATTTATGTACATTTGGACAAAACAAAACAATAAAAGGACAGTTTTCTTCGGCCTCAGCAATAGTATGAAAGAACTATTATAATTAAATAACAGCCATACTTATGTATGTGTGTACATATGTATATACATATATACAAACATGCACAACAAATAGTGTAAGAAAATATATTAAGTTACTCAAAAATTGTGTTTGCAAAAAACATGAGAAAGGGAATAAATAAATCATTGGATTTCGAAGCACAAAATTTTTGAATTTTAGTAATATATGGCGTGCACCATCTTTATATTATAGAGTCTTTGCTCCCACCTTTAGTTTTTTATCCAAATGAATCAACTTTTTAAGGTACGGTCGCATATACTTATAAAGTTTTTGTGTAATCTTTTTCAGGCATTAGACATTTTCCCGGCCAAATTTGCCCTAAAGCGAATAAAAAATCGTAAACCTTTAAAATGTCTTCTAGATCTCTTACACATCTTTACCCAGCATTTCCCGCCCGATATTGAATTGTTTTTTTTTTCTCAGTTGCATTCATCATGTAAAGGTAAAGAAAATTACACACGATCATAAATATTGTAGCTCAATCATTAACAATGTTTTGAAACGAAAATATAATTTTCTGTAAAGATCTTCAAACAAGTTTGCATGTGTTTTTTGCTTATTTTTTTTTCACCATCCCTTCAGTACCATAAGTTAAATTTTATGAAACCAACTTTTAACCAACTTTTTTGGTTTCTCCTTTTTTCTTCGTTTTTTCCCTTACCGCCGGCACCAATAAAGACATTAAAATTTTATTTCGTGATTTGTTCTACATGCGTCTTCTTATAGTGTATATTCTTTGCTAATACTTAGTACCTAATACGTAAACTTCAAATAATGAATAAAGAAAATTACAATAGTGCAAAACCTTTATTAATAAATTAGAAATGTGCCTAATATCCTATAAAGCAAGGGTACTTAAATTTAGTTTATCTTTAAATTCCATTTAAACACACAATTTCGTTTTTCAGCGCAAAGTTAAATATATCGTGGACAATAAAAATATGACTTTGACTTTTGTTTCTTCTAACAAAAAGAAAATATTGTGATATCGAGAAAAATTTGCTAAAAAAGTTTAAAAAGTTATGTAAATAAAGTTAATTATCATGGAAATAAAAAAAAAGTCACTAAAAGAATATTTATTTTAAAAATATTCTTAACACAATAGAAAAACTTAAAATAATATATGCCCCTGTGTAACCTTAGACATTCCAATAACTTCAGACTACAGGGAGCTCATACTACTATGATGTAGAGATTGCTTCTTCATAAATAAATGAAACTTTTAAAACATGATGCCAAATGAAATTGAGAATGAACAAAATAGTATTGTATACCGAGGAAATGTTTTAAATTTCATGAGAAACAATTTAGTTCAGAAGAGTTAACGACTTTTATTTATGTCAATTTAATTAATATGCACATTTTGAAACTATTGAAATAATACTCTATAAATCATAATTAATAAAAATTCACAAACACAAATCGCAAGTAGAGAAATATATAATATTGTTTGCTTTCCTGGAATATTGCGTAGTAGTTAATTTTATATATTAATGCTGGGCTAGGTAGATAGGTTACTAGGAATATATAATAGCTGTAACGTCAAGGTTTCACTTTCGCACTTACCTGGAAGAAAATAAAGAAGGAAGTGAGTTCAGCAAACATGGAAACTACAAGTTAACTTTTTTGCAAATAGAGATGCTATGGTAGTTTTGCTATTAATAAAAAATCCTTCGATCAGTGCAATGCAATTAAATTAATCACCCCTATTCTGCGTTTCGATTAAGTCTCCGCATTCAGTTCCGTTGCGATCGAAAATTGGTATTCTGAAGAAAAACGGAATCGAAAGAAAAAGAAGAAGACAACAATGTTTACAAAATTAATAGCATCACTGTGGATGTGGAAATGAAATAGCAAAATAAGCAAGTTTGTTATCATTTTCATAAACAAAATGTCAATTTAATACAAAAAGTTGTATGTATACATAATTAAAAATAAGTTCTTGATAAAGTTTAATAAAATAATTGTTAAATAAAATAAAAAAATATAAAAACAAACTAAAATTAGTTGTTCATAAACGTATTACAGTGCAAAGAATCTTGGTCGCTGGTGGTATCCGCATGCAATGTCTGCTTTAGACGCCATTAAATTTGCCAATTTTTCATACTGCTCTGGTGACCTGTATACATAAAAAAACACATCAGATTCGGGTATAAAAATTAACAATTTAGTTTTTTCAATCGTTTCTGAACATTTTATCTCATTTTCTACTTACATTTTTTTCTATTTTAAACTTTTTAACTAAAAAACACGGATAAAGAAAACCCCTCCGTTAACAAAAAAACAACTGAGAAAAACGGAGCTCCGATCGTAATGCAGAATACATACAATCGAAAGAAACTGAGCGGAATCGAAACGCAGAATACCAAAGCTACCAGACGGAGAAAATTTCGATTCGAATCGAAACGCAGAATAGCCCCAAATAAGAAAACATCATCCTTTACTAAATTCTGCAGACCAATAAAATATGAATTCAAAAAAGAAACTCATGATATCATTAAGAAAGAAGTAATATTAGAGCTCTAATTTCAACACTACAGCCATACAGATTCGTGTAATAAAAAAATCATGGTACAATGGCAATCTTATCTTATAAATAAATACTTCACAAAACAAGTAAAAGATGACGAAGAGAATGTTTAACGTACCCGTTAGTGGTTTACTCGTTATAATCTATACAATATATTCCAAAACAGTGATGCTAACAACAGGAATAATATTAAGATCCCAACAGAGGAGTCTAACAAATAAAAATGTAGATATACAAATAATGTAATAATAACAAACAAATGTAAAATAATTTCATAGACTTAGTTACATACAAGACAGTGAATCTTAAGACTAAGCAACAAATTCAATTATATTTCGATATTATTAAAGCATATGTATATTTTAAAATTATAAAGTGCGTATATGGCTTTAAAGACATCCCAGGACCAGAAGGACCTACCCAAAATTGGTCTATTGAGCAAACAGACAACCCGGACTCGTGTGAGTGCGTACACAAAAGATTAAAAGGTAGAATCGGCCAATTTGAAATCTGGAAACTGATCCCGAACTGTTTGCGACACGTCCTCCAGAGCATTGACACCCTGTATCAGTGAAACTTTAGCACTTAAAGAAACTATTCAATAGTCAAAAGACAGTAAGAGCCCGCAACACAAAGCTGTGAGCTAATGTAGCTGTGGCTGCAGCAGAGATCAATGATTCCAAGCACTTGAACGTTTCGATCCCCAATACACAACATAGGCGCAGCAGATGGGCGCATGGTCGTCCGTTAAAGCATTGGCTTGACTATCGCATAGCTAGGTTTCATGTTTTTTCGCAGTAGTAGGTGTTGCGCTTACCCTGACATTTACTACACTTCCAAGTGCTTGGACAGTCTTTTATAGTGTGATTTTCTGTCAGACAACGAGAGCAATAATCAAAAGTCAATATATGCCGCAGTTTTCGGTTGTGTGTCAAATGTCGGAATCGATAGCACCCATGTTGCGGGGCTGAAGGGCAGGTTGATTCACCTTGCGAAACTTTCCCTGGAAAAGAGTTGGCGTCGCCTTCAAAGATGGACCCGATGCCTCCTCCGTTTCCTTCAACAATGCGGCCTCATAAAACATTACTAAAACGTCGATATTACTAAGAAAGAATGAGGTTCAGTAAATGTAATTATATATTATAAATGGTTAAAATGACCATTTTAGTGATTGGTCATTTTACAACCGCATTCTGTTTTCAGACGTCGCACGCGGTTTTTCTTTTATTTACTAGGTGAGACTTTAAGCTAAGATATAAACCTTTGAAATCGACTAGTTAAAAAAATAGTTATAATGGACTTAAAACGAATTTTAATGGTACAAGAGTGACACATTAAAACTTGTTATAAAAGTTTGTTTTACACACAGCCTGATATATTAAATCCAATTTACAACTTATACTTATTAAGAAATTAAAATTGTGCTAAACTTTGGCCCCTGTGAAATTTTTAATACGATTGGTAAAAGGCTCGAGTTTCGAACTAGTTTGAGTTGAAATTTAGTTAATTAAATAGCATAAACAATACAAACATTGATTGTATTTACTTGATATAAAAAGGTATTAATGAAGAAGACGTAAACTTCTATTTAAGTTCATAATAGACATTATATGTAAGCTTTTATGGCAAATTTGTAAATTTTAAGTTGTCTAATGTATGTAAGTTAGATCTTAAAATTATAAAAATAACGAAGTTTTGAAGAACTATTATTACTTAAACAATATTAGGAACTTTGTTTTTAAATAGCCTTGATTTTCATCTTTTAAAAGTAACTGAATCTGAATTTGTTGTTTTGTTTTTGCTTTCTTTTTTTTCGTTTTCCTTACTTTTCCTCACTGTGTCGCCTAACGGGCCAAAATCCAAATCATTACCTAATTTAAGAATATGTCCCATAAAATGTGTTTTCGCATGAAGAGTGGAAAATCCAAATATGTATGCTGCCTTAAAACTATCATCTTCTGGAATGTTATGCCTGAATTGATGATGATTTTGTATCAGTTAAAGCTTGTGCAACTTTTCCATCAATCATTGTGAGACACATTTTAAAATTTACTTCGATTTCCTGGTCATCAACTGCAAATGCAGCAGGTTGAGGGTCATCAATTTGATCTTTTATTTTTAGGACTTCTTCAATTATAATATCTGCTGTTTCTTTCCATACATTAATTTCTGTTGCTCTGCTGCTTGATGCCTCTAACCTGGTATAACTTTTTGTTAAGCGCAATAGAACGAAAGATACCATATATAAGTCAGCATTTGATGTATATTCGGCATTGCATTGCTTTTATTGTCTTTGAGCAGAGGACCCATCAGATCCCCGTTTAGAATTTAAAGTAATGCTGGTATTTGCAAATTTTTTCAAGCGATCAGCATGAAACGTATTTAACAGCCGCTCGGCAGTGCGTTCAAGATCTTGCAATTTAATTTCTGCTTAAGTGGAAGTGACAGTTATAGCAGTTTTTGGGGGTAAACATTCTTCTTTGACAGAGACTAAATCCCTATACTCTGGGAAAATCCTAGAATTGTTTTCATTGGCCTGTTTTCTCAATTCCTTATATTGGTTTTCAGATAATTTGAAATCAAAAATAATGCTAACGCCTCTTCTGGAGTAAATTTCTTGTCTTCATTCGGTGTAGAAATATTTTTCAAAAATACTTTTTTTGCGCCTTGGGCTTGCTTCTATTACTGTTTCATATATTCCATTTTCGATTTCTTACATTGTGTTGGTTGAATTAGATGCAAAAATGAGCCCTTGATTATTGGAGATATTTCTTCATTGATATTCTGAAGTTTGCTCTTCTTCGAGCTCTTTCACTACATTCATCAATTGGTTTTGCTGACCGATCCACATTTAGTATTTGTAGATATAATATCGAAAACAAGTTCCTGTGACAACCAATAATGGTTACAGAGTATTCTATATATTCATATAGCGTGATATTAATCTTTTTCTAAAATTTCTAATGCTTTGTTTTTGTAGTTCAATTTCTTCTGTACTGTATATACTGCCTGGTGTATGCAATTCAATATCGTGTAAATCATATTGTTGAAAGAAAATATCGGCGAGATCTCTGTAGGTGTACTTACCCATAGTTGAAATTTTAATAAATAACATTTATGAAAAAATTACTTTAAATAATCTTACTCCCAATTAAATATCGAAAAAATTCTGGTAGACAGGTAACATCACAATCAATAAACGAACACGTTCTCACACGCACAAACGAAGGATGAGAGGACCACAGTACAAACAATAGACGTGAACCCTTGACGTATCGTTTTTCTACGAATTTCTCTTTTAATTTTTAATGGGTTTTGATTTTGTACTTCTATCTGTAACAGCGCTTGTTATATATCAATTGTTTTTACCATAATTAGTTGAGATATTAGACACAGTTGTGAATATAAACATATACACTATGTCAAAGTAATTCCGAAAAAACTATCTTATACCTTTATAGTAAAGGTAAATGAAATTAAAAGCTAAAATACTTTTTCATCTGAAATCCGTCTTTCATAAAAGCAATCTGATAAAAAAGTACTTCAAAAATGAACACAAGAGAAAAACACATATTTTACTCAAAAAATATTTAACGTTGCATCATAAAAATTGCTCTGGTGCTCACGGTCGGATTGTGAGGAGAGTTAAGACTATAAGAACTCTCTAAACGAACATTTACGAACTTTAGAAGTTATGCTCTATTAAGTGGTAGGATTTAGGAAAATTTTGGATCTTTAAAGTAAATAAAAAAGTAAATTAATTTCAAAAACTTAACCTATTTTTTCCTACTAGTATAGCTAACAAATTGGGCAATTATACAAAATTTATTTTCTTTAGAAATCCTTTAAAACAAAAAAGTTATAGATGATTAAAAATTAAAAATTTATTAAGAAATTTTGTATTTTATCAAAATAATGAAAATGTCCATTTTGAATCACCCTATTCACTGTGATATAGTTAAAATAAAGTTTCAATTTTTTGGTTCCTGAGTTATACAAGTGTCTATTTCGAATGATCTTTCACATTTTACAATTAGTGATAGTCTAAAAAATTAGTTTTGGCCGCCTTCTCGCGAAATGGTCCACTGTGCGTCGGACATGCCACTCACTAACTGGATGCGTTTTCATGACCCGACCTACTATCAGCCGGTAGACGAAAGTTTCTCATGACGAATAGCAACTAAATCATTTGCATTTATATTACGCTCAAGAAATTTGCATGTATAACGCTTATGCAAATTCTTTATATATTCTTGTCAACATTGGAGACAACAATGACTTTTCGGTATCTATTGATTAAACTTATTGCAGACTCATATTTAGAAGGTTAAGGAGATGCCAGTATAGGTCCATATACGAAAAAATTACATAGAGTAAGAGCTTCTGGCTAATTGGGATTATCCTACAAAGGACAAGCACAGTTAAAAGCTTTTCGAATGATTACCTTACACACTGACCCTCTTTGTCAAAACGATGTTTAAAAATTCCAAAGCCTCCCATATAGGGCGTACCTTTTGGGATAAGTCGCTACGAAAGAGCTTTAACTCCTAAGGTAGAGCACATTCGAGCTTGACTTTCAATTTCCCGAGAAGCTCCTACGAAACTTGTTTCATTATCGGAAAATATTGTCGGTCGACAGCTTCGTCTAGCAATGAAACGATGAAAAACAACCAAAAAGCATTTGATAGCAAGTCTGTCGTTGTTTCTAAATGAAAAAAAAAAAAAAAAAAACAGCTAAGATGCAGTAATCCACTACAGTGCGAATGAGCACTTTAATCCTAGGGAGCCAATATCCAATACGTATAAAATGCAGCATCAGCTGATTTGTATCGTGAATTGAAATCAGATATAACAAGAGAACTAACTCTAACAAGAGAACTGTAAAGCGACTTGAATATGACAAAATAATCTGATGTTTTTCAGTCTAAGAACAAGAAGGAGATTTTACTAAACTCCCACTTAACCTCATTACTCCATTACTATCTAAAAGGATTAATGGACTTTAACGAACTTTTTGTTTAATAGGCTTTAACTAAAGTTATTGAAATTTTTCAGTAAGCATAGATTTTTTTCTATAACACTACTACGGGAGTTCTGTGTCACTAAAACTCCAAATTCTGTACACAATAAATATAACATCTTTTAAAAAATGTGTTATATTAGAGTTTGCAACTTATTCTGAGGATTCCATACAACTAAAAAAGATTATCTAGATACACGATGGCTTCAGATAGAAGAAACTGTCGAAAAGCTCCAGCTTTTTGAATCGAGCGAAAATATTAAAGCGCGACTCCAGGATCAATTTGATTTCTGCGTTGACTTAAAACAATATGAGAAATGGTCGATATGATAAAGCCGTGGAAAATCAGTCGTGAAAATACAAGCTCTAACGAACGGTTTGCAGGAGCTGTGAAGACGTTCAATCCATCTTGCCAGTTGCTTTTCAGCGTATTTACTTTCTTGGATAAGATTCTGGGAACACCCATTGTGAATATTGTTCACGAAAGTATGACGTACCCAGCCCTTGTTGCACACAGCTTCCGAGATGCCTTATATATGAATATCTACGAAATCGCCTGAAAATTTTTACAAATACAATCAATGTCAGCTTTAGGAATTAATGAAACTTTTTCCACCAAATCGGTTCTCCCTTAGATTAATGGCCCCGATATTACTTATAATATGGGGCAATTTGCCTTTGATTCAAGTTTTCGTAATTCCAGATCTTCTTTTTATCAAACTAGGCCTGTTGATCTACTTTAGGCAGAGATTTGTAATCTCAGAGTGAAATTAATCGTGATCGACTTTTATAGAAGCTTCTGTAGAAGATAATTTGAATAGAATTTTTCTCTGCTACTGGGAGTTGGAAGAAACACATAAGAAAATAAAGTTTCTTCCGCTGATAAGTTTTGTGAGGAAAATTATAAGAAAACGAAGCGGCGCGACTGTGGCGGTCGTTATGTAGTGACGCCACGCTTCGGATCGGAATTTGATCATCCCGTCAACTTGGACTCTTCAGTGCGGAATGTCAGGGAGCAATTCTTGAGAAGTGGTCCTCTTTTTTTCTTCGCAAACCACTCATACCCCAGCGCGCTCTTTCCAACTGCGTTCCTTATTTGGCCACACGAATATTGTTACACTTTGCACAGGATTTAGATGCACAGTAGTGTTATAAAATCAAAACCGGAATTATAAAAGTGAGAACTATTTTTATGATTCAATTGAATTCATATCATGTTAGGCATACTAGGAGAAATAACAAACAGCTCTTAATTAAAAACAGAAACTACGTCAGATGCAATGAAAGTGTGTGTTTACGGCCAAATTTTATTATTCTTCTGTAAAATTGTTGTTTTGGTAAACATGCACAATAACACATGAGTTGGTCAAAATAAATATCTTGTGTGGCAAGCTTAAACAGTCAAAGAAACGAAAAGGGGCTAAAATGTGAGCTAAATTATACAAATGGTTTTAGTAATCAATATTACCCCATTTCAACGAACTCTTCGAATTGATATCCAGGAGTACAAGGTTTCTCATAATGTGCGCGTCATCGCAGTCTGTCACTGAATGACTACAAAAGTATATGAAAGGAAAAATTAATTGATCCTGGAACGAACCTTCATTAGACTATCTTAGGTTCTTTTACATTTTCGTACCAAAAATAATATTTGAGGTAATTTCCAATAAGGGAGGTTGGAAAAAGATTAAAGCGTTCATCTTTTGATTTTATTTTAAAATATTTTTAGTTATGTTTATAGGCATACATTTTATAAAATCTATATACATATATATATATATATATATATATATATATATATGTAATATATTCATTTGTATATATTTTCAGATATGAATTCTGTAGAACATCTACAGCGCGGTCAATTCTAACAGGCATTTCTCCGTAAACTTATTACCGCAGATTGTTCCTTCAAGATTGTATTCTATAGATTTTGATAGATTACCATTGTATTCTAAAGTCGCAATTGAGGATCAGCGATCTCACAGTTGCCGTGGTATGAACATGGGCCAAAAAATAAGCGGCAGTGTAAAATCTGTTAACAGAAATGACACACCAACTCCTTTCAAACCAATCATACCAAGGGAATTAGCTGTCGATTTTTCAAAACCAGCACGAATTGATATATTATTAGATATGCCACCAGCAAATAAGGAAACTCAACTTAGGCATTCCTGGAACTCTGAAGATAGATCTCTTAATATTTTCGTAAAAGAAGATGATAAACTTACTTTCCATAGACATCCAGTCGCGCAAAGTACTGATTGTATACGTGGCAAAATTGGAATGACCAAAGGATTGCATATTTGGGAAATATACTGGCCAACAAGACAAAGGGGCACTCACGCTGTTGTTGGCGTTGCTACATCTGATGCACCCCTTCATTCGGTTGGTTATCAAAGCTTAGTTGGTTCTTCCGATCAAAGCTGGGGTTGGGATTTAGGAAGAAATAAGATATACCACAACTCCAAGAACTGCGCGGGCGTTACGTATCCTGCTATACTTAAAAATGATGAAGCTTTTTTGGTTCCTGATAAGTTTTTAGTAGCCCTTGATATGGACGAAGGAACATTGAGTTTCATTATTGATCAGCAGTACCTTGGAATCGCATTTAGGGGCTTAAAAGGTAAAAAATTGTATCCAGTAGTTTCAGCTGTGTGGGGTCATTGTGAGATAACTATGAGATACATCGGAGGACTTGACCGTAAGTAATATAAATTAAGTATTATAGTTTACATATGAGTAAAAATTAAGTTATCGAATATAACGCGTGCACAAATACTACACACTCCTTAATGATTATATATATATATATATATATATATATATATATATATGTATATATAAGTATATATATATGTATATATATATGTATATATATATATATATATATATATATATATGTATGTATATATGTAAATATATATGTATATATATATGTATATATATGTATATATATATATATATATATATATATATATATATATATGTATATATATATGTATATGTATATATATATATATATATATATATATATATATATATATATATATATGTATATATATATATGTATATGTATATATATATATATATATATATATATATATAAATATATATATATACATGTATATATATATAGAGATATATATAAATATATATATATTGTTACGTTTTTAGACCTTTTCGTAAAAACGGTTTTATTACTTATCCTTCAAGGATTCGTTTTATTGCATCAAATTAAAACACGGACAAATTAATTTTAGAAATATAATGCGGCAACACTTTATTTATTACTTTATTAACACGAGTATTTGTACTACTCAACACTTACCGATGTTAACACGTCTGTATTTGAAATCACACTCACTCGCTGAGCTCTGGCACCGCCTTTATATAGCAAAAATGACGTCGTCTGGTAACCTCGCGAAACTTCTGGGCATGGTGGTTATATTTTACTTGACATGGATCTATATACGTGTGTTTGTATACATGACAATGCTGACTTGATTGTTTTGCTTATGGTAACTATGTGTGGTTGTATGTATGAGTGTTCTGTGTGTTTTGCCTATGGTAACTATGAGTGGTTGTATGGATGAGTGTTCTGTGTGTTGTGTGCTTTTGTTTCTTCTTCTGCTATGTGTATATGGTTGTGTATACTTGTGAACCTGTTTAGCTTTATTAGCAGCGAATACTTGCATACAAGATCATTAAGAATAATATCTCTTTGCATTTATGTTGCTAGGTTTTTCGTTGTTGTTGTTTACACTTATTAGTGGCACATTTCCGTTAATTTGAATATTATCTATATAGTGTTGACCAGGATTGTAACATTTTGACAACTATAGATTAATTGGCAGTGCTGCCAAGTACATATAGCCACATTGTCGTTTTATTTGAATTTATTTCTAATCTGTGTAACACTGCCGCCCACTTAAACCTGTTCGACCCGAATAGGCATACAATCACCTCTTCCATAGTGCGCCAATGGTTCGAGATGTACTATCTTCATTTTCGTCCTTGGGCTATTATGCTTCTGTATCCGGTATACAACGTCATTCACTCTCTTAATCACTTTATACGGGCCATCCCAGTGAGTCTGTAATTTTGGGGACAATCCTTTCTTCCGTTGTGGGTTATAAAGTAGAACCAATTGTCCTTCCATAAATCCCTCCGAGTTTGCTGCGCGGTCATACCTAGCCTTCATCTTGTCACTGACGATCTTGATTCTATTACACACGAAGTCATGCAGTTCGTTTAAGTCCTCCTTCTCTTGGGACGTCATAGCTCCTTCTTCTACAGTTGGCTTAACACCAAACTCCGAATCACTAGGTAGTTTTAATTCCGTTCCGAAGATAATTTTGGCTGGCGTTCTCGATGTTGAGTCGTGTACAGCTGACCTATATGCCATCAAAAATTTGGGGATGTGCTCGTCCCAATCCCTCTGATGGTTGCTTACTACTTTTCGTAGGTACTCTTCTAAGGTGCGATTGAACCTTTCTACCATGCCATCAAACTGTGGATGCAACGGCGTCGTTCTGGTTTTCTTTATCCCATATAACTCGCACATTTCCCTGAATATGGCAGACTCGAAATTCCTCCCTTGGTCGGAATGTAATTCCATTGGGACACCATAGCGACATACCCAGTTGTTGACGAATGCATTTACAATTGTCTTTGCTTCCTGGTTAGGTATAGCATATACCTCTGGCCATTTACTGAAATAGTCCATTACCGCAAGTACATAACGATTCCCGGCTTCAGTGATGGGAAAGGGACCTGCTACATCCATTGCGATCCGCTCGAATGGTGCTCCTGAGTTGTATTGTTGTAGCTGTCCCCGGCTTCTTCTTACTGGGCCTTTGGCTGCTATGCACTGTGGGCAGTTTTCTATCCAGTCGGCTACGGCTTGTTGACATCCAACCCAATAAAAACGCTGCTTCAGTTTCTCAAGTGTTTTTGTTACTCCAAGATGACCGCCACTAGGTCCATTATGAAACTCCTGTAAAACTTTACTTATCTTGGAGTATGGCACAACTATTAAATTTGAAGTTGTTTTGCCATCTATACTTTCCCATACGCGGTATAAACAACCTTTTATTACCTTGAGGCTCTTCCACTGAGCCCAATAAGATTTGGCGAGTGAGCTTTCAGCCGAAATTTCATTCCGGGATGGTCGTCTGTCCTCTTCTTTGGCCGGTATAATTTTCCTTAGTATATCGTCGTCCCTCTGTGCCGCTGACCAGTCTTTATCAGGGACGATGTGCATTAGCCGAACATCCACAACGCCTTCCTTTTGCTCGGTTCTAACACAATGTTTACACTCTAAACAGCAGGGTCTTCTCGAAAGAGCATCCGCAGCTCTGCAGGCGCTCAATTCACCTTGCCAGTTGCCTTCAGGATTTTTAAACTGCAATAGCCATCTCAGTGCAGTATGATCGTCGGTCCTTAATGTAAAGTGTTGACTATACAGGTACTTATGGTAATGTTTAATGCATTCCAATACCGCCAGAAGCTCACATCGTGTCACACAGTAATTCCTCTCAGGTTTTGAGAGTACACGGCTGTAGTACCCTATGACCTTCTCAGTGCCATTAACTACTTGGGATAACACATCCTCTATGCCTTAACCGCTCGCATCAATAGCCAGCACAAATTTTTCTCCAGCTATGGGATACGCTAGCACTGGTGACGTACATAATAATTCTTTGAGTTTCTGGAATGCATTTTCCTGTGGCTCGCCCCAATGGTATGATCTCGATTTCTTTGTCAGCTCATGCAGGCTTGCAGCTACACTGGCAAAATTCGCACAAAACGTCTGTAGTATGTACAAAGGCCCAAAAAGCTGCGCAATTCATTCATGCAATTCATTTTATCTTCATCTGTTGAGATTCCGTCTGCTGTAACACGATGCCCCAAATACTTTACTTCTTTATATATATATATATATATATATATATATATATATATATGTATATATATATATATATATATATATATATATATATATGTATATATATATATATATATATATATATATATATATATATGTATATATATATATATATATATATATATATATATATATATATGTATATATATATATATATATATATATATATATATATATATATATATGTATATATATATATATATATATATATATATATATATGTATATATATATATATATATATATATATATATGTATATATATATATATATATATATATATATATATATGTATGTATATATATATATATATATATATATATATATATATATATATATGTATATATATATATATATATATATATATATATATACATATATATATATATATATATATATATATATATATATACATATATATATATATATATATATATATATATATATATACATAATATATATATATATATGTATATATATATATATAATATATATATATATATATATATACATATATATATATATATATATATATATATATATATATACATATATATATATATATATATATATATATATATATACATACATATATATATATATATATATATATATATATATATATACATATATATATATATATATATATATATATATACTTAACTTGTTTATATATAGCCTATATTTCGATACCAACAATGTGTAGCTGCTTCACAGATATTTGCAAAAATTATATTTAAAAATTATTTTTAATTTGTTAAATCAAAAACATTAAGAATTTTTTTAAAACATAGACTGTATTCATACGGGTCAAGATTCTTACTTTTTCTTCTTTGATCTTTTATTGGTGTTCACAAAATTCATGTCTTGTTAACGATATGTACATATACTTGTGTACATTTTTGACATTTTTTAAAAAGAAATTCTTTGAAATTGTTTGCCGAAACAAAATAAAATAAAATACATATCAAAATTTATTTCCAATTAAAAATTAGGAATGAGAAAGCAAAACGTACTGACAGTACATGCGCATGAATACTCGTTACTTTTTCCCTCGTCTCTCTCGCCAAAAAACTAGCAATCGTATCAAGAAAACATATGAACATAGACATGTGCACATATTTGAAATGACTCAAATAAAAATTACTATTCCTTGTCTCTACTTAAAATAATAAAATAACAAAACATAGATACAAATTAACATAACAGATGCAAATTAACATAACAGAGATATCCATTAACAATATTTACAAATATTTTTAAGCTTTTTCAAATAATTTATTGAAAAAAATTATAATTTGTTTTTTCAATATTTCGTTACCACTTTGTGTGACTTCAGGAAATTAATTATTTTATTTGTTTGAAAAATTTTTTTATGAAACAGAAATTAAAAAATTATTTGTCAACAAAATACAAAAAGATTCAAACGAAATTTAAAATATATGAACAATAATAAAATATATAAAGCTATACATGCATATATACTTAAAAAAGAAACATTTTTAAAATGAATTTTTAATCCTAGAAGAAGTATCTAAACAAATTTATACATGTATATTGAAAAAATATTCTGAACATTTCTTATTACAACATGTTATTTAAATTTATTAAAAATACCTTGCTCTATTTATTTATAAGTATTAAATTCATTCACTCGTTTTAATTTCTTTTAGTTCACAACTATACGATTTTTACACTTCAATGTATATTTTTTAACTAGCAAAAACTGAACTTGTCGAAGTTTATTAAAATATGAAAAAATATCCCGGTATACTTAAAAAAAATAAAACATAAAAAGCAGTGGTTAGTCATCTATCTGCGAAAAACATGATCATAAAATATGTAATTACAATAAATTTTCAAACACTTGCATGATCTATTTTCGATTAAGCGTTTTTCAATCTTCAGTATAAGTAGAATGTAATAATAAATAACGGAAATAATTGTCACATTTCAAACGTCGAGGATTGTATTTCAATTGCTATAAAAATTTTTTTTTTGTATTTTAAATCGAACTCATTTTACCCATTAGCTTGAAAAATTTTTTAATTCTTTTTTTTTAATCGTGTGACTGACTAATTCGTTTTTGATCATCAAAAGTACATTAAGCAAGCTGATTTTATTTAAAACAACCTTCCAAATGCCAGTAGGGTAGGTAATTTTATACATGTATATACACATACATACAAATGCAATTTCAGAAATCCATATGTATTCCATAAGCATAATAAATAACTTCTATTTATATATATATATATATATATATATATATATATATATATATATTGTTACGTTTTTAGACCTTTTCGTAAAAACGGTTTTATTACTTATCCTTCAAGGATTCGTTTTATTGCATCAAATTAAAACACGGACAAATTAATTTAGAAATATAATGCGGCAACTCTTTATTTACTACTTTATTTACACGAGTATTTGGACTACTCAACTCTCAGCGATGTTAACACGTCTATGTTTGAAATCACACTGATTAATGCTGAGTTCTGGCAGCGCCTTTATATAGCAAAAATGACGTCGTCTGGTAACCTCGCGAAAGTTCTGGGTATGGTGGTTGTATTTTACTTGGCATGTGTGTGTTTGTATGTATGAGTGTTCTGTGTGTTTTGCCTATGGGAACTATGAGTGGTTGTATGAATGAGTGTTCTGTGTGTTTTGGCTATGGTAACTATGAGTGGTTGTATGAATGAGTGTGTGGTTTTGTTTCTTCTACGTGTATATGGCTGTGTATACTTGTGAATCTATTTAGTTTTATTAGCAGCGACTACTTGCATACAAGATCATTAAGAACAACATCTCTTAGCATTTATGTTGCTATGTTTGTTGTTGTTTACTCTTACTGGCACAGCCTTGAATGATCTTGTATATTCTGGAGTATTCCATTTCCGTTAATTTGAATATTATCTATATAGTGTTTGTAACATTTTGACAACTATAGATAATATTGCCAGTGCTGCCAAGTACATATAGCCACATTGTCATTTTATTTAAATCTATTTCTAATCTTTGTAACACTGCCGCCCACTTAAGCCTGTTCGTCCCGAATAGGCATACAATCACCTCTTCCATAGTGCGCCAATCGTTCGAGATGTACTATCTTCATTTTCGACCTTGGGCTATTGTGCTTCTGTATCCGGTATACAACGTCATTCACTCTCTTAATCACTTTATACGGGCCATCCCAGTGGGTCTGTAATTTTGGGGACAATCCTTTCTTCCGTTGTGGGTTATACAGTAAAACCAATTGTCCTTCCACAAATCCCTCCGAGTTTGCTGCGCGGTCATACCTGGCCTTCATCTTGTCACTGACCATCTTGATTCTATTGCGCACGAACTCATGCAGTTCGTTTAAATCCTCCTTCTCCTGGGACGTAATAGCTCCTTCCTCTACAGTTGGCTTAACACCAAATTCCAAATCACCAGGTAGTTTTAATTCCGTCCCGAAGATAATTTTGGCTGGAGTTCTCGATGTTGAGTCGTGTACAGCTGACCTATATGCCATTAAAAATTTGGGGATGTGCTCGTCCCAATCCCTCTGATGGGTGCTTACTACTTTTCGTAGGTACTCTTCTAAGGTGCGATTGAACCTTTCTACCATGCCATCAGACTGTGGATGCAGCGGCGTCGTTCTGGTTTTCTTTATCCCATACAGCTCGCACATTTCCTTGAATATGGCAGACTCGAAATTCCTTCCTTGGTCGGAATGTAATTCTATTGGGACACCATAGCGACATACCCAGTTGTTGACGAAAGCATTTACAATTGTCTTTGCTTCCTGGTTAGGTATAGCATATACCTCTGGCCATTTACTGAAATAGTCCATTACCACAAGTACATAACGGTTTCCGGCTTCGGTAACGGGAAAGGGACCTGCCACATCCATTGCGATCCGCTCGAATGGTGCTCCTGAGTTGTATTGTTGCAGCTGTCCCCGGCTTCTTCTTACTGGGCCTTTGGCTGCTATGCACTGTGGGCAGTTTGCTATCCAGTCAGCTACGGCTTGTTGACATCCAACCCAATAAAAACGCTGCTTCAGTTTCTCAAGTGTTTTTGTTACTCCAAGATGACCGCCACTAGGTCCATTATGAAACTCCTGTAAAACTTTACTTATCTTGGAGTATGGCACAACTATCAAATTTGAAGTTGTTTTGCCATCTACACTTTCCCATACGCGGTATAAACACCCTTTTATTACCTTAAGGCTGTTCCACTGAGCCCAATAAGATTTGGCGAGTGGGCTTTCAGCCGAAATTTCATTCCGGGATGGTCGTCTGTCCTCTTCTTTGGCCGCAATAATTTTCCTTAGTATATCGTCGTCTCTCTGTGCCGCTGACCAGTCCTCATCAGGGCCGATGTGCATTAGCCGAACATCCACAACGCCTTCCTTTTGCTCGGTTCTAACACAATGTTTACACTCTAAACAGCACGGTTTTCTCGAAAGAGCATCCGCATTGTTATGCTTTGTGCCCCTTCTATGCTCAATGCTGAAGTCGTAGCTCTGCAGGCGCTCAATCCACCTTGCCAGTTGTCCTTCAGGATTTCTAAACTGCAATAGCCATCTCAGTGGAGAATGATCGGTCCTTAATGTAAAGTGTTGACCATACAGGTACTTATGGTAATGTTTAATGCATTCCAATACCGCCAGAAGCTCGCGTCGTGTCACACAGTAATTCCTCTCAGGTTTTGAGAGTACACGGCTATAGTACCCTATGACCTTCTCAGTGCCATTTACTACTTGGGATAGCACACCTCCTATGCCATAGCCGCTCGCATCAGTATCCAGCACAAATTTTTCTCCAGCTATGGGATACGCTAGCACTGGTGACGTACATAATAATTCTTTGAGCTTCTGGAAGGTTTTCCTGTGGCTCGCCCCAATGGTATGGTCTTGACTTCTTTGTCAGCTCATGCAAGCTTGCAGCTACACTGGCAAAATTCGGCACAAAACGTCTGTAGTATGTGCAAAGGCCCAAAAAGCTGCGCAATTCATGAAGATTATTAGGTGGATGCCAGTCCCTTACTGCTTTTATTTTATCTTCATCTGTTGAGATTCCGTCTGCTGTAACACGATGCCCCAAATACTTTACTTCTTTCTGGAACAATGCACATTTCTTCAAGCTGAGTTTCAATCCAGCTGATGATATTCGTTCGAGAACTTCTGCCATGTTTTTGAGGTGTTCATCAAAAGTTTTCCCCATCACGATTATGTCATCGAGATATACCAAGCATGTCTTCCAGTGAAGTCCTATCAGTACCTTCTCCATTAGGCGTTCAAATGTGGCCGGAGCATTGCAGAGACCAAATGGCATGACTTTGAACTGCCATAAACCGTTGCCGACACTGAAGGCAGTTTTCTCCTTGTCTTTCTCTGCAATCTCCACTTGCCAATATCCGCTTCGCAAGTCCAGCGTAGAGAACCATTTGGTACCAGCTAGCGTGTCCAAAGTGTCATCGATCCTGGGGAGCGGATAACTGTCCTTCTTGGTTATGTCATTGAGCTTCCTGTAGTCTACGCAGAATCTAGTACTGCCATCTTTCTTTTTAACTAAGACTACAGGCGAACTCCAAGGACCAGAAGATGGCTCAATTACACCATCACGCTCCATTTCACTTACAAGTTCTTTTACTTTATCTCGCTTTGCTAGTGGTACGCTTCTGGGTGGCTGTTTAATCGGCCTAGCTTCGTCTGTGTTAATTTCATGTTTAACCAATGCAGTCCTACCCTGGCTTTGGCTTCCCATGGCGAAGATACTGGCATGCCTTTTTAGTAACTGCTTGGCTTTATTTTTATCTGTCGCTGATAGCCCTGCTACCCATTTCTCTACGTATTCCTCAAATTGTTTACGTTCTTTTGCGGACAAATTAGTAGGCTCTATCTTCTTCTCGCAGTTTATTATTGCCTCTGCTGGAGTACACTGGCCAACATCGGAATTTTCTTTGATGACTTTTTCATGGTCTGACAAGTTAAGCACTCTTATAGGGACTATTCCTCCTTCACTAGTTTTCACTAGAGCTTTCGCTGTTATAAGCTCTCTCTTTAGATCTGCCGGTTCTACAACCCACAACCGATTGTCCTCACAATCTCCCTTCATCCGCGCCCATATGACTGTTTCAGACTGCGGTGGTATTGTCTGACTCTCAATAGCAAATACTCTTGTTACTTGCGGTTTGTTGTCATATCCAACATCAAGGGGTATTTCCACATTACGCCAAATCATCAGCTGTTGTCCCATATGTAGATTAATGCCATGATTAATCATGAAATCGGCTCCAATAATAACCTCATCGACAATATCGGCAACAATAAACACATGTCTCACGCTGATGTTGGCTATAGTCACCTTCACTTCAATCTTACCATAGACAGTGGCAGGCTCTCCAGTAGCTGTACGTAGCCGAATATTGCTTAACCGCTCGCATTTCCCCTTTACTATATCGGGCCTTATTATTGACTGCGATGCCCCTGTGTCTATGGTAAGTACGTGCTTTTCCCCGTTGATGTGTCCGGACGCAGTGAGGTTGCTGTTTTTCTGCTGCATCACTGATATGGAGATTGTGGGGCCCTCGTTTGTGAGAGCTAGCTCTTGCCCCCTAGTGCTAGCTCGTTTTAGTTTAACGGGGACTTTTGGGATGTTGTTTGGTTCACCCGTTTGCTGTTTCTTGGTGGCGAAACAGATCTACCTCTCTTCCTTTGTGCTTTGCAGCTGCGCTGAAAATGACCGGTTTTTCCGCAGTTAAAGCACTTAGGCTTTTCTTTGATAGCCTTCTCTGCCAGCAGCTGTCGCATTGCCTCCTTAACGCTAGCCACTAGGTTGTTATCCTCCTCAGATAAAACCTCCACATTCCGCACTTTACATATCTGTGGCTTGAAAACCATCCTGGCAGTCTCTTGAGCCAGCGCAAATGACACAGTTTCAGCGAAAGTGGATTTCTGCGTAGCGCACACCGCCAGTTTAACATCAGAGTCGCGAATGCCGTTAACGAAAGCCTCAGTTTTAAAATGGTCCAGGAACGGGTGACTCTCGCCTGGATATGTGAGCTGCACCAGACGTTCGATTTCCATTGCGAAATCTTGTAGAGATTCGTTAGGCTTCTGAACTCTACATCGCAATTCCATTCGGTATAAATCGCGCTTGTGCTCACAACCATACTTGCGTTGCAATGCTGCCATTATTTCATTATAGTTGTTTCTGCAGCTTACTGGCACAGTCTCAAGTACCTCTGCGGCTGTACCCTTTAAGGACAAGATCAACTCTATGGCCTTTTCTTCAGCATCCCATCCATTTCTGCTAGCAACCGTCTCAAACTGGAATTTGAAGATGCTTAGTGGTACGCCGCCGTCGAAGCATGGCGCTTTTGTCCGCGTAGAAACCTCCGCAACTGCTCGTACTGGCCCGCCACTACACTCCAGGTTATGCACTTTGTCCTCTAGAGCATGCAATTTCTCTTCAAACTCCTTTGCATGCTGTTCCAGGCCACCGCATTCTAGATGTTGGACTCTATCCGCCAGCTCTGAGAACTTATTCTCGATAGAATCCACCCTCCTGTTAATGGCTTCAGAAACCTCTACCAGGGTCTCGTTCATGGCTTTATTTGACTCCTGTATTTCGGCTACCAGTTTTTCCTGCATCTGCTGAGAATTCTGTTTTATTTCAGTTATTTCGGCTACAAGCTTGTCACTGTTGATCCTTGATGCCTCCTGCATCTGCTGAGAGTTTTGTTTTATTTCAGTTATTTCGGCAACAAGCTTGTCCTGCATCTGCTGAGTTTCGGCTAAAAGCTTTTCACTGTTGACCCTTGATGCCTCCTGCATCTGCTGAGAGTTTTGTTTTAATTCACTTTGTGCATCGCTGATTGCTTTTATCTGCTGAGAGTTCTGTTTCATTTCGATCATCATAGCAGCGAACATTGAATTTATGTCCATGCTGCTGGTCGTGACAGGAGGGCATACCTGCACATCGTCTTTGTCCTCAAACTCGTATGTCCCGATGCCCATGCCGCGATTCTTAAACTCATCTATTAGCCTCTTCTGTAGTTCAGCCTTGTTACCTGCAGTTGGCAATTCCAGCTTGCTGAGCTCCTTTTTCAGCTGTTCAACTTTTAACTCATCAAATTTCATGATTATTTAATTAAATTTTTTTTTTTAATGTCCTTTTTTTTTAAATTGCAATGTCCTTTTAATTATTTTTGCAATCCCACTTCTGACACCAATTGTTACGTTTTTAGACCTTTTCGTAAAAACGGTTTTGTTACTTATCCTTCAAGGATTCGTTTTATTGCATCAAATTAAAACACGGACAAATTAATTTAGAATTATAATGCGGCAACAATTTATTTATTACTTTATTTACACGAGTACTTGTACTACTCAACACTTAGCGATGTTAACACGTCTATGTTTGAAATCACACTGATTAATGCTGAGTTCTGGCAGCGCCTTTATATAGCAAAAATGACGTCGTCTGGTAACCTCGCGAAAGTTCTGGGTATGGTGGTTGTATTTTACTTGGCATGTGTGTGTTTGTATGTATGAGTGTTCTGTGTGTTTTGCCTATGGGAACTATGAGTGGTTGTATGAATGAGTGTTCTGTGTGTTTTGGCTATGGTAACTATGAGTGGTTGTATGAATGAGTGTGTGGTTTTGTTTCTTCTACGTGTATATGGCGGTGTATACTTGTGAATCTATTTAGTTTTATTAGCAGCGACTACTTGCATACAAGATCATTAAGAACAACATCTCTTAGCATTTATGTTGCTATGTTTGTTGTTGTTTACTCTTACTGGCACAGCCTTGAATGATCTTGTATATTCTGGAGTATTCCATTTCCGTTAATTTGAATATTATCTATATAGTGTTTGTAACATTTTGACAACTATAGATAATATTGCCAGTGCTGCCAAGTACATTGTCGTTTTATTTAAATCTATTTCTAATCTTTGTAACAATATATATATGTGTGTATATATAATATGCAATTTATTTGTTGGGTGGTTAAGCAATGTTTATATGCATTTCATTGGCGCTTTATACCAAGTCGTCAGTAGACTTCAATTACAGTTTTGTAACGACACGTTTCCGCTGGATGCTGGGTAGAACTCAGCGGCGTCCAGGGTTGTCAATTGTATATAAAAATACAATAACTTAATGAGTGTGGTTAACAGAAATTTATTTTTACAACTTTCCAAATGGATGATACAAAAAAAATGCTGAGCAATTCTTGTGCGGCAGTGGATTTTCTTAATTTTTTATTCGCGAGTGGATTAAAATAGCTGGAGACGATCCCACTGTTTATATTCTCGGACGGAGACGCTCCTGTTAGGTATATAATTGTGTACGGACGTTGTCCTACCCTAGTACGACTCGAACGAATCTAATCGAGTCACTAGCTATGGATTTCATTCTGCTGTGCCCTTTTATACCTTCGTCAAAACAGAATATTTCTTATTGTCGTATATAAAATAACCTTAAATCAGTGATGCCCAAAAAATGTTTTGTTGTGTATTAGTGAGTAAGAGAGAAATAACAAATTGAGAGAATTTTAATATTTGTAAGATTGAAAAACAGAAAAACTATATTCATATTAAGAAGCAAACATATTAATATATGTACATATGTCCATATTTTTAAACTAAATGATTCAATTTAATTTTTTAAATTTTAAATTAAAATACTCAATTATATATAAACTCTATAATAGTAAAAGATGTTAATATGATATATAAGTATGTTGCGCACAAATTTTGTTTAACTACAACAAAACAAAAAAGAACTTAATAGTACATATAACTCATAATAAAAAATCAAAAAACTTTGTCGAAAAAGAAAAGATTGCAATTAAGAATCTTATGTAAACGATTCTAATCATATAATAATAAAAAAACAGCTGCTACGCACGCGCATTCATCATTGAATGGCCACGCAACATTTTTTGAGTGTGAACCTGAAAAAAAGCAACAAAGCATTCGCTAAACATGTACACTTGTCGAATTACATTTACGGCTAAAAAAAGAGCGTAAGAATATGTGTGAGTTCTCTCCAAACAATTGTTTCATGGACTGGGCATCCCTGCCTTAAATATATAGAACTTGATAGAACGTAACATTTTATTGGTCAATACTTCATTATTATAAAAAATTCCTTCTCTACAATTGCGCAGCAGAATGTTTCTTAATTGCGTAGCAACTCACATTCTATACACTGCTTTGGCAAATATCTTAATTATTACAATAAATTCCTTTCCTCATTCTACTGTACCTTTTATACATATATACATATGTACAAACACATTCAAAGTAGGCATTCTCAGCTGTGGTTGCCTTGGTCATGAGTACAGTCACAGCATGTATGGCGATATGCATATAAGTTGTTATGCAGGTACATGCCTACACACAAAAAGGCCACAGAAAAATTTTTATTTTTTCTTTTGCTCTATTGTGCGACCGTTATATACATTGTGTGTAGGTAAATATATGCCCGTACATGCGCAAATCATTTTAATCACTGACTGCGATATATATATATATATATATATATATATATATATATTATATATATATATATATATATATATATATATATATATATCAGGGATGCCCAGCTCATGAAACAATTGTTTCGAGAGAACTCACACATATTCTTATGCTCTTTCATTTAGTCGTTGAGAAGTGTACATGTTTAGCGAATGCTTTGTTGCTTTTTTTCAAGTTCACACTCAAAAAATGTTGTGCGGCCATTCAATGAAATGTTAATGCTCTTTCATTTAGTCCTCAATGAACAAGCGAAGAATGCGCATGCGTAGCGGTTGTTTTTATTTTTTATTATTATATGATTAGAATCGTTTATATAATAGCATATTTCTGATTTAAGAAAGAACGCTTTCATTCGCATTCTATGAGAAAGAACATTGATTTCGATTTCTCTACACACTTTCTATGCGAACAGTGACTCGATCTAGAACTCGAATGAAAACGTAAGTGTTTTCATATAAAATCCGATTTCTCTTTTAAGAACGTGTTGTCAACACTGAGAATGAAATGTCAAAATCACTCACTTTTTGTTTTGCTTTCGTAAGAGAATTTACATATGCGTATACATACTTATAAACAAAAAAAGAAGAATAAAAAGTAATACTAAAAAATCTAAGCGCAATAAAAAAGTATTTACAAATGGATAACAAGTAGTAAGTATAAACTATTCATATGATATACATATGAATGTATGTGTTTAACAATTTTTTTTTTCAGTTTAAAGAAGTCAACAGTGCAGCAGCTGAAAACATTAGTGCTATTTATGGCAGCAAATCCTGATTTAGCCAGGGGTGCTCCAGTCTTTGGTGCCAATAAGTTTACGGTGGACGAGGAGTGGACAAAAATCTGTAGCAATTTAAATGCGCTTGGACCTCCTTCACGTACTATTTGCGAATGGAAAAAGGTTAGTAATTTTGTTTGTATGTTAGAAAAAAATATCCATTAAATATTTATGGTTTTACAGACCTGGGCAGATTTGAAATCGCGAACAAAGAAAAAATTGGCGAAAACCAAAAGAGCCTTCGAGAGACGGGTGGTGGCTTATACCTCTATAACAATTTAACAGAACTAGAGGTTATTATAGACCGCACGCTGTTTGTATCGTCTGCTGTAGCTCCCGGAGGTAAAGTGTTTGGGGTAGAAGACCAATCAATTAATGATTGTTTTATTGCGCTGGTGGAGTCACCAGCTAGGTGCAGCAAATCTGTTGCAGTGGTTACTCCAACTAGAAGTTTGGAAACTTCCCAACAAAAAATAAAACCTAAAAATGATCAAAACATACCCCGAAATGTCCACCAAAGCACTTTGAATCATCAACAAAACACCACCGCTCTTGCTGCTGGTACAAAACGTCAGGAAAGTTGTTTCAGTGACGGCGAAAATGACCCAACAGTCTCCCATTCAGCAAAAAAGTCAAAAGTTGTTAATGAGCAAATAAATCTCATCCGACGACAGCTTAGAGTAGCGGAGAGAAATGCTGCAACAGCTGCTGAACAAGCCAATTCTATAAAAAGAATGGCTGATGCCGCTGAGGTACAAGCTGAAGCAGCAAAGAGGATGGCTAATGCCGCTGAAGCAACAGCGGCTGGTATAACGGAGCTAGTTAAGGCCACAATAAGGATAGAAAATGTTTTAGAAAAACATTTTTCTAAAACTTAAAAAGTATAAATTATTGTGGCTTGTTTTTATTACTGTTATTATTTTTTTTGTTTTTATAATTTTGTGATTATGCAAAATGTATTAAAAAATTAATCTGATTTTTGTTTCTAAACTAAACTAGTTTTTTATTAATTAATATTTTTTAAGTACATCTACATAACATTAAATTAGATAATTTATTATAAAACATTTATAATAATATAAATGGATTTTTTAAATGAACTTTTGAAAATTTTTAAATCAATGTTATACAAAAAAGGTATTGTATTATAATTAAAGTAACTTTCTTTAATTTTTAATTTAATTTTAATTTTTAGTTTGAATGCACTTAAGTATTTATAAGTTCATGGCAATATTTCTCCTTATTGAATTTGCGCCTATTTCCTCTTGTTCGAATACGTCTACTCGTTTCGTTTTCCACTTCAATTGTTGGCAATGGGCAGTTGTAGGCTATGCACATATTGTGAAGAGCACAGCATGCATTGATTATTTGGGTAGTCTTGTTTGGAGAGTAATGAAGTCCTCTGGAACCTATTATGGAGCGGAATCTGTTTCTTAGTATTCCAAAGCAACGCTCAACAACGTTGCGTGCGCTTGCATGTTTTTTATTGTACTTCCTTTCTTCGGTACTTTCTGGATTTCTGAATGGCGTCATTAGATATGGCTTAAGTTTGTAGCCAGCATCACCTAGATAAATGAAAACAAATTACATTTATAAAAAAATTAAATAAACAAAGAAATTTATGTATGGAAAAATATAGATATATCTATTATGACTACAAGAACTATATGCAAACATCTTACCAAGAATCCATGTATTTCTTTGACCATTTTCATAGGCATTTCGTAGTTTTTGATCAATAAGACTTTGTTCCCATACAAATGCGTCATGGTTGGCCCCAGGGTGTCTGGCATCAACATATGTTATGTATGTTTTGTTGTCACATATCTAAAAATGTAGAAAAAATTTTTGAAGTATATTTAATGATATAATATTTTGTTTAACTTACCACCATAACATTTATACTGTAATAGCCCTTTCTGTTATAGTAAAGGTGCTTCAGGTGATCTCCTGGGGACTTTATTCTCACGTGAGTTCCATCAACGCAGCCAATTATGCCGGGAAAGCCTGTGGATTGAAAAAAAGCCCCTTTGTTTTCGTCTTCAGAACGAACCATTTTTATCCATTCACCACATATACAGTTTTCAAAAAAATCTAAGCATTCCTTAACGATTCGGCATACAGTTGCTGTGGATGTTGACGAACACATTTCATTGCCAACTGTTTGCTGATAGCTCCCAGTGGCTAGAAATCGTAAAAAGGTTGCCAATTTAATGTCCTGTCGAATATTCGTGCTTCTTAAAGACTTTACACCTTGACTTTTAAGTTTTTCCAAAAGAAAAAGGAACACGTCTTTGGAAACGCGAAAGTTTGCAATAAATCTATTAAAATAATTTGTTTTCAGTTATTTGATTGGCATGATAACATGTTTGTATGCACTCACTGGTTGGTAGGCAGCTCCAGAACATTAAATCTATCTCTCAGTTCTCTGCGATTCATTTGAACAGTTTCATCATCGTTATCTGTTTCATTTAAAAAGTAAACAGCTACCGATAAATCCATCTTTATAAAACAAATATGATTCTTTTAAACGCGATATGCACTTCACTTTTTCGTTTGAGTTTTTTATAAATATTATTTTATCTATTTAAATACTTTTATAAAATTAAAACACAAAACTTACAAATATATTTTTAAATTTTCTCACCCTTTTATTTATTGATACCTTCCACCAGCTGATCACACTTACACGCAGTTGTATTAGCTTTAATATAACTTCGTAGTATTTTTTAATACTTTTAACGGAAATATAAAAATTTATGATATGGCATTGCTTCTACTTATTAAAACGTAAGATACCAAAATTGACATACGTAACTTAGTGCGAAAGAAAGTGAGTGCCAACGAGAAATCCAAATTGATTCGAATTCGAGCGAGTGCTTTTCGTTCGCTTAAGTTATCTTTCTTAGCTCAGAAATAGGCCATAAGATTCACAATTGCAATCTTTTATTTTTCGAGAAACTTTTTTAATTTTTTATAATGAATTATACAAATAAGTTGTTTTGTTTTTGTTAAACAATATTTATGCGCAATAGAATTGAGTATTTTGATTTAAAATTTTAAAAATTAAGTTGAATTATTTTATTTAAAAATATGTACATACATATATTAATATGTTTGCTTCTTAATATCAATATAATTTTTCTGTTTTTCAATCTCTTACTAACATTATAATTTGGCTGTAAATATATACATTCTCTCAATTTGTTATTTTTCTGTTAATCACTAATACACAAGAAAAAATTTTTTGGGCTTCACTAATATATATATATATATATATATATATATATATATATATAGTTAAAGCTAGCATCGCTTCTTCTCAGGCTCCCCAATAGCCGTCGGATGTGCCCAATAAAGAACCTCGTGACTTTTGGTCGTCACAGTATATATATATATATATATATATATATATATATATACATATGTGTGTGTGTGTGTGTGTGTGTGTGTGTATATACATGTTGCTTGCATATGTAATATATTATGAATATATATTTAGTATTTATTTTTAAGTTTATATGCATGTATAGTTTTAAGTATTTTATTATTGTTCATATAATTAAAATTTATTTAAATTTTGTTTTAATCTTTTTCACTCTTATTCCATTTACCGTCATCAATGTTAAATGATATCGTTTTGTATCGATGCTTGTAAATTGGTATGCCCATTATCAATATCAAGTGTTATCGATAAGCGTCGATGTAATTTTGGTATACCGTACGCAACGTTAACGTTGGCATCGATATAAATTGACTTTGATTTTGGGTGTCGAAACAGTTTTATTTCTTTTAAAGTTTTTTCAATAATAATTAATGTGTATCAAAAGAGGAAAAAGAAAAAAAAAAACGCTGTGCAATTCCAGAAGTTAGTGGAGGAGATGGAAAAAAATTTTTCACTTGCCAAAGGTTTTCAAGAAGGCAGTCTTGCATGTGATTTGAAAGAGCAGTGGCAAAAAGTATCAATTACACTAATTGCCCTTGGTCCACCGAAAAGAGCAGGTCGTAACCTGCAAAAGGCAAGATATATAGTGTTAAAATGATTGCTGTGTGAAGAAATTTTTGTTAAAGGTTTGGCAGGATTTAAAATTTAACGTGAAAAAAATATTAGTCGCAAACAAGGCAGAGTGCTCGTCTACAAATAGTACTTAGCCCCCTAAAAGAATCTGTGGCAAACTTGCTTCAGTTTCAGAAGCAACTAGACCCTGAAGAAGCTGGCACCTTCGTTAAAAAGAAAAATCTGCGTTGAAGAAACAGATTCCATCGAACGATCATTACGAATTGCTCCAAAAGCACAGTGATGAACAAGCGCAGCTCAGCTTTTAAAGTAGGTACCGAAAAGATTTATTAGAAATAAAAAAGAAGGAACAGCAATTAATGTTGAAAGAAAAGTTTTTAATACAAACTGAAAACAATACAAACAATACAAGCTGTCCACATTGTTAAAGATGCGCTTTAAAAAACGATAAACCATCGACATTGTTACATTGATGTTATGGAATACCAGTTTTGTATCGAATTGATGACGATGTCGATAAAAATTTATACTGATATTAAATTGATGACGATGACGACGACGGTAAATGGAACAAGGGTGTTTGTATTTGGTTGACTGATTGTATTCTTTACAAGTTCTTTATTGAATCAATACAATTTCAATTATAATTCAGTAATTTCAAAATAATCTTAAGAGCTAATTGTAGCAATTATTCTTAGCGAAAGAATTTAAGTAACGCTATAAATCTGTATGTAATACCAAACTGGTTTTGTTTTTAATACGTATCAATGACGTATATTTGGTTGTTAAGTTATAACGATACCTTTTATAATGATCATTAACATAAAATGATTTAAATATAATTATTTGTATTTTACACTAGTACACACTATATCCCTTTTCCTTTTTAGATTTTAAGTTAATAAAAAATTACCAAAATATAATAAAAAAATATTTGATTGCAATTACTATTGGTAATTGATATATTCTTTCTTTCTTATCTTTCCTTTTTTTAAATCTGGAATATTACCATCTTCGTCCTTCACATTTTCTCTATAAAAAAATTCTTCCTCGTCTTTTTTTCATTTCAAAATTCTTCTCCTTCCTTTACTCTTTCAACACGTATATTCTAATTTTTTTCAAGTTTTGCGGAGTACTTGATAACACTATGCAACAGTGGAAAAAGTGCAAGGTCGTGACTATATGGGTTCGATTCCACTATCAAATTGTAGTAAAACCCTATACTCAGTTTGGCCAATTTGGTGACCGTTTTCTTTTTATGGTTCTCCAAAGTTTCTCAATATTAGCATGAAAGCCAAAAATAGGCATAATCAGTTTTTGCCAAATAGCTAATCATCAGCACTTAAAAATATCGCTTAACTATGTTCGGCAAAAATGTAGCCAAGAGTAGGTTGAATATTTCTTGCTAAAATTTTATGACAGAAATGTATTTTACCTCGTAGCTACAGTTTTTCCAAATATGTATGAAAAAATCGAGATTTCCTAAAAGTTATGATCAAAAAACTAAAAAAAAAAATTTTGTTCCCTAACTTTTTAAAAATACTCTGAGATAAAATACATTTCTGTCATAAGATTTCAACAAGAAATATTCAACCTACATACTCTTGGCTACATTTTGCCGAACATAGTTAAGCGATATTTTTAAGTGCTGATTTTGCAAAAACTGATGACACCTTTTTTGGGCATCATGCTAATATTGCGAAACATTGACCAATAAAAAGAAAATGGTCATCAACTTGACCAAACTGAGTATAGGGTTTTACTATACTTTAATAGCAGAATCGAACCCATATAGTCACGACCTTGCACTTTTCAAAAGGTCTTCATTTGTCGCATATTGTAATATTACATATTTTTATTGATTTCTGTGAGCAACTCTTCGTTGCCTATTAACTTCAATTGAACATAGTTTAACTAATTTTTTTGGAAATGATACCTTTGACCCATTTTGCATCACTATTTTTATCTGGATTCAAATACAAAATTTTTCCACCAACTTTCAAATCGGAATTATTAAGTTTTTTCCTTTCTTGAAACCTATATTTCTCTAAAATCTTTTTGTCTTTGTAGTTTGTTGTATTATTTACTTTTGTATTTGAGTCTTTTTTTAAGTTAATGTACGATAATAGAGTTATTGCCTTATATGATAAAACACATTCACTTGGACACATACCTTTGACAGAGGATGGAGTTTAAATAAGAAATTTTATGGCTCGATTATGGATTGCAACTCAACTTGAGTTGTGTTGACAAGTGGCAACTCAACTGACTATTAAAATGTTATTATGTAAGGCAATCTTTGTCAGTTGCCTAGAGTTATCGTCTTCTACACATCTCTAATTATAAAAACGTAAACAAACAATTTCTTAAAAAAAAATAATACATTTTTTGCGAAGTACTATTGTGAAAAAGTGATTTTATTGTGAAAAAAATATATTTTAACAAATTTTTTAAACAAAAAATAGATATAGATTTGTACAAACACTTCGTAATTTGAAGTATTCTTTCATAGTTGGTCGGTTGACTCGTTCCCACGCCAAATCAGAAATGATAAGTTCAGTTGAACTATTTTTTGAAGATGAGGAGGAGGAGGTACAAAATGTGGCATCCATTAGAAGACAATTAAGAGACAACTCTAATCCTTTAGAACTACCACCCACACTGTGGCTCCTGTTGTTTTTTATTTTCAACCTCAGTCTCTTGTTGCTGTTCATTAGGCATCTCGGGTTCAACGTCATGAGGCTCTGATATATTTTCCTTTTGGCTTGCACCAAAAATATTACCACAAGGATTAACAACAAGCCCTATTTGTAGTAGATCAGCTACGGACTGCTCCAGTGGAGATAAGGTTACTTCATCCGAAGGTCCACCACCAGTTGTATACAAATTTCTTTTATTTTTTGCCATCTTTTTCTTTAGCTTTGCCTTGAAATGAATCCATACTCTTTGCCATTCTACAGATGAGCGCACCGGAGGGCCATAGCTGTTCAATTTGGTGGATACCTCAGCCCATACAAGATCGACACTTACTTTTGTTTCTCCAAAGGCGCGTACTCCTCGGGCAACATTTGGGTTTGCCTCCATATGTCGTACCAGTTCTTCGAATTGTTTTTTGGTTGTACATTTAACCATTTTCACAAAAACTTACTATTTCAGTTTTATAAAATTTAAAAATTTTCAGAAAACTTAAAAATTTATTGTATTTTGTTCCTTTTGTCGAAAATAATACACAAAGCAACCAACCAAATGTGGTTGCCACTAGGGCAACTGAGATTGACAGCTTTCAGTTGCAAGTTGCCATCTGTAATGCAATTTTGGCAACTGGCAACTCCACTGCAGTTGAGTTGCAATCGATAATCGAGCCATTAATACGACGTTTTGTATAGAAAGTTTATTTGACATGTTAGATAGACAGTACGATTTCAAACGACTTTTAACGGTTTGAACACCTCTTTCTGCCAAACCATTACTGGGGGGTGATAAGTAGGACTTATTCCGTTTGATTTTAAAAATAATTTAAACTTTTCACTTCGGAATTGCGGTCCAATATCGCTTACTAGCGTGGAGCAAAATCCAAAATTTGAAAATTTTAATATTTCAATAACATAATATAAAATAAAATAACATAACATAAAATAAAATTTGAGTATCAATCCATTTAGAAAAATCATCAACAACTATTAAAAAATCATTATTGTGGAACTGAAACAAATCTACATGAATGCATCCAAATGGAAGAGAAGTTGGAGGCCACGTGAAATTTTGCAATCTTTTGTCTTGTTTTGAGTTTTTTGACACGACGGGCCTCAATACTTTTATCAATTGGAGTATCATGTAGCAACAATAGAAATTTATCTCTTCAAATTGTGGGTATAATTAAACGATCGCCATAAAATAAAGAATTCTCCTTGATTTCTAAGGAAATGTTTATATTATTACATGGAATTAGTAGACTATTTGATTTCAATTCGTTTGACCAACTATTATTTTGAACTGATTCCATAACCTCTCTAATTATTGGGTTTTTTTTTTCAAAATATAGGACAATGTCCTCCAGGGAAATTGGCACTTCATTAACGAAGTTGAAAAAATTTACATTTAAATTACTAACATTAGTTTCATCTTCTAGTGGTAGACATGACAACGCATCGAAATTTTTTTGTTTTGAACCAGGGTGGAGGGGGCAAGAGCCTTTTCTTGCCCGTTGCTGACTTACCAATTTTATGAAATAACTCTATGACCAGTTTTGCTTTGAATTTTGTTTATTGACTTTAGTAGTTTTTAATAACTTATTTTTACAAGATGAATATGATGGATATATATAACACGATTGTTACAAGAAGTTGTTTGTTCGAAGGGTTTAAAAAGAATCAATTTTAATTACAAGCATGCCCATTTATTCACCAAAACGTTTTGTAGTTAGGTACTCAAGTTTGTATTTTTTTGCATAGTCTTTCAATTAGTGTCGCATTAAACTGTTAATGTTGGTCAAAGGGAACGCAATAAAATATTTTGAAACAAAATATTTAGTTTTTTTTACATAGACTTTAAATGAGTGTCGCGAGTAGCTGTACCCGCCTTGGAAGCGGTGGTTCCAACAGTAATTTGACTTAATTTTCAATTGGAAGTTTACACAACCCTGTTACAGCTCTTTTAAAAATGCCTTCAGCAGTAGAGACTAATACAACTCGCACTTGGCCATCTGTTTCTGGGAATGATTCAATTACTCTGCCAAGCGGCCACTTAAGGGGTGGAGTTGACTCCTCCTTGAGCAATACTAGATCATCTAGCTGAAGATTGGGTTGCACGGTGTACCATTTTGTTCTTTGCTGCAGACCTTTGAGATATTCATTACGCCAGCGGTCCCAAAATTCTTGTTGGATCCATCTCGAAGTATTATATTTTTTTAATGAAGCTGGATTGATATCAGTTGTTGATGGCTCTAAAACAGTTTGAAGTGATCGGCCAATTAAAAAGTGCGCTGGTGTTAAAGGTTGTAGATCATTTGGATCATTGGATAAAGGAGTTAGAGGTCTGCTGTTAATAATAGCCTCAGCTTGGCAGCAAACGGTATGAAGTTCATCGAAGGACAGTATATGTGCACCTATGGCCCTTCGCAAGTAGGTTTTTGCTTGCTTTACTGCGCTTTCCCATAAACCACCGAAATGCGGTGAGCGTGGGGGGATAAATTTCCACTGAATGCCTTCTTGTTGGCATCTTTCATAAACAAGAGCATTGTGTTGATCTGATAAAAAATGTTTCAGCATGTCCTTTAATTCTCGATTTCCACCTATAAAATTTGTTGCGTTGTCGGAGAAAATCGTGGTACACAGTCCTCTTCGTGCTATGAACCGTTTTAACGCTGCTATGAAGGCATTGGTGGTCAAACTGGGTACTAGTTCAATGTGAACTGCCTTTACAGCGAAGCAGATGAATATTGCAACATATGACTTAATAGGTGCTCTCCCACGTAATTGTTGTGTTATGTAAAATGGCCCACAATAGTCGACACCAGATACTGTAAATGGATGCACCTGACTAACTCTGTCAGATGGAAGTGCTCCCATTACTTGATGCTCTGTTATGGGACGAAATCTATAACAAAATACACAATTGTGTATAATTTGTTTGATGGTTTGTTTAGCCTTGAGAATCCAGATGCTGTTACGAAGAATGTTGTTGAGGGTTTGCACACCAGCGTGCAAATTTTTGTGATGGTAATAACGAATAATAGTGTGAACAAATACATGCGATGAGGGCAGCACTATGGGGTGCTTTTCGGCGAATCGTAGGTTAGCGTTGTTTAATCTCCCACCTACTCGTATGACTCCGTTGTGCAAAAATGGTGAGAACGTGATGAGTTTTGATTGACGATCGATTTGTTGATTTGTTTTTAGGGCTTGGAGCTCTCGTCGGAAAAACTGACCTTGAATTAGACGACAAATCGTTTCGAATGCTTGTTGTATTTCTTCTGATTCGATCGGACCTGTTTTACAATTTTCTTTTCTTATGATGGAAAAGGCAAACCGAGAGACATAGCCAAATATTCTTAACATTTTTGGATAGTTGTTTATATATTTTAAGTTTTTTAATATATCAGCCTTATATGTGCTCGTTTTTGCTGCAACTAAAGAAACTTGCATTTCACAGTGCGCTTCATCGGGTGTTGCGTATTGTTTACTTGGCCATAGACACTCGTCTTTCAACAGAAATTGCGGTCCATGAAACAACAACGTGTTATTGATTATGCTATTTGCTAAAGCCCCACGCGATAAAATGTCAGCAGGATTTAGTTGTGAAGGAACATGCCGCCAATTTGATGCTGCTACATTCTGTTTAATTTTTTCCACACGGTTTTTGATATATGGTTTCCATCTTGTTGAGTCTCCAGCTATCCAGCACAAAGTTGTTGTGGAATCAGACCAACACGTAATGTTCTGAGGTGGGCAAGCCAATATTTTAAGTACTGTCTCTAAAAGTTGAGTTAGCAGCAAAGCTGCGCATAATTCTAGCCGCGGTAGTCTGACGGACTTCATGGGAGCAACACGTGATAATATTTGTTCATCATTAGCAGCAAACTTTCTTAGAGGAAAACCACCACTCTTCAATAATTCTGTGACTTGATGTCTAATGTTAATGACTGCTTCGATATTACTACCACCTGTCATTAGATTGTCAACGTAGAAATCGCGGGACGTTATTTTGGACCCAATTGGATACGACGATTGTCCTTCTTGTGCTTACGTTTGCAGGCACTTAACCGCTAAGTATGGGGCGCTACTGGTGCCATACGTGACCGTTTTTAACACAAATGTTGATAAATTACCACTTATTTTATCGCGCCAAATAATGCTCTACCAATGCAGATCGCTTTCATTAACTAACACTTGCCTGTACATCTTAGCTATGTCGGCTATAAGCACAAATTTGTGTAATCGAAACCTTAGTAGAATGGAAAATATATCTTCCTGTAAAGTAGGTCCTACTCGTAAAATATTGTTTAACGCTAAGCCATTGGACGTTCTACATCAACCATCAAATACCACTCGTAACTTGGTCGTGGAACTATCTGGTCTTACCACGCAGTGATGTGGAATGTAATTATAACTCGAGTTGATATTGGACGCTACTTTCTCCATATGTCCTAGAGCGATATATTCTTCAATAAATTTAATATACTCCCTTTTAATGTTTTGATTTGCTGTCAACCTTTTTTCTAACGAAAAATATCTTTTTGTAGCAATTTCAGCTGAAGACCCAAGTTCCATTGGATTTTTCTTAAATGGCAGCCTAACTATAAATTTGTTTGTATGTGGACACCTCAATGTTGTTTTTTCAAAGAACCTTTCACATTCTTCATCTTCAGCCGTTTGAATCGGCTCGTGACTAGGCTCTTCAATTTTCCAAAAACGTTCTAGAATGGTATCTAAGTTCGACTCAGTTGAATAATTTAAGCAATTATACATTGGCCTCACTGTGTTAACAAGGCAATTAATTGTAAATGGACTGGTTGATGATTCGATTTCATTTCTTGGTTTGTTCAATGAATTCAGCAGCGAAGTCTGTGAGGTGTTTTTAGTCGAGACGGTAGAACCTGTGGCGATCCATCCTAATGTGGTTTTTTGTAGAATTGGCATATCTTTGGTTTTAATCTGCCCAACCATCAACAACTCATAAAACAACTCAGCGCCTATGAGCAAGTCTATGGGTCCAGGTACATCAAAGTATTGATCAGCTAGTGTAATGTTGGCTGGTATATTGTAATTTGAAGTTTCCAAACGTGATTGCGGTTGGTACGAAGTGATGGATGGGATAACGACGGCTGTAATATAGGCTGAGTAACTATTTGTAGAAGATTTTAGTACCAGCGAGCAGCTGTTGAAAGCTTCATAGGTATTGCATGCGATGCCGGTAATTCAATTTTTAATCAATATTTACTTTTATACGAGAGACACGTAAATATTGTGCAATTTTGTCTATCACAAAATGTAGTTGGGATCCAGAATCCAATAGTGCGCGAATTATGATGGATCGTCCATTGGGTGCTTGTACTTGTACTCTAGCAGTTCCCAAAATAACTGGGTCTTTAGATGTAGATGCTTGTAGGGTACATGGAGGTTCTGTGCGGTCAGGCGATGTTAACGAGGGCTGATTAGGGCCAGCGATTGATGGTTGATGTGCTTCATCCTTATGTAGAAGTGTGTGGTGAGCAAAGTTGAAATATTTGCATCTATTAGCAGATGGACAGTTAGTGACTATGTGATTACAGCCTAAACAATTTAGGCATAGTTTAATCTTCTTTATAAGGCGAAATCTTTCTGACACATTCATATCGATAAATTTTTTACAGTGAAAAACGCTGTGGTATGGTGTAGTTTTGCAAAACGGACAACTTGACGATGATGTGTGGGTTGCGCTGGCAAATGTTGCGGTATGACGGTTTTTATATTGTAGCGAGTGGTTGTAGTTGGGTAGCCGTCCATGCGGTACACTTATTGGTTTTTGCGTACTTGCTTTATTCACAATTTCTAATGTTTTATATCTTTTTTCTAAGAAGGTTGAAAGATCACTCCATGTTGGACGTACAAGTTCTCGCGAAAACGATTCGTTTCCATATTTACTGGACACTTCTTCCTCCCATTTAGCTTGAGTTTCTGAATCAAGTTTGGATGTTAAAAGGTACAAAATAATTCCATATGATATTTGGGTTTCTGAAGCAATCGACGTTAATGCTCGAAGATTGGCATTAACTAAATCAATGAGGTTTCTTAAACTTAAGACATTTGGTTTTGAACATTCTTTGATGTTAAACCGGTTCACTAGTTCTATGGGTGGACAAACGCTCCAAAATTTCAGATTTTAATTTGAAATAAGCGTCTTCAAAGTCAAATCGGTGATTCATTTCAAATTGTGATTCATCAAGGGCTTCAAGCTGGTCTTGAATCTTCTCGAAAGATTCAAAATATCGCTCTAATAGCGACAGCTTTACTTCTAATTGATGAAATGCATAATTGCTATAGTTTACAACATCATCGGCTTCTTGTGATTCCTTGATGTGAATAACTCCATCATCCTCAGTAGATACCGGAGTGCGCATGAGAGAACGTTCTTCGTCAGCCATTTTGTTGCGAATTTAGTAATGAAATTTCGGATTAACTATATAATCCGCCGAATTAACTATATAAATCCGGCTCGAAGGAACTTTGGAGGGGACAAGAGCTTTTTCTTGCCCGTTGCTGACTTACCAATTTTATGAAATAACTCTATGACCAGTTTTGCTTTGAATTTTGTTTATTGACTTTAATAGTTTGTAATAACTTATTTTTACAAGATGAATATGATGGATATATATAACATGATTGTTACAAGAAGTTGTTTGTTCGAAGGATTTAAAAAGAATCTATTTTAATTACAAGCATGCCCATTTATTCACCAAAACGTTTTGTAGTTAGGTACTCAAGTTTGCATTTTTTTTGCATAGTCTTTCAATTAGTGTCGCATTAAACTGTTAATGTTGGTCAAAGGGAACGCAATAAAATATTTTGAAACAAAATATTTAGTTTTTTTCATAGACTTTAAATGAGTGTCGCGAGTAGCTGTAAATTGCAATTATATCAATGCATGTTTGTTTGTTATATATACTTCAATGCTTAAGACTACTGCATTAATATGCATTTAAATAATATAGGCAAATAATAAAACGCATTAATTCACTCATACCCAGTTGGAAATCCAACACACGGCGATATTTAATTTTACAATTATAATTTGATTCAATTAAAATCCATCTATGGAAATGAACAGACAATATTAGATAAAGCCTTTTGATCACCTAACAGTTTTTCAAGCGGTTGGTGGTCGGTGTATACCGTAAAATTATAACCATAAACAACTTTATGAAATTTGCGAATTGCAAATACCACCGCTAAGGCCTCTGGATCTAAGAATAACTTTTCTCTGCTTTTTTTTAAGTATATGAAACCTACACCGTATGAAGACGCGTCACACGCAATTACAATAGGTTTATTTGGATCGAAATGAACCAACAAATTGTTATTGCACAATAACTTTTTACAACATTGAAAAGCAAGGACGCATTCTTCATCCCAACTCCATTTTACGCCTTTACGCAATAATTTATACAAAGGTGCTAAAACTGTAGCACTATTTGGCAAAAATTTAGAATAATATTTAATTAATCCTAAGAAAC